>OW203894.1:24153391-24717723 GCA_934046635.1 Buathra laborator
ATGAAAATGATTAAGTTAATTTTTTTTTAATAGTCGAACATTTTATTGAAGATTGTCGTCTATTCCTTTCCTTCGTATTCACTGTTTTTTTTTTTTTTTTGTTAAGCACATAACGAGGTTACAACGTTAGTTTGCTAACTATCAAAGAGTTGAAATTATAAGTCCCATCTTCTCTAATATTAATGATCGTCCACGACGAGCTTCTTCCCCCTCGGTATTCGGATGGTCCACGTGGCTCCTTGAGTATTATACCGAGTCGATTGCCCATATTACCAGCGCTCGTTCGCATCGAAGAAAACCTGAAACATATATATTCCAGATGTTTATCGATCTTATCGTGGAATTTCACGCAAATCGCGTCGCTAAGTACAGACCTCGTACTAATTAGAGACCCCAAGGTTCAAGTATTCGCTAATCGTCGCTTTTTATTCGCATATAGAAATTCTCGACATTCTCAATTGTATGCGAAGAAATCGAATACGCGCGGACTATGACTGTACGTTATAACTCGTGGATATATGTATATATATATGTCCACGATATAGTATAGATTGGTGAGTACAGTGGTTTACGCAACGGAAGGCACAATCGAGAGAAAACCGATTGTGTACTATAGCTATACAATACCGAGGCGGCTATACTCGGCTAAAGTGAAATAGCGTCGCCATTTAATTGGGACTCTGTGGCGCGCGGGTTTCTGGCATTAAGTATGATGTTGCGTTGAGTTCAATTAAAATGGAAATTGGGGTTGGTCTACCCTGCCGCTTTCTCTTCATCGCGCTCTCTCGTCCTCCCGCGCGTTGTACCGCTCGTCTCTCATTCTGGCGAGAGTTCCGGTGTCCTCTCTGCGTTCATCTGTGTCCCACTCGTTACCACCTCGCTTTGCACTCTTCGCTTTCAACCCTATAGATCTCCCTCTCTCCCTCTCGTCAAATTAATACGTACAAATTACCGAGAGCCCGGACACGACGAAATCAACGAACTCTCGTTAAGCAAACTCCTCCGAGAGTCAAGTGAGAAATCGTCGAGGGTATTATTTTTATGAACTAAAGATAAGAGCCGAATGAGTCGATCCGATTTGTGTGCTCGCACGGGCAATCCCGGGCGAGCCCTTTGAATCTCGATGGGTTTTGTGTTGACCGATTTTTCCTCGGTATCTGGAAGCTCGTGGGTCAGCGGCGCTGTTGGTGCATTTCTCGAGGCAAAGACAAACGAAGAGAAAAAAAAAGAAAAAAAAAAAGAGAAAAATGTTGTTGTCTCTCGAAGCTGGGTGAGGCTAATGAAGCCGAGATTAGAGAAGAGCAGAATCATCGGAGGCGGGTGGAACGCGGTCTCGGCGGTAGATATCGGCTCGTAATTAACACTGAAATATCATCGGGTATGGTGGCCGTTAAGGGACCCGCAGACTTGGGCGCGGATCCGTTGCATGTCGTTCGTTCCAGAGACGGCGGGGACACACCGCGTGGCTCTCGTGTTTGCCTCCCTCCGGAGAATTCGATCGAGGAAAGACAAGCGGCTCGATTCCTTCGCGCGAGCGAACAGTTCCACACGGTTGTCACGTTCGCGCCGAACGAAACGCGAGATCGAATTTTTCAACTCTCTTAAATTAATCGGCAGCTATAAGTACGAATTCACGGGTAGCGAGAAGGCGTATCTCGTTTTAAATCGTAGATCGGCAATGACAAAAATACATTTTTTAAAATATGAATAAACAAGTCGCATCGCATAACGATCGTGAGTGTGAAAAGGGTAATCCATATTAGTTATAGTAATCATAAAGTTGACGCCGGTCGAAACATATCCGGCGGTTAAACGCGGGCTATGTGTTTATCACCGACTGTTAATAAATAGCGAATTTAATTCCGTGCAGCGCGAGAGCGCGTCCCCCGACAGCTCTCGGTTTGCAATATTTCGCGTTTATATAGCGTCGAAGAGCGCGAGATCTCGCTGCAGCAAAAGGCGAAAGAGTCCGGGGAGTGTGCGCGCGAGCAGCCGGTTCGTTGGTAATAACGGTCTTCGAGTTGGCCGATTTGCAGTCGTCGACGCTAAAGGACGGCTCTCGGTTGCCTAATGACTATCCTCCAAAGCGCGTACTACTAGGGGCAGTTAAATCGGACGAGAGTCGCCGCCGCTAAATAGCTTGCCTCACCACCAGAACAGATCCGAGCCATCGCTTCGTCTCTTTCGCTATCCTCTTTTCCTTCCTCGTTCCCTCACACTGTATCTCAGTGATGATCCAAAGCTGACCGCTCCCGTTGTTGAATAACCCCCTCTCCTCGCTGGCCGATTCCTCGCCGAGTAGAGACTTAATAAGACATCGTGACTCGACGCTACGTCAGACCCTAAGTGATCGGTTAATTGTACATTAAACCGTACATAATAGAATTATCGTTCGGTATATGAGGTTGTCGAGCGAGGGTGTTCGCCTTATTCCTTCCTGATTCTATATTCTCGATCGTGCATTCCCCCGCGAGAGAGGGGAAAGAAAAGGCAGTGAGAAAAAAAAATCAACAACACGTTCGTGCGGCTCGTCGTGTACTTATCGAACCGTTCGAGAGTGGAGAGAATCAACGATAGTGTCGATGAACGTCCGACCGGATGAAAACGTGCAAATGTTTCTATCCGATCGTATCCGAGTCGCTTCTCGACCAAACTTATACAAAATAAAAGAAAATAAAATCGACGGGGATGGCTTCGAGGCTTAGACGGAAACGATGGAGATGTTAGAGGATAATATAATAATGACGAGGTGGAATGGGCTTCAAAGACGTGAGGGCAAACGGAGGACAAACTGCGAAGGGTTAATCCATGGAGTACGCCGATTCCGGCGCTAGCAAAGCGCGACCAACTGTACACGGAAAAGCTGAATTACCGTGAAAGTACGAGACGAATAAGCGAACGCCGGGCACATGCAAAAAAGAGACGAGGATACGCGGTCGGATCCTTTATGCTGCTGAGGATCATACCGGTCATCGAAGCCGGATTGATGCATACAACAAACACGAGAGCGCGCGAGCTTTCACGAGGGTTACCCACGAGAGCACGTGCGCGACCGATCGTTTATTAACCGCGGGTTAATTCGCCGTTTAGAGTGAGACGCAGCGATTGAGAGAGAGAGAGAGAGAGAGAGAGAGAGAGAGAGAGAGAGAGAGAGGGCAAGAGAGAGATAAAGAGTCCCGGTAGAGAGTTGAGAGGATTGCGCATTATAAAAGCAAAATCATTTCCACGATAGGGATTCATTAACCGTCGTTAATTAAGACATTATCACGTAATAATGATCTCGGGCGTGTTTTAATGAATGAATGAAACACGCCTCATAAATAATTAATCCGCGGACGATTAAGCCGTGACCATCGGCCGTGGCCAAGGCGCAAGCGGGGGCCCAGCTGAGAGATCCTCTCGCTGCTACCACAGCAGCACCTACACGAATGTATACCGATGGATCTACGAACGACAACGGCCAACGCGCTTGCTGCATTGCTCTACTATGCCTCCACTCTCACTGATGCGCGCCACGACTTCGCGATGCAGTCGCGAAGATTGACCGAGCGAACAAACATCGAGTTGGCGGGAGACTGTGAGCAAATGAAAGAAAAAATAAGACAAAACAAAACAAAAACTTCTAGAATGGTGCAAGAGCTTGAGATTCAATCATTCGTATAGCTTTTTGAATTAACGAATGGCGTAAAGTGAACTAATTTAGTGTCCTTTGCTCGCTGGATCGGTAAGCAATCGATTTTTTTTATGCCCTGCCTTGACCTCACGATCGTAAAATATATTGACGTGAGGAATGAACTTTGAGCTCGTGAATGTTTACCGATATTGCTTAGTCACCTTTAAGTCAATTATGCGAACTCGAATAAACTCTCACTTTTTTTGGATAACGACGAAATTCATCATAATTCTTTACTACCGATTGTAATTTGCCTGCAGTTGGATTAACGAGCGTTCGCTAAAAAAATTTTGTACATTGATCGAATTTAAATTAATTATTTTTTTGTTTGTTTGTTATTAAGTAGTGTTTCATCATAAAAGGCATTTGAACTGGCAATGTAATTCTAGAGGCGTGCCGTTGCGATGGTGCGTGCTCCTTAGTCACAGATATTCTCGTATTTCCGGAAAATCAGGTACCAAGACGAACACGCGCGCGCGCGCGCGCTTGAGGACATTTCGTGCGACCTTACAGTTTCGCTTAGAGCTCGTGTACTTTTATAGTAGCCTCTCGGTGAGCGTATGTAGATTTTTCGGCCGTCTACGCGCTCAGCCTCGACCTTCCACGCGAAGCAAATAAACCAGTTTGACGACGTATACCGAGTATATAGTCGAGATGAGACGCGAAGGAGGAGACGTACGTGCCGGTGGCGTGCGGACTTCGTAGATCTCGACTTTTGGCTCTCACTGCCAAACGCTATCCGAAGACCCCTGAGGACATTCGTGGACCATGCCACGAGAGCAATCCTCGCGAGATCTTCGGCTTCTCTAGGAGGCCGAAAAGTAATTCGACGAAGACGCGTTTTTTTTTTGTTTTTTTTTCGTAAAAAAAAAAAAATAACAACAACGTGTCGCGTTTGTCGAGCCGCCACTGAGAGACCACCCTACAAATATTCGCGGCTTGTATACCACCGTCGCAAACGAGTGTAAACGCCCGAACAGATGAAAATCGCGAAAAATATGTTAAACGGCCGATGCATCGGTGGTAAGTTTCCGCCTTCTTATTTCACCTCCTTCACCGGGATTCTGTCGCGGGCAAAGGCATAACCAGCCGTTCACCGGCTCTCTCGGATCTGGTATCGCGATAATGCTCTGCGCCTTTGGTGTTGTGCGACAACAATGCGACAAACGGTTTGCCACCTATCTTACGTCGTGATTACCATACGATCTGCATATTCCCGTGGCGAAGGCGGCTGCGAGGCTGAGACTACGGGGCTACCGCGGCGTCGGCAACGCTCGTCCGTAGGAACGAACAAGCGCCGCACGTCCACCCGCAGCCACAAGAATTTCGCGCCTGCGGCCTCTTTAAACTTATCCGGAGACACGTTTTACCCACAATACTCTCGATGATTGTTCGAACGATATTTCTTTAACATGTACCACAAGTGAATACATGCATCCAAACGTATGGCCGGACGAAGGGACCAATGAATGAACCGTTATACGTTCATATTGCATTGACGAAAGGAATGCAAAAATAACATATGAAAATGATTTTTGGTAATTACCAATGTTCCGTTTGCCTTTGGGGCCAAATTGGCAAAATTTAATGAAGATAAAGAACTAAAATAAAAAACTGGTCGAAATTCTATTCAGATACATACATCGAAATGTGACTGTCGCTTTTTTTAATATGCTAATAATTACTTTTTATTTCACTCATTTTGGTTAACATTTCTTCATTACACGCTTTTTGCAGCAGGGAATTTTTTATTTTTGTAACATATTTTTTAATGACAGACATATAGACGAAACGACGGATTTTCTCGTCACCGCATCAGTGAGCTTAGATCACGCGGTTTAAAAATACCGAACATCGGAAAATTTTCGCAAAATTGAGTCAGACGAAAAAAAAAAAAAAAAAATGACAAATGTCGATTCATGACTGTACCGGATGGATTTTTTCCACTGATCGCGAAATGAACAAAAAAAAATAATTTTTTGCAATTAGCATTTTCTAGAACGCGCATAATGCGATGATGCTGTCGATACATAAAAAAGGATCGCATTACCTGTACAATCCTTACCGTTTGGTCACCGGTGCATTAAACCCATTAACTGACGGATACTCGAAGGTATTTTACCAGTGCCTTGACAGCTCACCGATATAAATGCCGTCAATTACAAATATCAATAATGGAGAAACGGTAGCGCGTGTTTCGTATATGACTGCAAACTCCACGCTTTTGCCTTTCGATCGATGAGTGCATCGATCGAAAGGCGAAGCGAGGCGGATTGACGAGCTCCACCAGGCGGATTGGAACATAGCACAAGTGAGTGGTGTATATCTCCTCGCAGCTTGCGTGATATCCTGAATATATACACACCACTGCGAAATCTCGTGAGTCTCGTATAAGATATTGCGTGTATCGTCAAGGCGCGCCCAACGGTTCGCTACTTTGTCACCGCGAGAACTCGCCGCTTCGATACTTCCATCTTTTCGTCGCGGTGTTTTCAATCGTCAAACTTTCATTTCTCGTTTCGTCAACGGAATATCAATTCGTTTCGTTTGCCAAATCACCGAGTTCATTAACTGGCTCTTTCGTGTACCAATTTATTTAACGCAGAAACGCGTAGATGCACTTTCGTTGGCCTTCCTTGACCGTGATACATCCACATATGTATCTCTATCGAAATATTATTCATGAATAATTGATTATCACCGATGTCGTGTGATGTTGAGACGACGAGAGGAAAAAAAAAAGTTGCTACGAATCGCTCCAGGCGATGTGTGGCGAGCGCGCGATTTGTGCGATGAGAGGAACAACGCAAGCGACTCTCGACAGGCAGCTCGTCAAGGATGGCCGGCTTAGCGCGAGTTACCGGCATGCATGCTACTGCGCTCGATTTTCTATAGTGTCGCAAGCGTGGCAAGTAACCGGGCAACTTCCATCCGCCAACGACGTCACTCCGCGCGAGCAATCGACGTCTCGATGCCGATCATAAGGATCGCCCGCAGCCAGACTAATATCTTCCGATATCCATCACTATACTTTGGCTTTTCAACTAAACCAATTGAAATAAGAAGCTACGCACAAGCACCTTGCATCGATCAACTGTGGATTACAATGAAGCAGAAGAAGAAAAAATAAAAGTACAAGAGGCGAGTTCCGCGCGTGCGAGCGCGTTATTCGTGTAATATCGATGTGCACGCGACTCGTGAAGGTCTCGTGCCCTCGCGCCTCGCGAACCACATTCATTAGAACGTACTCTCGAGAGTGTGGCTATTAGGAATGCATTGGATAACGATGCAGCCACGTTTCGCTATCCGACTTGCGTGCATTCGATATATCGGATTGGCGTAAAAAATCACAGTAACGCGATTGTTAAGAGGAAAATCCATAATCGCGCAAAACGCGAAAGAGTGAAATTCTTGCGTGACGCTCAAAATTCTATTCCCGCGCTGCCGATTCTCGGTGAGTCTGGGAAATAATTTAAACAACGCTGAAATATCTACCGTAAGTTGGTACGGAACGGCTTCGAGGATTGGTGAACTCGAAATTGGCACTCGAGGATCGACACCACTCAGCTATGCATCACCTCGACGGAGTTAAGCGGCAATCGTTGCGTCAAACCTTGTGTTTGTTTTATTAATGCGTGGCAAGATCGTGGCCGGCCTTCGAAGCCTCTCTTGTGCGGGACACGACATCGGCCAATAGGCCTCTCCTTCACCCACACACGAGAGTTGCCCTTTCCCTGATGTTCGAGAAGCGAGTATGCGTGTGTGACGGCATCTGCCAAGTTAGATATCGCCTCACAATAACGTGGCCGATCGTCGATTGTTATCCCTCGCTTGTGTATCGGTAACTGCTAACTTGTAATATATATACTTGTTTGCGATACAACGAGGGCAAACGAAGGATTAAACTAACGAAATATCGTTAAAGAACATCGGGAACGAGGAGTGGCCAAAGGGATCTCGGATATGTTGGCTTTAGAAGGTCATCGGGTCCTCTCTCTAGTCTTTCTTGCTGGCAAGTTAAGTAGAGAAGAGCCGCCGCCGCCGACGCCGCCGCTCCCAAAAACTCGAGACCATGAGAGATAGCGAGAGGAGAGCTCCTCTCGTCGACGTATCCCGAAAAGACCCTCGGGACATCCAGTTCTCCTCGCTTCTCGTCAACCGAAATCGGTGAAAGAGTTTCAACATCGCGAAACTAACGCGGAGCCATCGAGTTTCTTCTCGTCGTTCATTCTTTGGTATTCCGGGATTATTCCTTTCGAATCGTCTCTCGTTGTTCACGAGAATCTCGATAATCCGATATCGTCAAGGAGATATTTCGAGAGCGTCGAGACCGTCGTGACGGAATGACCCAAATTAAAGTAATATGTAGAAAAAAAGAATGAAACAAATCGCTGATTATCGGGAGGTAAAACATCTGGATAAACAAGAGTCGTAAAAATACCTCGACGCAAATTGAATATCCGGATGGAATCTTCTTCTAGCGTAACAGTATGTACGAGACGCCTGAATAACTGCCGGAGCGAGCGGATGAACGTCGATATTCCGATTGTGGATAATAAGTCGGAGTGTATATTGAGAAGCGGGCAATATGCTCGATTATACATTTGATAAAGACCGGTTGCACTTGAAGTAGGGTAACGAAGTCATAGCGCGCTTCGAAGGGATACCTGACGTTCGGATCAAACGGGCAAAAGGATCGAACATAGATCGGATCCGCGCTGTCGTTTGGGATAACATATCTTGAGTACCTGCTGGACCAACCGGTGACTTATTTATCTCTCGAATCGGTTGCTCTCGATTGCCTCTTCCCGTCGCTGCTGACCCACAGTCCGGGATTCTTTCTGGCATACGATTGTTTTTGTCTCATCAAACAAATTCGACTAATTACTCGCCAATCGTCTTCTAGGTTTCCTCCGTGGAAATGGAATATTTCCTGAACTATATACTATACGTTGAACTCTCTGCCGTTAAATATATCGTTCTTTTAAATGTATATTAATTAAACATTTTTAAATGGCATATATCTGGGCATGTATCTTCGAAGATATATGCGCACTGAAAAAAATGTCATTATCTCAAAAATATTGACGCCCTTAAAATTAATTTCACCAAATTAATAGCAACAATATCAAAACAATTGCATACTTATTTCGCTTTGAGAACGTAATAGCCATCACCGGGGCTGACATATGTAAATACATTGAAAATTCCCGCAAAAAAAATATCTGCGGCGATAAATATATCCGTTTGTATGTCGTTTGATGCGAATATCTCTTTCTGTTACCCCGTATATACTTATGGAAACAAACGAAAGTAAAAAAAGTCATTAGCTCGTTCCAACAATAGCTATTTGTATGGCAAGCGCGCTTTTTGTGCAACTATTAGCGAAGTAACTATTGTCCGGTTACCTAAAGTACACATTTACATCGCTGCCAGCCAATGTCTTCAACAAAATGTTAATTCGATTACATCTTTTTTTTTTAAGGGACTTCGTGAACTTAGTCAATCGGACAACGTACATCATTGGCTTAATGCATCGTAATATTGTCCAGCGCCCCCTCCCTCCCTCTTCGAAAGGATGCAAACTATTACAGATGTCGTTGCGGCAATTACATGTGTCGACGACAGCCCGCAATGGACACGTTTGATTGAATGAATGTTGATTATGTAAAGAACAGCCGATGTCTTCGCAGGAGAGATGGTGGTCGGTTTTTGGTTCAATGACTTTTATTTCAGTACGGCCGATCTATGTAAAATATGTATGAGATATACATATCTTTTACACTTTCTGACACATACCGTACATACAAGCGTCCGAAAATGATGGAGAAGCGACGATTCTCTATGCTGAAAGATCGCTCGTAATTTCTGCGGCTTCCATTGATAATAACCATATCGGTAAAGGCGAGTGAACGATACTCGGAGCTCGGAGCAGGTTGAAAGTGAAAGTGTTGAGCTTTTGCGTCGAGATAAATAAAGTATGACCGATGGATTTATACTCGAGCTAACGGATGGAGGCCCGACAGGTAATACCTGGACGCAAGGATAAAACTGTGAAGAATCGTGGTATATCAGCGCGAAGCTTGACGATTACGTTTTATCGAGTATTCGCGTAGGAAATTTCCATCGGCGTAATTCCGAAAGAACTTGGCGAGCGTTATCGCCTGATGAAATCTCGAAAAATGCCACACGCGCAACCGAGCAACGCCGATCGGAAGTATATTGCGAGTTAAATGCCAAGAGCTTGGTTGCGATGGTGTTTGTCGCTTGCGACGACGAGATTGAATTAAAAAATTATAAAAAAAAAAAAAACTCACAGAGCAGAGAGACGCGTGTACGACTCACCTACGGGCAAAGTTGTGTACGCGTTATACGACGAGAGAGTACAAGACGGAGAAGCTCGTCGACAGGAAAAGAGACGGATAGCCGGATAAAAAAAAGAGGTAAAAAGCGTATAGGACATATAATCTACCTACCTATCGCGTGTATAAATGGACCGGACTGCGATCCCGCTCGCCTTCGTCGCGCGCGGAATTACGCAATGGATTCGAAGCCGTTCGGCCGGCTCTCGAGAGCAACTCTCTTTGGACGTTACCGCGCGCTCACGGGGAGACGCGTTCAGCCGTAACCATAGCCGAGTCGCAAAGAAGGTGTCCCGGCCTCGCTTTAGGACTATCCGTGAGCGCGACACTCAACGCTCGCGCGTATACGATAAACAAAAAAGAAGAAAAAAAAAAAAAAATTAAAATAAAAAGAAAAAAAAAACGAAGAAGAAAAAACCGAACGAGATCCCCGTGATCCTTGTGCAGCTGTTTACAGTCGTACGCGCTATAAAAGAGTCTTAGCTTTGAAAACAAACGCGAAATGCCCTGCCATTGAGATTCTCGCGTCCCAGAGAATTACACCGTAACACCGTAACGGAAATATTTCTTCGACGTTTTTATTGCCTTTTTAACTGTCTTCACTCCCCGATATATCGGCATATACTTGTTTATCACTGGTTTCGAGTTATCGCGAATAAATTAACGTACCGTATTTTTTAATTTAACGCAGAATTCATCTGCCGGATAATTGTTATTTCTCACGAACGTCGACCAGACGAGTAATTCGCACACCGAGAACGCTACGATGTGTGACTGGAGAGTGCAATGGAACGGGATCAACGCGAACTTGAGGCAAGGACACGCGAATCGCGGCTAACGAGACGACGGCAGACCGGGAGTTGAGCACTCCGTGTGCCGTGCGGACTTTCGCAACATCTTCGTCGTCGACGACGACATCGCCGCCGTAACCTCTGTGGAGGAATGCGTTTAACGGCTCGACGCCTACGGGACGCCTCTACACCAGCCCCCAGAACCTTGACGAAGAAGAACATTGCAACACGATCCTTCTCGAATCTCGGCTCGCTGCCAAGTTAAAAGCGACGGCGCATGTTGTACATCGTGAATGTGCATGTAGTTTACTATAGTAGGATATACGAGTATATATACGTATATACCACTGCCACTTAGTTATCTAGCCACTGCCCGACCCGATTCCTATTATATATAGCCCTCGAGTGTTTGAATCATTTTACTTGGCTGAGGAACAAGTCTCAATGGTATGTCATTATTGGATGGGCCTCAAACGCCCATTCATTACTCGCAGAAACGATGACACGCCGTTTCATCTGCGGATATATATAATAATATAATGTACCTGCAAGAAACTGATAGTTTCGTATGGGATGATAAAAAAAAATAATGAAAAAACTACATTGAACGCCGACCGTTCGTCGAAACTTCTTATCTCAGAGCGGACGAGTGCGTGTATAGTGGGCCTTGAGAATATCGCATTCAGCCTCTCTAGCGGGCCTTAGTTAAGTGTCTCTCGTAGCACTGGATTAACGACAACTTTCGGCTTTTTGACTTTCATGTCTCGAACGAGATCCTCCGGTCGATTTGCTGCGTTGTCCCTAGCCACCCCCCCCCCCCCCGTGCTTCTCTTTCTCCTTGCATCTTCTCTGGCAACTCTTTTTTCCGTCTGTTCGTGCCGAAACTTAACGGATATAGAAGGAAAAAATGAAACTTGCGAAATTTCTTTAGGTACCAATTGGCCGGAATGAAACTTGTGTTTCGGTAAGAACTCTCGATCTCGATGCATGCATTTTTGCACGAGAGTAACACACGCTCGATGTAAGCTAAGTTACAGTGATCAAAGAGGAGGGCTCGTGCCTAATTTGAAGAAAGGTAACTAGCGTTGAAACGTTTGGAAGATCCGAAGATGCTTCCACCGATGGAAGGAGAGCGGTCTCCGATGGCCGAACGGTCCCCGAGGGCCGTGGGGCACGTTCATATATACCCAACTACGCGCCGTAACTCAGACGCGAGACGAGAAAATCGAGCAAAGGCGGGCGGACCCGACGCTCGACGTCGGCAGTAGCAACAGCAACGGCAGGCAGACCGAGGGTGGCGTTTCAAGAAAAAAAAAACACAAAAAAACAAAAACTAAAGAAAAAAATAAGAACAAAACCGCTGCGAGAACGATGCAAAGGGCAAGAAGGGAAAGATTCGAGTGGAGTCGAGACTTTGGAGGATCCGCAACCGATGCCGCTGGCGTTGCCGCCGTCGCCGCTTTTACCCCGGAATAAAATGGCGCAGACAAGGAATTTGACTTAGGGCTGTAAATATTATAAAGTGACTATACGCGGAATTTCGGGAGCTTCGATACCGCGGCGTACGAATTCAAAGTCCCCCAATTGTCCGCAATTCCCTCTCGTTCCGCGTTGATCCAAGATCGTCCTGTTACCTTTCGGAGACGAAAAAAAAATCGTCGACGCATCGGCTGCTTGATGCGTTGGTTTAAGATCGCCAATGATACGAGGGGCGCAACAAAAGTAGGTACTGCTAATGCGAAAATTCCTTATCCTTGACTCGCCGGCGTCTCCGGTTTACATACATAACGGTTGCCGCTCTTGCATACACGCACATGAGGCATACGCGACACGTGAGTGATTCGTGAGATCAGCTCGTGTCTCATACCTGCGGCAAGAACGACGACGCAACGCAACAAGTATTTCGCGGTGTAACTATAGGCGTACCATGCGATGCATGGTTAAAGATCGTCCGTAAAAGCTACCGGTCCCGTCGAGAGTGAACCACAAACCGCAACGGTTAAACGTCGGTGCGTATTACACACTGGTACATGCCTGCCACTGGCATAACCTTCGATAATCGCGAACACCGCGAGAACTACGTCCGTCGATTACACAGCTGACTGGAGCCAAGTTGACACAGAAGTGATAGTCTCTTCAAGCGTGGCGTGTCAGCTCTTTTAAGTTCACTTTATCGAATAACAAACGCGTGATCGAAATTCTCGCAAAATTGTAAATGATCCGTGTTCCGTTTAGGGAATTCCTTGAAAAAAAAAATTCCAACTGCTCGCTTGTACGGTCAGTCCGCGCCGGGACGGGGGATGTGTTCGCAAAACGGGTTCGCACCGACATTATAGACACGTGCTCCCCGCGAAAGCGTGTCCGTGACACGCCAGCAACATCTAACGTTGTAATTTCACATATGAAGACGGGGGGGGGGGGGGGCGGGAGAGGGAGGCGGAGGAGGAGACTGGTTCTTTCGCGAGTTTGTAATCAGCACGCGAACCACCATTCCGTCAGGCTTAAACCGCCTAGACGAGAAGCTCTCGTTTTTCTCAGAAATTGCAGAAAACTGGCCCGCATAAGTATGTCTTCCGGCTAATCCGTGTTCGGGGTCTGACCCCCGTCTTTATCGTCTACATAATTATTTTTTTTACAAGGAAACAAATTCTATTCCGTAACATTGGATACAAAGTCGTTCGAGGATCGTTGAAAAATAGTGCTTGACACGATACAAAAGGGTGTCA
Organism: Buathra laborator; assembly: GCA_934046635.1. Classification (NCBI taxonomy): domain Eukaryota; kingdom Metazoa; phylum Arthropoda; class Insecta; order Hymenoptera; family Ichneumonidae; genus Buathra; species Buathra laborator. The sequence goes on from OW203894.1 coordinate 24,166,944, forward strand.
GAGGGTCAATGAGTTCAGAGGGACGCGCGCAGGAAGACGCCGCATTTAGTAGGGCTCGCGTGAACGAAGATACAAGGGCCGCTGAGGGTAGAGGAGGACGCGGGAGGGGGGGGGGGGGGTAGAGCGCAACGTTACTCAGTCCCGCGTTTGTAGTATGTTTGGGGTCCGAACGGGCCCACGGGTGGACGTTCGTACGAAGGGGAGGGGGAGTTGGGTAGATCGGTCCTGTCGGACCCCGAGGGGCCGAGGGAGTCGAGGCAGACGCGCGCGAGAGAGGCACGAGGGGAGAGGAAAGACAGGTGATGTGGGGCCCCCGAAGCCCGAGGCAAGAGAACAGCGAGAGATCCTCGGCTCGGCGCACGGACGCACCGCACGTTTACGCGCCTCTTCTCTTATATATAGCAATATATACATATATATAATATACACCAGCACACGTGAATAAAGAGAGAAAGAAGCGACGCACTCATACGCACGCAAAGACAGGCAACTCGCTGGTGCTTCTGCTGTTGCTGCCGCCGCCGCCGCTGACCGGAGAGCTCACGATTTGAGCACACGAGCGAGAGTTCTCTCGCTCTCATCGTCGTCGTCGTCGGCGTAGGCATTTTAACACACGGCATTCCTGTTGTCGAGCAGCTTCGGGATGGTTCAGCTGGCAACGTTGGCCCCGGTGTTAAGGCCCGTTCCACACAAGCGCGACCTCGCTGCTGACCGAACGATGCCTCGTGGCCAAGAAACGATATAGGCGTCACGGAGCAACTACGGCAAGATCGTCATCGATCCGCTACCGGTGACTCGAGATCTTTCGAATTCTAAACTACTCTTTTAACTTGCCCCCACCATTTCGTACACGACCCACGAGTTATCAATTGACGACCAATTTGAGTCTCAATCAATCGCATGATAAAGCAGAATTATATTGAATCATCGTGAGCGTTATACAGATTAATAAGCAATGAGACGAGAATAATGAATGGACGATGATCCCAAACGATCGATGTGTTTGTAACACCTTTGCATCGGGTGTTTCATGAGTTATTCAAAGCGTAAAGTGATAATGCAACGCGTCCGTTGAAACAAATCAATAACCGCGAAAATGATCGTCTCGAGATGCTATCGATCAATGGGGGTTTAACTCAAGATGCTGTATCGGGGGCGGCATTGAATACGTAACATTACCGTAGCACGTGGTGCACGAGAGGGGAAACAGGGCTCAATTTGAGGCAAGCAGCTGAGTGCATTTATGTACGTGGGTATTCCGGTACGAAATATACACGTGTGGCAAGGTGCTGCGTGCAGTCTTGACCGAAGAACCCGCGTTGCAAACGTGGGACGAGAGAACTCGCGAGGCTCTGCCTTGCCGCTGGTGCCGTTGGCTGCTGGCATCGACAAACACAATACCCATCCATTTACATGTGCATACAAACAGCGAGACGGGAATTATACTTGCGGTGAAGCCGGTGAGAGACTCCGCGAGAGGAGTCTGGACTGCGGAGGTTATACTCGGAGTCCAGCGCGCAGAACACGCTGAATAAAATGAAGGAGAGAGGCAAGTCGACCCGAGGAAAAAGGAGGTGCTGGAATATAAGAAGAATGAGGTGCGCGACGTTGAACCGGTGGGTCCTGTCGTACAACGACAGACTTGACAAATATCTACCGCGTCGCAATATTACACTCGATTCTTGTCAATTATTATAACCGTTTTAATACGATCGGCCATCCGACGAGAATTAGTCCTTTCAACGATGCGTCGCATGTTTTACTATGATGTTGTATCGTAACTAACATACTCCACAACACATAGCTTTGGTGCGTAACGGGCAAAAGATTCGAACGATAGGGCCGCCCTTCTGGATCACGAATCCATCCAGTGGCCGAAAACGAGTTCGTGATGGCAAGTGGCGTACGATCAAAGTTGAAAGAAGTTCGTTCACCGATCGGAGGAACCACACCAAGATGGAACGCCGAAGCGACAGGGATCGGGCCGAGATCTCTCGTCATCTCCACCGCGGCCGGCTGGACTGGAATTCGAAGACTCTGACATGAGAACTCAAGACGTTCGAGATCCTAACGTCGCGATGAAGATGCTACCCCTATTTCTCCCATCCTGCCACATGACTCGAGCCATTGCATACACGTGTTGTCAATAGTTTCCGTTGAGTGTATTATGAGAATGAACGATCGCTAAGATTCATTCATTCCTCAATGGCACGAGAGGAATGAGCGAAAAAAAAAAAAAGAAAGATTTAACGAACAGGTGAGAGGTGAGGTTCTTGGCTTTCGTATAACCGAATATGGACGCGTGGAGCCTTCTTGAAAAACCGCAAATTGGCGGGGCGAAGATTTTTTTTATTTGGCCGATCCGCGTGTCTCCATTCGGCGCGAATAACAATAATTTGTTTGCTAAATTTATCGTGTCTGTTACAATGTGAGTGAAAACATTGTCGAGATGTTGTCGCTGAGGTAACAAGTCACACACGGTGCCAACGACTCACTCCGCATGGCAGCAAGATCAATTGATCTACAGCCATTGAATAACACGTTAGTGTATACTTACAATGCTTACACACACGCGATTCGAATGAACCTGTGTGGGTGCGCATACAATTATATTCATCCAATGCGGAGATTCGTAAGAAGGTAATACATAGCCTCGGTTATAGCAATACTCGGTCTTTCGCATCGTTCGTTCAATCCATCTTTCTCGCTTTCTCTCGTGTGTCCCAGTCCCGAGAACGATGGCGTTGTACCCTGCTTGCGTTACAACGCCTCGGCACCGCGCGTCGTATAAAGTTGCCATCATGCGTTCCGTTCTCGTGTTGTGTGTTCATTCATAGCGAGTCCGTGAATGGCGGGTGTTGGATGCGTATAGCCAGAGACGAGAGTAAAACCTCCGCTCGTGCGCGCGAGAGTACGGGCGCCATTCGTGGACCACGGTTATCCACACCGCACGGTTCCAGCACGCGTTCCTTCAATTTCTCACATGACGAAAAAAAAAAAAGTGAGCAAAAAAACCACATTCAGGGGCAGAGCACGCGCTTTATTCGCGATGAATTGTGCGAATGAAAAGCATGACAAAAGGTCCCAATCGCTAACCGTGTTACGAAGTCACACCGCAAGAAATAAAATATGAAAATTTGTTATTCATTGCATTTCGTCGATAAGGTAAATGTAGCAATCTGCATTATCGCGAGAAATCGGTACGGCTTTAAGATTTTCGACTCGAAGTGTTTTCTGTTCTACCAACGTGTAGAAATACCGTTGGATCGAGGGTGCACCCCCCTTGTTTTCCTTTTTTTCCGGTGTAGCAGCCTCTCACCGGTTACCCTTCGAGATGTTTTCTTTGAGGGTAGAAGCATCTGTCGGGGCACCGCAAAGGACCCCTTCGAATTTTTCTCGATTCACAGACTGACGTTACCGATATTGGGACATAGTCCCACTTTTGCGCACATGAATGATCCATAGATGTCGCCGGTATGGAATATACAGCAAAGACAAAACGCGGGACATGCATTCTTTGTGAATACGGCGCAATGATAAGGATCAACCGATCCAGAAGGAAACGTCTGGGTCAAGGTCTCGACGGTCTATACTCCGAATAACTTTTCAAGGGGGTTTATTTGCGTGGGTTTATTATACTGTAGTTAGAGGCGGAAGTGTTAGTTAGATATTCTTCAAGTTCGGACTTTTCTTCGCGGTTATGGAGTCCGAATGGACTCTCGCTATCTCTGATGCAACGCAATGAGTCCGGCGTTGACTACTTGACCCAGTCTCTTGCGTTTTAAGCTGTCTTAACACCCCGGCGCCCCTGACCTTGCCCTTGCAAACTCGGAACACCGTAATAAAAAGCCGCGCCATAAGACAGTGGGACCACGACACTCAGATTACCCAGATAACTTTAACCGAGTCTCGGCTGACCGCCCATCATTCATCAAGCCGCGCGCCACCGCTGGCGCAACTGCTCTCTCTATTCGGCCACATACGACCCGCCAACTCTCCCCACGAACTGAGATCCTCTTCTTCTTCTGCTTCTTCTTTTTATCCTTCGACTTGGTTCGCTTACTCTTGCGAAGAGCGGGAGCGAAAGATAAAGAGAGAAGGACCGCTTTCGTGTTTGTACCTGGACAGTCGGTGCACTGCTCACGTTCCCTTGCACGCGATAACGGATAAGCGGGACGAGAGAGCTCCTCCACTCATATGAATGAACCAGCCCCGGGCTCTCATCAACTTTACGACACGCATTTGCAGAACGTATCCGTGGGCTAATCGAAACTCTATTGATGTCGACTCCGTATAAATAACGAAAAATACTACAGTGTTTTGTGGAAAATATAACGATGGGACGCGCAGTTCGAATAAAAAAATATTGGAAATAAGATAAACGAAAGACGAAAGGAGAAGAAACGAGTTCGGGAAGCACAGATCCGGCCAATTACCTTCAATATTGTGACGCGGATTAGCGTCAGAGCTCGAGCACGGATTTGCATCGTATTTGCATAATTTTTCGTTGAACCACCGCATTCCATAATCCTTTTCGGTAGCGCGGTGTGACGTCAACCTCGTTGTAAACGTTTCGCGCGTTTGTTCTTATCGTTTTTTCGAGATACGCGATAAGAATACTATCGGTTGTTATTTATGATATCTCCGTTTTAAATAGTCTTTTGCAACACCAGCGCGTTCAAGAATAGTTTGGCAAATATTCTTTTTCTTTTTTCGTATTTAATTTTTTGTAACTCACGGATCAATGATTAGCGGAAAAAGGTGTATCATTTACAGTTCCGAAAAATGATAAATATTTGTCACAGCGAATGTTGCGTAGCGATTTTCTTTGCCGCAAATCGGACATTGTCAGTGACACAAGAAAACATTTTTTTGTTTTCAGCGCTTATCTTCAAGGATATAGCTTCCGCCTTTAGCTTCGCGCGGCAGCAAATCGTCATACGATTGAACGAACAACAAGACCCTTCTCTGTTTCAAGAATTTTTCTCAACGTGAATTTTTTTTTAGATAGGATACAAAGATACACCGGTTGGCGTGTATTATTTATTTTCGCGATACTATAGAGGATAGTTAGTTGTGCGTGCTGTGGGATCGTCGTACGAAAAAAAAAAAAAAAAAAATGTTGGTCGCGACGCACCGGCAGCCAGTGAACGACCCAATCATACGCGGATGGAGTCGGTCGAGTAGTCAGCCAGCATCAGCAACAACAGGGCAAGCAGCAGTAGGAGAAACAGCAGTGATTCTCGACTCGTCTCAGAGGGGCTCGAGAGGAGCAAAAGAGGGAATTTTTTTTTTTCCCTTCGTGTATGTGTTCACTCTCGCAGTCTCTCTTTCCAAAGCGTTTGCTGGTTCTCCTCACTGTTGAAGACGATGGGCAGAGAGCCTAAAGCATGGACCCGTGCGGCCCACGCGCGCTTGTAGGACGGCTCTCGGCCGGCGGCCACTCCGCTACGTCCGCTCTTGCTCGCTTCTCGGCGAGCCGTCGCTCCTCGGAGCTCTCTCGCGGGTCGCACAACTGGTTTTTTAAACGCGGCCCCGACGACGATGGCTACACTCCATTCTTCTCAGTCCTTTTTCACTGTTCTTTATAATCGCCAGTCGTACTCGGGTCGGGGGGACTCTACTCGGACCCGAAGCGAACGAAACGAACGAACGAGCCAACTCTTGTGGCTCGGCTTCTCGCGACTCTAGCCGCGAGCCATTCTGCGCCAATGCTATTTTCAACTCTTTATATATCTACGTATATATATATACATCTACGTGGTTATAGTTATGCGGCATTCGAGTGGAATCATTTTCACGATTAATTCGTGTATCAACGATACAATCATTTACCGAGACCTCTAAAGAAAAAGGCTGCGAGATATCGAATCGATCCAATTGCCATAATAGTCAATCATCATTGTATTGCCGACCGATCTCATGACAGAATCCGTTCATTGCATTTCATGATCTATAAAGTCGCGCAAGATAGAAATTTCAGTCTCGAATATTCGTGAACACCTAGTGGAATTCGCGAAACGAGATCCTCTCGCCGAGCTCCGTCGTTGGGACGACGCGAATCTGTGGAGAAGAGGACGAAATTCCGAGTAGTCCGCCCCGCGGACGAAACGAAAACAAGAGAGCCAATGGAGGGACGGAACGCAACGCGGTTTCTTCTTTTGCTTAGATTCTCTCCTAACCGAAGTAGGCACGACCGGCAAAACACGGCGAACAGACAAATGGCGAATGGATATTTCGAAGTAGAGGGATCTAAAAATTCTTGGCGCTCGCGCGACCGCAGGTGCTCGACAGTTTTTGTACTTTATTCAATACAAAATACTTTCTTCTTCTCCCGTGTTGTTGTTTCAATGTGCGGCTAAAAACATTCACTTACAGAATGCAGTAACGCGTGTAATTTGAAAAATGTGAAACGAAAAGTAACTTTTGAATTGGCAAAAATGAGGTCGAAAATAACGCTCGTGGTACGCGCGACAAAGTATTGCCAACGCGGTTAACACGCCTTGCCGGGGTTTCGCGGCCTCCGCAAAAGGGGAATTAGTGGTCTATTCAATTATTGTAATTTACTTCTCAAACACAAACAGTACAGTCTGGGGATTCTGAATTGTAAGGGGCGGCCAGGGGAGTGGGTTTGAGGAGAGAGATGTGCGTGTGCAGAGTATGAGTCGAACAGGATGCGGAATGCGTTGCTCAGCCGCCTACACGTATTTCCCAAACTCCCCTCAGAATTTTCGGGTTTACTCGCGATAGAGACCCGTGCAGCGGGCTGTGCAGGCTTGGTACATACGTACGAAAACGGTAGAGGCTTAACCCGCAATGCTCTGCTTACGCCAGAGCTTCTCTCGTACACTCGGCAACGAGGGGTCGAACGGTCGGAGGTGGCTGCGTGAAAGGAGAGAAACCAGATAACAAGAGAACGTACCGCGCACGGTTCTCTCCGGAAGGTTGTGGGTATAGAAACGCGTGTACAGCCACACTAGCGTCGGCTGATAGCGCGGACACGCAGAAACGGCACATTCGGGATTTCGCGTTGTTTGCACGTGGCATTGGGCGAATAAACACGCGATGAATAGCCCCTCGTTGAACTTGATGGTGTACCCCCCATCCAGCTAGAGCTACGGCTACGCGCGCTCTGCTACCTAACGAGTTTAGCTACGCGCGGGCTTTCGACGATACGTGACGCGTAATGTACGCAATGTGCGAACCATAGGGTCGATGACTTTTTCCGTCGCCGTAGCCTTCTTCAGTCGCAAATAATTGTAAGGGAAAAACCTAACAAAGCTTCAAATTATCGCGATTCGAATTAAGAGAGACGTAAAAAAGAAAAGTTTCTCAACCCCTCGCGATTCGATCTCACGCGACAAATAATACGCGAAATGCAATTTTTTTTTTTTTTTTTCCCCGTGTGAAAGTCGATCGACATTACTTATTCGTAGATATTATATGTTGGATATATATATATAAATGTATGTGTATATAGACACGGAGGCTTTGAATCCGACAGACAACCGGGAGCCGGCTGTATGTATAGTGCCAATAAAATATGCACATCCGATACTCACCGAATCTGCATATCGATCTGACTGGCTTTGCCTCTCGGTGACTGGCTCGTGGGTAAGAGAATCTTTCTTGGATATAGGTACACGCATATACACACAGTATATATAACCGAGAGAGGTTACTTTGCGTTTCTCCATCGGGGGCTCCGAGAGAGGAGAGGAATGGATATATAAAAAAAACCGTTGGCCCTCGGGATTGCGTAGTACCAACGTCGAGACGAAAGAGAGAGAACGAAATCGAACGAAATGGTTTTGCATCCGAGCGAATCCTTCGGGCGGGCACGTCCATTCACGCATTCACCGATCGAAGAATGATCGATATGCATATGAGGCTCACGTACACGCGTGCCGCGTGCGTTTTTTTTTATTATTATTATTATTATTATTTTTCATCACCCTGCCGTTTTTTTTCGGTTGGAATCTCGTTTGAATAACACAGAGTAAAATTATTTCCCTAAACGGTTCCGGGCTGCAGGTCAGGTATTCTGAATATTGCATAATAAAAGAAACGCATTAATTCAGCGTACCTCTCGCTCTGAAGCGATGGCGCGTACATTTGTGTACATGTGTGTGATGTTGGTATACTGACTATTTCTCGAGACGATAGATCGGGGGGCTCTCTGTATAACAGAGGGTCGATGATGCCGATCCATGGTCCGCGCTCCTGGCTCAACGGGGAAGCCAAGTGTGGGTACACAGGGGTGCATACTGAGCACGGGATGCGAAGTGCAAGGAAGGGCACCCTGTGCCCTCCAGCGCGACGAGCAGCAATTTACCTGCCTACCTGCTCTACCTGTTGTATTGGTGTCAGAGACCTCGAAACTACGCGAGGAGAGGGTTGCCGAAGCACAGCGACGAGCGTAAGAAAGAGAAATAGGGGTTCCTTCTCGAGACCACCGTACATTCGTGAAGGAGAAAGGGCAGGGATGCGTCGCGTACTGTTTGAAAAAAAAAAAATGCCAATGATCAGATCTGGTGCGTCGGGGAATCAAGTATCTCCTATTGACTGGGTACCCGAGGATTCTTTCTTCTCTTTGCTGTCCGCTCTCGGCAACAAATGAACGAAGAACCTCATCTCTTTTTTTAGCATCCACATCACGTTTCGTGCGATATAAAAGATCCAAGACCTATAGATCCTATAGCCTATCGCTACTCTGTTGTGGAGTTCCTATCAATCGCCTGTTAGCTTCCACTTCCTCTCCGTTTTGTTCCCATTTAAGATTCGCACTTGAAACCTGTTTTTTACACAGTTTTTTCCACAAATTGGTTTTCGACATGTTCGCGAAATTTTTCAAACATACGATAAACTTGGTGCGTTCCAGTTTATGAGAAAAAAAAATTCGAATCGACGATATATATTGTGAAATGAAAAAGTAAACGGTGCGAGGCTAGACGAGAGAAATACATCGTGGGTTCGTGGATGAACCGGAGATGCGAGAGCGAGCCACGCGAGCGTGTCCACATTCCAGGTGAACGTGGCGCGCGAGTAGTAGCCTCGAGGGCTCTAACCGTTAACGCACACACGCACTTACGCCCTGCGGACAATTTATTAGATAGCCCCGGATAACCGGCAATGCTAATAACGCGGCCGGTCAGGCCGAGTGAGGTTGCTTAGCTGAGGAGACGACGAAGAAGAAGAAGAAGAAGAAGCTGAAAGCCTCCGATAAGCCCGCCGTGAGTCGACCTCTTTGCGTTTCCGGGTCTCACTTCGAAGCAGTTTAGAAGATATCGAAGAAGGGAACACCGAGATGATCCTACGGAGAAGAGTCGTTCGACAGACCGCGTGGGTTCCGTCCCAAGGCTTCTCCCGTGGGAGATCTTTTTCTTCACACGCTCGCAAACGATATCTGCATATACATACCACCGCCCAAAACGTATACACCAGAAAAAACGTCCACACTAAAATGTTTGCGACGGATTTTCTCTCCGTAGCGGAAATTCCAATCGCCCTGTGTCTGCCTTCGCGTGTACGAAACTTCACCGTACACCGCGCTATCTTACAAAATCGACGGTTGTGAAACGAAAGAACTGAAAAAACATTCTTTTTACAAAAAAAAAAAAAATTTGATGTCACCGAACACGAGGCAGGTGAAACAGGCCCTAGCTCTTGACTTTACCGTAAACTCCACGCTGAACTAGACTTCAGACTACACGAGAGTCGAGAGGTCAAGGAACCGCCTGGTGTTCATTTCGTTAAATGTGAAAGTCCGTCGTGGACCAACTTGATTTATTTACACAAACCTTGTGGCTCTCGTATCTTCGACAAACGAGACTGCCAAAAAATCTTGGAATGTATAAGAGAGAATATCGGAACCTTTAAAAAAATGTATTCAATGGACAAGGTGGTAAATTCCGTCGAAGATGCTTCTCTCAGCCTGTTTCGTTACGTAGGAAGTCGTTGCGTTTGTGTGTAGGGGGGGCAATCTTGGAAAGAGGAAAGAACGGTAAATCGATACGAGAGGTTTAATCACGCGTGGGAGACGAGAGTACGGAGGCACTGAAAAAAGGTGGGTGCATCCGACGTTCATCCGGTGACGTAGGGGCCTTTCGATGCAACACAGTTTATAATGCGCTATAGAGCCGTTGGGGAATAAAGACTCGAACGGAGGGTGTAGAGCTACGAGTGGGTCAGGAGTTTCTCGAATTTCAAAAAGTTTGTTGTGTGTGTCCCCCGCCTTCCCTGATGCACCTGTGTGCAACGCACCGGCCGTGCAGGGAGAGTGTAACTGGCAGGGGACCCTCGAGAGCGAGAGAAGCGACGATATTATCCCGAAACCTGGAAAAACTCAACCGGTGTGCAGCTTTCTCGCTCGAGCTATGCACACAGAGAGAGGTTAAGAACGCAAGGTGTCCGTCCCCTTGGCCCAGTATCTCTCGCAGGCTTCGGATGTATAAGTAGGATACCATCGAGAAATGGTCGATTAGTCCCGATTATCGGTCATTCATCTGTAACCCAATACTCACGTTCGTGTTTCGGTATGTGTACGAAAAGCGGCAAAGCGCAAACATACGTTTCACCTTTTGACCAGTGGCATCCCGGTCATCGCGCGTGACCCCGGTGAGCGCTTCTCTTCGCGCACCGAACGCAGAAGGTAACAGGTTCACTGTTGTTATTAGCATAATCGTCATGAGGCATGCAGCCCCCGATGAATTATTTATCTGTCGGAAGGAGTGCCCGGGTGTAAGAAAAAGAACGAAAAAAAAAGCTCATGAACGTACGCAAGGGATTCGAAGGGGTAGAACCGAGCAAAAAATTAAGAAAAAAAAACAAATACGAAGTCAGAGCGGGAGAAACAAACAAGTGTACGGACACGGCACTATACGGCCGAGTCCTTTTCTTCGGTTGCTGCGTGTGCTCGTGGCTGACTGACTGTCCGCTGCTGCTGGCTTGGCCAGCGAGAAAGGAAGATGTGAGGATTCTCTCTCTTGCTTCGTTTCGTCTCTCTTCCTCTCTTTCTCTCTGTCTGTATGTACCTCTCGTGGTATGGTGATGGCGCGCGCCGGTCTTCTGGACATTTGCATATTACGTCTGGGCCTCTTGCGACGACGTTAGGTAGCGCAGCCCTACCCGCGGTGCATTACATTAATTTTTGATCCTACGCGACACACGAGGACTACTGACCCTAACCATCGCAACTATAATGCTTGGAAGAAAAAAAAAATTATGCGGCCAATTACGGCACGCGTTAGGCTCGTTGCCACGTGCTTCGACGAACTCGTGCAACGAATAACTGAATTATTAATAAATGAAAAAAAAAAAAGAAGAAACATAGGCGGATACGTCCCTTTTAATTCACAACTTTGCTAACCTACGTCACTGAAAGATACGACCAAAATTGGTTCGACGGTTACACCTTTAAAAAAATAACCGACACTTTGCTATCCGGTCGTGTGAAAGAATCTCCCCCGTAAATTTAAATCCCAGCGAAGCAAAGAGTGCTCTGTGACGTTTTCTTTAAATGGACCTGCACTCGCGGATATCGCTTTCCCGGTCCATTAATAATCGACGAGCCGATCAGCTGACTGTCTACCACACGAAAAAATCCGTTAAAAACCAACAATGTTTTCTCGCATAACGGTTCGTACGATAATCGATGAGATCGAGAGGAGCCTTTAAAATCCTTGGGAAGCAAAGAGAATTTGTACAGTTCGTAAAACGAGAAAGAGAGAGAGCCTAGGTCTTGAATAAGGGTTGTGCCGTGATCCAGTGTCCGGAGACAGTGTGTATCTTCGCAAGAGGAGTTTTGGATACCGTGAATAAAAAAAGGGTGCTTCGGGAGGGGAAAGGATAGTGATAGGCAAAGCAGGCATCATCGGAGAGCGCAAAAGATTCCCACAGTCTCTTCGCTGGTGGTGACGATAGCTGACGATGCCACCTTGCCGGCGCGTCAGTAGCACGGTGGCTGGGCAGCCTTTATTATAAATCTCCGATCATCGGAATAGGGACAACAGGAGGTAAGGAGGAGCGACGGTGGGGGGGATATACGGTTCGGGGTGTTTGAATAGGAAGAGCTCAGGTAATGTGGGCCCATTTGAATATACCTGGTCCTTCTCGTTCCAGCGGCCGGTCGTTGCATATATTTAAATTCAAGGGTGGCGCAGGGTCCGCAACCCTTGCTTCCTTCCTTCCTCGCGCTATCCTGCTCCGATTCTGTCTTCCTCGCTCTACGTGTACTTCCGATCTGGAACAATAAAGGGGGAAAGACAGAAGGGTCGCCCGTAGGCACGAAGAAGAAGAAGAAGGGACCACTGCCAAGCGAGACGGAAGGCCCGTAGACCCTCCGCCTCCCCTTCGACCGTCCTGCCACAGGTAAAGGCGCGATTTTGCATAGATCTCCATACGTTACGTGCCCTCTCTCCCTCTCCTTTAGAGTGTCCTTCTAGCCGCACCGTTTACTTTTTTTTTACCACGCTACTCGGCTAGCATTTAAAGATCCAGGTATAGACCAGACGGTGTCATCCTCATGGGAAAGTGTATGCAAACTCATTGTAACCCCGCGCGATCGGGTAGCTATAGCGGACGTATATCGGGTGGGGGTTGGAAGATCACACCCCTGAGATAGATGGTCCTCGCGCTCGTCTGTACCTCAGAATTCCCAACCCTTGCGTGTACTTTACGGATATCCCCCCACCAAACTACATAAAATCTTGCCAAGCCTTCGTCCTCATCATCATTCTCCTTCCGCTTCCCTCTTATGCTCTTCTACTGCGTACCTATATGCATACGTTAAAAAACATTCTCTCTCGCCTTCTCACTTGTCTGGAGTCTCTCTCGATGACGGCAGCGTTATATTCTTATGCCGATGACGGCCGTAAGAGGATAGCAGCGCAGCTTGAGAGAGAGAGCGAGACGAGCCAACGAGAGAAGCGCAGAAAGAGCAAAAGCAAGAGCCAAAGGATTTCTATTGTTAAGCAAAAGAAGCAACCGCCATCGAAAAGCAACGAAGCTTCTCGCCGTGCCTGACGCTCAAATAATTTTTTTTTTTCAACCGTCGTTTTTTTTGTCGTTTCTTTGCTCGGGCGCTCGACACTTTGTTTTTTTTTATCCTCTCTCGCTCGACGTCTGGGTACGTTACGACAGATACGACGGGCATTAACGGGTTGCGCGGTACTGGCGCGATGTGCGCTGTCGAAACCTCATTCGTGAATCTGTGAAGAAAAGCGCGATCCGCCGGTTGTACCCCTCTTGCGCTGTTCAATACGAAAAAAAAAAATCGCGTCTTTTTTTCTCCGGGTCGGCGAAAAATAACGATGAAAAAAAATTGATCTAAGATGGTTTATTGGTGCATCATCGATTAATTATTGAACTATAAGAGGATTCGAGTTAAAAAAACAAACTCCCGATCTTATATGAAAAACAAAAAAACATTTAGCTGTAACTCGTGGCGAAGCGTGCAACGGCAGATTTGTGCGCGGAAAGATTTTCGAATGCATAATTTAGCGACACTGATGCCTTGTGTTGAGAAGCAAAAATGCTTGCACGATGCAAACGAGTTGCGGGTGTAATCCTCCGTTTCCGTAATTATCACACGGAATAGGATTAAACGTCGCGGTCGCGTGTCGATGAGAGCACAGGTCGAGACTGTATAGTCCAATGAGAAATTCCTTGAATGAATGTTAAGGAGGTACTTTGAGTATAAAAAAAAGCCTTCCCGAGCCGTGGAAGTTGAGGCGAGATGATCGTGAATGAAATAATGAATGAAGTCAAGCGAAATCACGATGTATGACGTGGCGCGCGTGTCCGCTGCTAATTATCATCCGTAGTCTAACCAGCAGAAGCAGACACGATCCTTCGGCACCTCGTAAAATTTAAATAAACTTACTCTCTCGTCTCATCCTCATCTTTATTAGCCCACGTGGAAGCGTAAGTAGAAGATGAGAACGTGCGCTCGCGAGAGCGGACGATAAAAAATAAATAAAAAAAAAAAAAGAAGAAACGCGAGAGATTATGCGAGAAGCTCGCGTAACGAATGGCTTCGGAGAGCAAGCAACGGCAGCAGCAACAGCAGCAGCAAGTGCTCGCACCAGTGAACTAGTCTATAACGCGTGCGCGCAGGTGCAACAGGCGAGAGAAGAAGCGGTGAGAGTTAGGTAGCCGCGGCAGTCTAGCATTCAACCCGGCGCCTCGCGAGAGTCCGTTGCACCTGATGAAATTGAAATAAACGCAGTCATCTCATTTTCATTCTCATTAGTATACAGAGAACAAGTGGGCCAGTGGCTTCCTACGAGGATATAACGCAAGCAAGGCTATGGTGGTATAAGTATCTCTCCCTCTCTCATACACGCGAAGCAAACCCGGGGAATCCCGCATAACATTAAAACCTTTCAAGCCGCCGTGGATGCAGAGAGGTTTCCCGCTCTCGGCGCGAGCCGTTCTCGGCGTCTTACCACTTCTACCGTCACACGGCCCGCGCTTGCTTTTTAGCTACGGAAACTCCAATGAAGTCGCCCAAGGTGGGGGGGGGGGGAGTTCCCTGTGGATATATATGCGCGTTAACGGGCGTTCTCCCCACCGCCAGGTTCTTTTCTATCCGATTTTTTTGTTACTCTCGTTCGAACGAGGCAAAAAACGTTGCGTGCTCCAAATTCTCCTCTCGTCGTTTTGCTCTTTCTCTTCAATATCTATCTGTAGCCTCTCGGTGTCGCGTGCCACCGACAAACCCGCACACCACAGTCATGAGATGAGCGAACCACGGATATAAACGAGGAGAACGACCGGCGCTCTCGAGACTCGCGCGTACATATTCATGGACTCCAGCGGCGCATAATGTGAATTATTCTAGTATTCGTTTATACATAAGAATTAAAGCGACGATCCCCCCGCCGCCCGTCCAATGATCTCGCCATTCAGACTTCCGTGACACCCGGAATGAAATAACATATCGTAGCGGAAAAGGCAATGCGATATTTTTTTACCGATTTTTTTTTTTTTTTTTTTCTTCCGAAGCAGCAATTACTATGCAAATTCGACATGCGTACATGTTTATTGTAATCTGACAATTGGATTAATTAAACTGTCCGCATTTTGTAATAAAGAGATGATTTGTCGCCGTTAAATTTGTTGTATGAAAAATTGTTACGCGAATCGTCAAGATAGGCGAGCCGGAGTGAAATTTTTTCTGTGTATACGAGGGTCATCGAGCTATCGCTGTCTGTAGCCCCGGGCCACTCGAAACACGGCTCTTCTTCTTCTTCATATCTTTTTCTTCGTGTCTTATTTTTATTTTTTTTCATTTTTTCTTTTCTTGCGTATCTCCCTATCTCTTTCGACGGCAGACTCGCTCTTTCTCTCATCTCTCGGTGTACGGCGGGGAGGAGTCAGGACCGGAAAGCAAGCGAGAGTATCTACACGTTTGGAACGTCGCGATACAAGCACCTTGCGTATATTCATCGAATACGCGTACCGCGGACTCACGTGAACGTGAGCACGTGTGAGAAGGTAAAACACTGGTGGGTACACACAACACATCCAAAAGGTAGACGAACAGATGCGCGCGGCAGTATACTTATTGCGAAATAATCTCCGCAGCATCCCAATGCCGCGCGCGTTCCCGACTGAATTTAATTGAAACGATGTTTTCCCCCTGTCGTTTTTAATGCTTCAAACGTTTACCGAACCGTTTGGATAGTTGAAGGGAAAAAAAAACAATAAATTAAAAAAAGTTTGTCGACCACGCGCACGAGATATCGAAAGCGTGCGGAACGAGCTTCGATTTAAGTACGAAAGATATTTTCTATGGCTGGCAATATCCGAAAGGAATATGAACGCTTTCCAAATAGGAGCGGAGACACTGGTGCGTCGACGGAGTCCTGGAACTCCAGCCATTTCTACCGGTTCAACGTTCACCTGTCCTTTTACCGAGTTCTCCGTAGCCAGGGCGCGGTGGCCTCACGAAGGATAACGCACATACGCGATATCTCCGTGCGTTACATCGAGTTTCTAACGGACACGGTGGATAGCAGAGCTCCGTAGCTTGATACAGTTTTATTATTTCACGGTACGACTTCGAGCGACAGGACGGACGAGAGCGGCAATATAACGCTCCCGCAGAAAACTCGTCGTTCTCGTACTCGACGACGCGTGAAACCTTCGCCAACTACGATAATCTAGAATGGAAAGGACATTCCTGCACGGATTGTCCCCTCGTACGACCACTGTGTTACCAGTTTTCAATTGGCTTATTACCACTAGAATATCCGTTGATTGATTCATTAAATGAATTGCGGCATGTATAGAAAAGCCCGATATCAGCATTGGATAGCTATTAAAGACGCGAGAACGCTGTACACATGTTGGATATAAAGTTTCTCGGATAACCGGAGAATTCGCTAAAGACGACGTAAGCTCTCGCGGCGAATATTCTGTGCCAAGACGATAACGCGGTATATAGCTATAGCTAAAACGTTATACACCGCTCATCGTACCTTCAAACAACAGCCATCAGCAGCATCGTGCTGTTTGCTCAACTATTTCGGAGATCATCCCGCACATCGGCTTCGACGCTCCGAACGGTGCTTGGATAAAAAATTATATAAAATTAACACTTAACAAATTAAACAAATGCGTGTGGCGTGTAGGAGAACACAACGCAAATGAACGAAACGACGCGAGACGCGTTGCCGTGTAAATATTGCGTCGATAAATATTTCTGCTTCTGAAAGGATCCCGCTGTCTTATACTTCGACCTTCCAACCAGTGAAGCAGTACTCCTTGCTCCACTCCTTCGCAGCTCTGACGTTTTTCTATTTTTTTTTTTCTCTTTTTGTTTTTTTCGTTTCTTCTTCATATTCGTTCTCTCCTACATTGGAGCTCGTCTTTGCTCACCGAGATCGTCAACTCTGCGAGATCCACGTCTCTCGAACAATCTAACTGGAAAACCTGTCTTGCGAACGCGTAGTATCGGAGACCAAAGAGCCTCGTGGCTATGAGAAAACCGGTGCGAACGTCGAGAAATGTTCACCGGCAAACATGACTCAATTGGTACGAAAGGCCAAGAGACATCGGCGCACAATAACAGAAAAATATATCTCGGAAAAAAAAAATCTGGTCGAACGAAGGTGTACGAATTCACTTACTTGGGTAGTGTTTGCGTAGATGTAATAATATATTTGATGTTTGAACCACTTTATGGTTTACCGATCGCCATGACTCGAACACTAAAAATATCGTCGCGTCTCGAGTGTGCGTCCCCGTGCCCGTGAGAAACCGTCGGTTTTTATGCGCATTAGGAATCACTCGCAACTAGTAGATTCCTGGTAGTTTATTTTAGCGACACGATGTCGACACGATGTTTGTCTAAAATTCCGAGATTCTTCCGGCTTTTTTTTTTCATCGCGTTCGCAACTCCGATGGCTGCATAACCCGATTCGATAGCCTCTGTATCTTCGTTATACCTTGTCATTCTATCAAGGGAAAACTTCTACCAGGCAATACGAAAATTGAGTTGATTTTTTTTTCTTTTTCTAAAATTATAGGAGACTAGAAAATTAATCATTTTTACTGAGAAATAAATGTATGGAGAACCGTGCCAAAAAAATGGGCGGCATATACGAATTTTTTTTTTCTCGAACAAATCGAAACGAAATGATGGATCTGAAATAAAATCAATAAACAGATAATTCATGTTAATATAGGTGATGAGTCGTTGACGATCTTGTTTTATTTAAATCCGATCGTCATTTTGTAATAATTGCGTAAAAACGGCGACTTTCACTGATTTTTCGCGCTTCAATTCGCAACGATTGCATAAAAATAAATCGCCGACCGTCATCGAATCGTCAATTGTTTAATCGAGAATTGTTCACCGCCAAAGTCTCAGAAGAAAACCAGTGACTCTTCTGGCGTCTTATCTTTATTTTATTTTCAATTATGTATTGACATTTTTTTTTGCAAGCTTCTGAACACCTCCCTTCCTTTTTAGTAAGGAAACATTATTTGATTATCTTCCATAGTTGTAGAAAAATGTAAAAAATTTGATTTAGACTCGAGTTTTGAAACGTCAGGTTATCTTCCTTAAGGATATCATTCGCTTACGAAATTTTTTAGCTAAAAGTACACAATACACTAACCCACAGATGTAAAAATATCTTCACGACTAATAAAAATCAAATAAACTATAAATGCTTCCGAAACATGGACATGAGACATGAAACAGCGAATGTGTGTGGGCATTTCAGCAAACGTGGATCCTTTTTGAATATGAAAGGTCGAGCAATACAGCACGATTGGTTCGTCGCTTCCGTACTGATGTATAGTTTATGCGCAGAAGCTTTGTGTCCCGCGTATTTTGCACCTCGAGGAATCTCCGTTGCCATTGCCCGAACGCGCTGTTTCAGACTTCTTCGGGAGTTAAGCTGAGGTATAGTCAAGAGAGATCGCGGCGTACCGGACTCCCGGGTCTCACCGATTCTCTCGTTCCCAAATAAGTCAACTCGCTTTTATTCTTGTCTCAGAGATATTCTTTATAGAGGCCGGATAGTTCCTTCGCCAGCAAGAGTGCACGTTTTCGCTCGAACGAATGTATATTCACCGTTTCGCAAGGGGTAAACCGAAGCCGAAGCCGAAGCCTGTTCACGTATCATACATGGGTGTATATGTATACATACTAAGTACGACAAGTCCAAGAGGACCAACAAGCTGACCCGTGTTCGGACCCTTACTTATTGGACAGTTTACACGGACGAGTGTTTTTCATGGCTTAACGCAAATTTACTCTCCCCTCGGACTCCCCATTCTGTATCTGCGACCATTCGACAAATTCTTTTCGCATATTTATTCATTAATTTATTTATTTTATTACAAACGTAAAACAAATTTGTATTCGCGCCTCTATTGCGTGTTCGAAAAGCTAGAAGAATTCGGTAAATATTTAAGAAACGAGAAACTTCCGATCGATGAGACGAGATGCGGAAGAGGGAGAAAGGTTTTTGAAGGACGTTACATGCATCCTCCGGGGGGCTCTCTGCCTCTCTCTATATCCTTCGGTTAAAGGATCTCGAAGAATCGGGGCGCTCCGAGAGTCCATCCGCGCGCACGCATTTTGCGGGTATACACGTCTCAGGTAACCTGGACCCGCCGCCGGGCCCTTGCCAAAGTCTCACGAAACGGCGCCTAATAATATGCGCGCAAAAGTTTACTTCGAGCGTGAATTCGTACCTTCGGGGCGTCGTCATTGTAACGAGTCGTCAGGATTCCCGTGTGGCAGCAACGGAGTGAGAGAGGCTGCAGCATCACGGGATCCCGGGGGCAGCAGCCGTTGAGCGTTGCGCGCGAGCGAGAGACCCCCGTGTTTGCATGAAAATGCGCGGGGTGATTGGGAGACTTTAGAAAATTTGCCGGTCTATAGATTATCCGACGTTAGAATTGCGAGGGAAACAATGAGAAATCGCGAGTGAGTGTCGGTGAGCTCGTTACGCGGGCTCTCACAATTATATATACGCGTTTGGCAATCTTGCAATCGAGACACCCTAAGATCGCAGTGTGAACTAACCCTTCGATAGAAATAACACGCATATATTTATTTGCTCTGTAACAGAGATCTACATCACGGAGACTAGTCAATTTTTTTGTCGCCGCAGTATATATCGCTTTTATTGTGGCTGGTTACAAAATCGATTCCCACTGTGCCGGTATTATCCGCTAGTTAGCGTAAGCCGGACGTTGAAACTCGCGCGTCATACAATTTCGAAACCGCCGGATGAAAATAGAGGATACGGGAGACCGGGGATAGTTGAAACACGTGCAGTAAAAATCGAAGGTTCCACCTAACGAGTATGATGCTCTATGAAATTAGAGTGGATAAAATGGTAAATAATTCGAACGTTCAATCTTTTTTTTTTTACTGTCCCTGAGTCAACGAGCCCCGGTCTTCTCTACTTGAGAATTCGTGGGTTCACTAGGCTCCGAAAACAAAATCTGTTCGGTCAAAGCGGGAACGAGAGTAAGAGTGAGATGATTATCGGTTATATAGGAAATTGAAAGGGTGTCTAAGGAGGTGTCTAGTGTGGATACTATGCGGGGGCGTATTTCTCTGCGGGGTGCTTGTGCAGGCCACTTGACTCGCATACTCGAGCTCAATAGACATTCGGATTTCGGACACCCACACCGTGAGATCGGTGCTTCCTGATAGCTGTTGCCCAAACGCGGATAATGCTTTCCCCGGGGGCAAGCCTACTCTATTGAGTCCTATATATTCAACACACTATCCGGCGGGCGATGTCTTATCGTATACGCTACGGAGAGATTAACTCCACCGAAATCTACTCGGTGTATAGCGATTTACTTGCAACAATATCGCGTCGGAGCGAGTCGCGCGTGTCGAAAAGAAAAAATAATTAAGAGAAACCGGAAAGTGGTTATTTGGCTTGGGCTGCATATCTACAGTTGGACAGAGCGGATGAAACAGCGGGGCTCTGCAGCATCCTCGGATCAGGTATACGCGAGGGGAGAGAGACCCATGAGCATTCGAGCTCCGATCGCTATCTGCCAAATCACTATCAATCACGGAGGAAGGAAGCCGCGCGCTTTCACGGCCACCGGATACGTTGGACTGTGCACGCTTCTTCGTCCCCCCCCCTCCCCCCACTCCTTGCTCTCTCGAACGTCTGTGAACGAAACCAATCTCTCCTAAACTGTTTTCTGCCC
The DNA here is from genome assembly GCA_934046635.1 of Buathra laborator. Taxonomy (NCBI): domain Eukaryota; kingdom Metazoa; phylum Arthropoda; class Insecta; order Hymenoptera; family Ichneumonidae; genus Buathra; species Buathra laborator. Next base: position 24,187,647 of record OW203894.1, read on the forward strand.
CCGATAAATAAATTACCAAACTCGATAACAGAGAGATATCTTTTCGAATCGCTACACGATTTTAATAAATCGAGACAATTTCTTTTCCTCTCTCTTCGTTTAACTCGACGGAGCCACGTCTTCATTAACTATCCTTAATTACGAAATACAAAATGAATAGGTAAAGAGAAAAAAAAAAAAAAGGTTATATTGAGCAGGTAAATCATTCCGAACCGTTTATTGCTTTTGAGTATCGAGACGGTGTCTCGGAGGCGAACTCTCGAACGGGACGACGTCTCCCCGTGTCCATCGTAGGGCGGGCCATCCGTGTAGAATTTCGAAGAAGGTTACACCGCGCTCTAACTTGGAATCAGATTCGAGATCCAAAACCTGATTTCCATTTGAACGCGGGGTCCTATAGCCGTGAAATAGTTGGTTACCCCGGGCCATCGAACGGTCGGTGTATGCGCAGGGGGAGAGAATGAAAAAATCGTCGAGAGAGCGAAAGAACGGGACGAGGCAACAGTGTCGGAATGCACATAAAATCATGGAGTTTAGCCGTCCACTCGAATCAAGTACACTCATTCTCGTTTTCTCTGCCTTCGATACGCTCTTATCGGTTGGCCCTCAAAAGTATTCCCCATTCGAAAATAAAAAACAAGCAAACCAAACTGTTCGATTCAATGGTTTTTCATAAATCATAAAAAAAATTTCGACAGTTGAAAAAATGAACATGAATGTTCCGCATTCCTGGGATTGCGTAGAAAAAAAAAAAAAAATGTTCGCACGGTCGATGAATCTCTTCTTCGATATCTACCGCGGCAATAGCGAGAGCTAAAAAAAGAATATCAAAGGTGGATGGATCACGGGTCGTTCGCGAAGATCCCGCGGCGACACCGTTAACCCGAGCATATACGGTTCGTTCGGCTTAATAGCCCCTCGTTCGAGAGGCGAGATAACGACGACGTAGAAGATACCTCACCGCTACTATGCTAACAGTAGGATATCAGAACTGATGCCGAAGAGAGGAGGCGAAGAAGGAGAAGAAGAAGAAAAAGAGAAAACACGGCGCGAAGTTTCTGTCGTGTATTTCCTAAAAACTATTATATGGATGATTCTCAAGACGTTCCCTATCGGTATCCCGCTTATATCACAACGTTTCTTCTCTCATTTGCTTCGTCGGATAGTAGCGCATAGTAGTGACCTTTCATCCTTGTCGCGCATGGTCGCTCGATCTCTCGGGGCGTATCGTGAGTTCGGTTACCAAACTGGACATAAATTAATCCCATCAAATGTCCTCATTCGTTACAGTGGGGTCCAGGACCCGACAGACGCACACCGGACCAAGTTCTGTCGAACTCTCGCACGCGGGCGCACCGCTTACCCAAGGTTAATCTTAACTTATAGCTGTTCACGTATATATACAAACTAAATACATATAAATAAATAAGGCATAACGATATGCGTAGAGTTGAACTTGCGTAAGCCTGAGATTTTTTTTTTTTTTTTTTTTTTTTTTTTTTTTTTTTCTCGTGTTGACTACTCGACGACCGATCGTAAACGGTGCAACCTTTTATTTAATACAGTTGGCACGATAAAATATGTAAAAAATACGATAAAAATAATAGGTTTCGAATGATGACTTTGGTCAATTATTAAAATGAACGTTCGAGGTGCGATACGCGTATATGGTAGGAATGAAATAATGGTAGCTATATTGTCGAGTGAATTTAACTTGGACCCAAAGTATAGTATAGTCATCCCCTCGAAGAGCCACGAGGATCGTCCGCAGCCCCATATAGAGAGCGGCTGACTACCGAGAAGTTATCGTCAGTGGGGCTATAAAACAATATGACTCGGTTACTCGTCGAGCAAGACAGACACAGAGAGTGAAACATATTGCGGTTATTGTCAAGCCTGCGGTGGTTGCGGTGGTTGTACATACCTATAGCTTAGTACTTGCGCGCCGGAGCTGTACATCCCACAGTTCGGTCGGTTCGCGTCTCTGCTGAATCAACTATATCTTACGCGCGGTCATAGCAATCGCTGTCGTTCTATTGGTACGTTACTTTTTTTTCACATATACAGACGTACGCGTCTATTAATGTGAATTCATCGAAACAAACGATAACGATAAAACTTTATACTTCGTTTTATCAAACGAAAAATAGCAATTTAATTTTCAAACGATTCCGCCACAACTTTGCATATATAGTAGACATATTTCTCATATATACATTTTTTTTTCTTCTTATTTGAGGCAAAACATTACATGTCCTCGAAGGATTTTTACCGTTCTATTTTGTTTCCTTTCGGCAAGTTGAAGCCATTCCGGAATCTCCTCGGCGAAGGTTCTGGTGCGAGTACGACGGGGTGTCTCGCGATTTATGCAAAATGGTACGTAACTCCCGCGGGAGCTGCTTGGGAGAGAGCGCGAGGGCGAACCCTCCGTATACAGCGTGAGAGCACGTGCGCGCGACGGCGCGGGGGTTTATACGAACGGCGCGTAGCAACCCCCGTGAGAGGTATACGGTTCCCTACTACGAGAATCGAGAGAAGAGAGCACACCGAGCGCTACGGCACTAGTGGCCCCGAGCTCAACTCTGATATACTGCCAACGAGCACTAACTCCGGCATGCACGCGCGCCCGCGCCCGCGCTCGCGCCGTCTCTTCTCTTCTGCGATTTCATCCCAGCTGCACGATCTTCTCTTTTCCCCAATTTTATTTCTTCGATTCCCCGATAACGCCCCAATCCACGTGAGCATTATCGCTACCGATACCCGCACGGCCGATATCCAACCACACCGCATGCATCCTTTATGCTTTATTGCCTCATATCCTTCAAGTACAAATAATGTACGGCTAAAGTATCCAGTTCTCGAAGGAAACTTTCTTCTGGACAAATTTCAGTCGCGTCGTATGCAGACAAAGCGATTTTCTTTTCGATGATTTTTCACCCCACATAGAAAGCCATTATATACAAAAAATATATAAGAAATTTATTAAATTCGACAATTTTATGTAATTCATTTATAAATCATATAAATTTTCATACATTTAGTGATATATATATGTTTTCAGAAATATATTGCATATACCATAAATATATTTTCCATGCGGGAACGGGCAGTTCAACGTTTTACTTTTACAAAATTCGAGACAAACCCTCCAAATGTTTTTCTTTATGTAAAAATTCGAAAAAAATGCTTTTGTAACTTCTTTTCGTGGAACACGATAAACACTTGTAATTCCTCGTAAAAAAAATCGCAACTTTTCGCGAAATGAGTGACCAAATTGATTTCGGCAGCTCTCGTCGTTTCGCAGCTTATAGTTATTCCGATTATCACGAATCTGTTAGCTATTTTATTACACCATAAGAATTCGATAAGTAAATATTATCTTTCGATAATTCGTAATTCGCAAAACGAGATGAAATATAAATAAAAAAAAAATATTTTACCGAAACCGACCAGTCAAAAGTTCAACCGAAGAAGAATAAGAAGAATAAATGAAAGAGCAGCAAGAATCGAATACGCGTTGGGTACTACGATGCAGTGTGTATACACACTGTACAGTATTATAGTAGTAGAACGCCGGCGAATATGATTGAGGGCCCGTGGATCATTTAATTTAATTACCTCGTGGGGGTTAATAGAAGAGATAAAAGTGGCTGCACTCGGGGTCTGGATATTATACACGTGGCCGGGCGTATATTGGCGGGACTAGAGGCCGCTTCAAAATAAGTGCCGCACCCTCGACGCTATTTCGCTGCGTATACGCGACGGCATGCCAGTTACATTCGACGGAACGAGGGTGGAGCCGTTGAAGCAAATTCCACCGTCGAACCCCTCTCTCGTATTTTCTCTCCTATCGCTATCCTATCGACGTCATATCAAATCATAGTAATTAATTAAAAATGACAGCGACGTAAGATGCCTCTTATACGAACAAATTGTGACTGAATGAACATATCTTTTTTTTGTTTTGTTTCTCCAAAGATGTGTATTTTGTAACGCCCTTTAACTTCCCTCCATCCGCCAGCCCCTCGAGTCTTGAATAGCGTAGACACTTTCGGAGGTGCGTGAGGCGGGGGGGGGGGGGGGTGATTGGAGCGACGGTTTCGACTTTCGGGAGGCCCGTGGGGGAGAAGCGTGTCGCTCGTTTCGTTCGTCGAGACCGATTTAATTTCATAAACCGCAACTGTTGCCACTGTTCCGTTTCGAAATGGGTGAGCCACTAACAGTTATGATCGGGACTCGCGCGTATCTAACCGCACACGGTTATGGGAGAGTTTGGCACTGTACCTCGCACACAGCCTTCCTGGAACGATCCGATTGCCAATCTGTCTAACGAGAACCATACGCTCCTTCGATATTATTAATTGAGGATATTTCGTTTCACGTTCGATCGACGGATTAATCTTTTCAACCGAATAAACACGCGTGGTCGTCGATACTCCGTAAAGTAATAATCCCGATGGCAATTGAGAAGATCGAATTGTCATTCTTTGGATAATAAAAACGCGCGCATTAATCGAAAGGTTACATTCATTAAATGGTAAATGAATTAAATAATCGTCGTTGATTGAAAAATATCGAGGATGCATAACGATAGTATATCGCGACACTGAAAAGTTTTTCTTGCAGCGGCGTGTGCTACACGTCACGGACGGCACGTTCCCCGTCAAGTTTCTCAAGTCCGCGCGCATTAAATTAAATTTCTCGATGGGCCGAGCCGTTATAAACGATATTCCGATGATACGCGCGGGAGGGGGGGAGGGGGAACCGGCGCGACGTATTCACGCGTGTCTCGCGGCATTGTATGCAGATGAAGAAGGCAGGGCGACAATGACTGGTCCGTCGCGCTGCGGGGCCTCGATATTCTCGTGAAAGCGCCTCGTGGCCCCGATGTCTCTAACATCCTCTTCATAACAGCGTTCTTCCTCTTCGTCTCTTTTACCTGCAGGCTATCGTAGGGAACTTGCATACACTCGTGCCTTCCGTTGATGTATACTTGGCCCTTTGTCGTAAATGTATATATAGATGTATATATATACACATGAACACAAACCTAAAAATAAATCTACCGACAATCGCAGCTCTAGCGATATCCTCTTGTCTACGTCTACGACAAGCACCCAGTATTCGCAAGGGAATCTCGTGCGAGTTCGATTTTCCGCGAGACAAATTCGTGAGGATTTGCAATATCGAAATAAAAGAATGAGGGAGGAAAGAGAGAGAGAGAGAGAAAGAAAGCGAGTTTGCTTGTGTTATACGATGGCGTTGAGACAAATTCGAAAAATGAGATTTGGATTCGGAGAATGGTTTGCCGCATAGTGTTGGTGAGAGTTTGTCTGTCTGTCCGTCTGTGCTACCTACACTGAAACGCGATGTTGAAATAGAGAAACCCCACGCTTCGGGGTCGATACCAGGGAGAGTAGGCAAGTACCAAAGGGGGTTGTTTGGTGCGCGCGGATTGTACACACACAGGTATAGACGAGAAGGAGTGGAGAGAGTAGCTCTCGTACACGCCAAGTCGTGGATCCACACGGGCGATTCCGTACGTATTCCGTACTACCACGCCGGCACGGAGGGAGAGAGCCAGAGGAACAGCCACGGGAACAGGATAGATAGGTATATTCCCGACTCCGAAGCTCGAACTCGCCTCGAGAGCACGTTGTGCCAGGAGAGAAAAGAGGACGAGAGAGAGAGAGAGAGAGAGCGCGGGCAACGGCGGCGGCGGCGGCGGCGACGGCGGCTGCTGCAGGATTGGTAAACCGGTCACGTAGTCCTCGGCGATGAATGGACCCGCCGAGTCGAGGCTCTCCGAGCCGGGAATTGGCTACCGGGCATACCGCGACCACCTACCCTACTGCGTCAGCTTTAGCCACCCCGTGCCCGGAGTATACTCTCTCACAGCCACGGCAGCAACGGCCAATGCTACGCGGCATTACCAAGAGGTGCTCAAACCCAATACTACCGAACTCGCGAGACTAACGCGACGATCCAACACCCGGAAATTAGCTGCTTCCGCAAAATCGTCTGTTTCATTATGGCTATCAAAAACTATCTATTATATCATTATCCCTCGTAGATGAAAAAAAAATCTATTGACGATAACCCACGTTAATTCACTATAGTATCGTGCGGATGTTCCTTTATGCCGGAGAATCGAAAAATCAAATCGCAGCCGCAGTTTGACTTCGACTGTTGTGACAAGTAATTCGCGCGCAGGGGTTGTCATTCGATTATTTATATAAGTCGTATAGAGTAGCCAGACGTGTGGCAAGAAGAAGAAGAAGAAGAAGAAGAAAAAGAATAGACACGCGCAAAGTGCCAGGGCCGGCGATCGTAAAGGTCAGAGCGCGATATCTCGCGCGATCAGAGATAAATCCCGCGACCAGCTCGTAAAACGTAGCGGTACCCTACCGGTATCCTGTATACTACGTGTGTATACGCACACAAGTTCTTTAACGTTAAATACACGAGACTGGTATTACGATACCGCGAAGAAGAAATACAGGTATCGCGAATAATCCATTTTTGAGTCGTCTCGCTGCGGGTCGCTGCTGACGCCAGACGATCACGAGGCGACGCGCGTCTCCGTGAATCGTTTGCTAAAAGATCGTATCGATAATTCCTCAATTATGCAAAAAAAAACTTAGTCGATGATGTCTGTAAGCTCGAGCGGCTGCACCCACGATAGAGTTGATGATTTATCGATCGAATATTTACATTGATATTCGCACCTCTGTTGTTATTTTACATTCTCGTACTCGCTTTTGTCCCTTCATGCGCGTTTTTTTTTTTTTTCTGGTTCGTCATAAATTGTCATCGAAAACAGTACGCAAAATTATGTCTACCGACTATATGAAAATTGATGTAACAGGCCGCATGAAAAAGTCGTTTTAATATCGCAGTGATTCCAAGAGATGAAGCGGCTATTTTTTTTTTACCTTATTAGAATGTCGATACCGGTTCGTTTCGCGTCGACAAACTCGTTGTCACCCTTCTGCGGCTACCCTCCAGTCAAAGCTCGATCACACTCCCGCGCGATCTGGATGACAGCTACGCTGTCGAAAAGGGGGAATGAGATACTCTCCGTAAGCGTATACGAGTTAACTGTGACGAGCCGACTGGCTGTGTTTGTGTATATTCGTGGGGTACCCCCTTCGTGCAATCTAAAGCAAGCCTCTGATCTGCCATAAAGTCATTTCATAACCCATCCGTGCAGAGGGGGGTTAACTACCCCATGAGTCCAAAATCCTGAGTTAAGCGTGAACCAGTCCGTAGTTCCGTGACGCGCCCTCCCTTTCACCCTCTCGCTGCCCCGCACCACTGTGCCGCACAGTGGATATAGTCGCTCTGGGTGGCTCCCCAGTCGCTCGACGGCTCAGCAGATTCTCACCCCTTCGACGACGTCGAGCTCCCAAACACAACGCTTCACAAAAATAAACTGCGTTATTCGGAAAAAAAAAAAAAAATAGATACCATACCGGTTAATTTTAATGTTGATTTCGAAATACTACGATTGTTCATCAATATACCGTTCGACGCTACTGTTATTTTGCTCTGCGGGTGACAGACGTTTGTATAGACGAACTCTTGAAAGTTTGTCAGGAATCATAACCCGCACGTATTTATAGTATACGCGAATACGCATCACAGTTACCAATGTATATTAAGTGAGTCCTCGAAGCGGCGCGTGAATACGCCTAAAGAAAAGTAACGACAGTTAATCCTACTTTTCATTAGGCGAGAGCCTCGGCAATTCCTCGGTTAACGCAGTTTTCTCGCGGCATCGCGCGCGAAAGAACGACTCCACGGTATATATACCGTGTACAAAGTTAACGCTTCCAACGTGAATCGTTTCAGCGTGAGGCCTGCAATTGCCGTAAAAGAAAAGGTGGTGACACTTGTGCAGTGCTACGACTCGCCGCCACACCGTTGGGGCATTAAAGAAACTCGCGAGAGAGATGAAAAAAAAAAAAAAAATACAAGGAAAAGAAAAAAAAATAAAAGAACGTACGGATATAAATCAAAGGCGTTGTCAACGGGTGTGGCCAGAGGCATTTAACTCGGCATCGTGTCGACGATGGGGCGACTCTCCGCGAGTGAGAGAAAAAGATACCGAGTCAGCATAGAAAGCGCGAGAAGGAGAGAACAATGAAAAAAGAACGAAGAACGAAAAGTCTGGCAAACCCTTTCGTTAATTACAGAATCACAGATGCGAAGTATTGCGAGCTTCTTTACGAGCGGCTTATAACCCGGCCAAGTTTCAACTTTTTTTTTCTCTCTTCCCGATGTCGGTAAGCTACGAAACTACCGAAACTTCGGTGACACGTTTCTTTGTTTCGCGTATAATTTACAACGTCCATTATTATCGTTCAAAATTTCGTACCGTGGACTTCATCGACATATTTCGAAGTATGTATATTGTGTTTTATTAATCATATAAAACGTGCATCCTGCATTCAAGATTTGGAAGTAGTTGGTTGTTAGGTAAAATATCGTATTTATTATGATGTCCCATTTTCCTTACAGCGTGTTTATTAAACATCGATATAAGATAGTTGTCTATTTTGTTTTTTTTTTATTAATTTTTTTTTTAGATGGTACTGTTACGTATAGGTGACCTTATTATAATGGAGTTTCGGACGTACAGATCGGGGGAATTCGCGGGCTGCGGTGAACGAGGGAAAAATGCTCGGTTATTCATTTTGCGGATAGACGCGAAGAGAGGAACGCGAGTGATTGGCGACAGAAGTAGTCGGGAGGCTGCGATTACCGCACGGCGGAGTTCCCTCGGTGCTGCTCTGGATGGGGCTTGTTACACCTTCCGTTCCGTTCGGCCGGTCAGTCGGTCGATCTCCGAGCAAACCTGCAAAACAAAACCAACGAGACGAGAGGTGAGATTAAGCGAGACAGACAAAGAAGATTGAGAGAGATTAATCGACCATCGATCTTCGCACAAGTGCGTTCCGTTCCTCTACGTCGGCGTGGAGAGAGATTGAGAAAGAGAGCGAGGGAACCGCGTGTGAATTTAGATGCGTGAAGCGCGTGAGGCGACACGCAACTACCGCATATTCCTTCGCACTCTCGATTCGCACGTGCTTTTCAAGCCGCGCAGGGTCGGTGACTTTACTTCGATTGGATTATATCGTTTCACGCGGCGGCGATACCATCCTATATATGGACATTCGATTTTCACTCGACTTGGTTTCTGATCAAATATTTTGCATTCTTATAACTTCGATTATTAATTACAAGTGCCGTCTGCGAAAAAAAAAAAAAAAAAAAAAAAAACACTTCTCGACATTATTGATAACGGGTTTACAGTTATCGGAGCGCATATGGCTCGAGCCAATGAGCTACCGAATGTAAATCGCTCTTGCGATAACTTTTCGCAGCTATTGGGCTCGCGAAGCGAGGAGAGCTTGTGATCGAGTACCGCGGCGAGTATATATCCGACGGTTTGACGCAGGTATATAGTATATGCATATGTATATGCAATCCATACGGGTTGCGTATAGGAATAAGAAGAGCGCGTTCACGCACAGTGATATTCTTCTTGCGTCGACCGGAGAGAGGAGAGTCTCAACCGGACGAAGAAGAGAGGACCTCGAAAGGTGCAGTGACTAATGCGACTCTCCACGCCCGCGGACCTCTCGGCACTGAGCGTTTTAAACGCCGCAGCCTAGAAGCCTGCGTTTCATACATGGAAGGATAATATCTCCGAAGCGATATCTCCTCAAGGCGAATAAGAAGCCGAGGAGAGATATGCTATAAGCGCGAGAGTCCCGCGGGTCTTGGAGTTTCGTTTGGCGTATCGCAGACTCCCTTCTTCCAGCTGCTTTTAGCCGGGTGAGAGTGCAAAAGAGAGAACGCGAAATGTTGTAAAAGTGAGAAAGATAGGGAGAACCGGGGAGAGATGTTATTAATTGGCTACACGATAAAACAGTGTTAGTCCCCATTCGCTGTCCGTCTCGGACCCCCCTGGGTTCTTCTTTAAGATATGGGGCCACGCGACTTCTCTACTCTTTCCTCTCTCTGGCTTTGCCTTTCGCTCCCTCCCTTCTTATTTTTCTTCTTCTTCTTCTTCTTCGTCTCGTCGTACCTCCCGAGCCGCAACCACGACACGCACCGAGTGTGCGTGTTAAACGCGCTCGAGTACGTGTAACCGCGAAACGGCCTCTCGGAAAGCAAGTCTCCAGCGGGAGAATATAATCCAGAAGAAATTTTCTTTAAGGGCGAGTGAGAGAAGAGACCGAACTCGGAAGAGAAGATCTTTCGTGAACGAGGCAGAGAGGGTTAAGAGCACCGAGAAAGAATGAGAATAAACGGAAATCTTCTGTATCCCCCCTCTCTTCGTGTATATCTTTCATTTTTTAACGAAGCTTATTTATTGGCACGACCACACCAACCTCGGAATTTTGCGACCGCATCGTTTGTTTATTCTCTATCGCGATACGCGATGAAGAAACTTGGAGGAAACAGAACTCGTCAGTTATCGCTTCACTCGCATATTCCCGCGCTTCGCGTTTGTTTATTTATGTACGAAATTAATCAAATTTAATGTAAATAAATTAAAAAAATTTAAATACAAAATAAAAATTAAAATAATTATTCTAATGAATTTATTATTAAAAAAAACTTTCGTTTGTTTTATTTCTTTATTTGAATTGTAAAGATTATTTATGTATGCAAAGAATACAAGTAGCTTTTGCAGAAAGCTCGTCTTCGAAGATGAAAATCGCACATATCACACATTCGAATAGTACTTCCCAAGCTGCTGAAATTAAATGTATATTGACGAATGTTAAAAGTTTCGTGTATTATTACTTTATAAGACGATATATGAACATTTATGAATCGTTGTTCTATTGGATCTAATCGACAAATGAATTATATGCGGCAGGATAAGAGGAATATACGACAGATTCGAACGCGAGTTTGTTTCAGAATAAGATAATGGTATATGAGCGGAGCCTTCTTATTACGAGTAGGTAGTACGTAGTCGATCGCAACCGGATAAGTCTCTCTCGCGGGCTTTTGCCGCGCGTTTTTACTCTGAGTTACCCATTAATCTTTTTATTTCGGCGGAGCGCACACGTTGTCGGTGCAGCATTGAGTACGGGGTGCTGGTATATCGGACCGAAGCGCGCGCGCGGATTCGCAAGAGAGACCTGTTGGCTATACGCCGTGTCGATGCGGTATCGTGCGGTGTTTTCTGCCTTTTTTTTTCTTTTTTGTTTCATTCTTTTTATTTAGAGGCTGAAGAGAGCAGCGGCGCGTTGTCTTCACGGGACACACACCGCCGAGTGAGTATGAGCCCCGATAGCCCGTAAGGGCTAACAAGGCGATTACTCATTCCTCCCATAAGAAGAAGAAGTTACAAGCTTGAGTTGGAAGGTTTATTGCGGCAAATGGCGAAATTTGTACCTCGCTAACGATCGACGCGCGATACATCTTTTTGTTTCCCTTTGTTCCCTTTTTAACCGCATCTCTCCGTTATCTCTCATCATGACACTGAATTAAACATACTTCTAAATGGATGCTTAATCATAATTAATTTCGTACTCGAAAAAAAAACAAAAAATTATTGTATATATTGCAAGAGCACAAGTGTAAGAGAAAAAAAAAGTCGATTCGTCGATTCGCAAGCGCAATTATTCTCGATTCTAATACGATCGATTGTGCACCCGAGACTATGCGCCGTATACGCAACTCTGGTTGAAGGATCGACGGATTCACCGTCAGGAAACTGCAATTTCGCAAAGTGTAGGGCCTTAGGTGCACCTTTTTATTTAGCCCTTTTAATACCGAGGGTCAAATTTGCGAGGGCCGCGAAGAGTGGGCTACGGGGAGGCAGTCGAGGTATCATGGGGCCCCGACCCACAGCGTCCAGAGTGAAGGGTAGCACGTCTCGCTGGATGCTCTCTCTGCGAATTGGGGAACCGGCGTGGAGGCCGGTTGAGGTTGCGCGCCGGTGAGCGAGAGCGAGAACCGCACGAAATTCCGAAGCTTCGGGCCTTCGTCGAGGGAAGGTCTAATTAGATTTTAAGTGAGAAATTGAGCCTGCCGGCAATTTTAAGGAAGCCGAACGCACCGCCCTGATTAATATCATTATACGCTCGCTTTGGCGATCTCCTTTGCCTGCTATTCACCTGCGACTCATTCTCTACTCCTCCCGCCCGCCCCTCCGCCTTCCCCTCCCGTTGTAGTTACGTTGCCCACCTCACGAAAAAATTCTTCGCTAATATTCCACGACGAGGAAGTTGAATTTTGAACAAATCTGCACCTCGCAAAGTTTACTCGAATTGAATTATCCGACAATCGTGTAACGAACAAACGCTTCGCGGCGCTGGGACGCGAGAACGAACGTCGAGACGCCGGTCATTTTAGAAGAGCCATTATATTAAACCGCCCCCCCTCCTACCACGTCAAGCAAAAATTATACTGTTTACTGATGAGTTCACGAGACGCTCTCATTGTCCACTTTGCCAATTTTTTGCGCCCGGTACAACCGAAACACTCGCACGCTTTGTTCGCTTCGTTTCGCTCAAACGAGAGTTCCGGGTTTTGCCTGACAAGCACCACCGTCAATATGAAACACGCAGATCACGCGATGCTGCGGAAAAAACATTACCGCGATGCGCCCAATCTTCCTTTGCACCGACGAAATACCGACGATACTCTCGTTGTACTCGACCGACACGTTGGAACTACAGACGATACTTACTGTAATGAAAATAAGACGTATTTATCATCATCGCGAACCAAAACATCTCTTTCTTCGATTCGAGACAATCGGTTGCCACTCGAGAGCATTTGAGAAAATATACTCGTCAGTGTCAGGGTATCCGCGACTCATTGGTCATCGTTTACTGTTTCTTTTGCCGAATGCTAAAAAAAAAATCTTGCCGTCTCTTCCAATCATCGAAGAGTTTTGTGTACTCGAAACGAGCGTAAAATTGGAGTTGAAAGTGATCGTTAAAGGATTGATGTTTGTCTCCCTCGTGTCGGTATAAATTACGTTGATAGTCGTCAAGACTTGCGAGAAATTTTGTGAAACGTGTTCAACTGCGACTAATTAACAAAAGAAATCAAGTCCAATTTGTTGGCGGGTAGAATGATGCGATAGCACCGTCATCGGTAGCAGTAACGGCAGCAACCCCTTCCGGAAACTTCTCGGAGGGAGCATAAGAAAAAGAGTTCAGGTGTTTGCATGAGTTTGGGTGACAAGGAACAACTTGCAGACAAAACACTGACCGTTGGTCACTGTGCTTCGGTGGGCACTCTGTATCTCGCTTTCTCCCATCCCTCTTTCTATGGCTCATTTTGCTTTCTGCTGGACGCGCGACTATTTGCCCGCGCTTCATTCTCGGCATCTGAGAACCCGGGAGAGGCAACCGCCGACTTGGACCGTTTCAGGAGGCTGCGAACGCGAACGCGAACGAGGAGAACGAGGAACTTGATCTCAAAACTGGATTTCGATCCCGTTTGAACTCCCATGTCCCCCGGAAGCGGAATGAAGTATATATACATGCCGTTGCTTGCGTAGCTTCGGAGAGTCGAACAGAGTTATGGATCGATATTACTATGCTTTTTTATGAACGCCGGGCATTCGTCAACGATTCGCGTTTCACAAGTGCCGAAACGACAGAAAGGGAGAGAGAGAGAGAGAGAGATCCATCAAAATAAAGTGAATGGAAAACGTCTTTGACCAGCGACGAGTAAGATTGCGTATTGAAACGACGAGAGAAGGGATGATGTTTCTTCCGGTCCTGAGGACCTATTGTCGGGATTATGCAAACATTCCCGTGTGAAAATCGATGGCAGTACACGTCGTTTATTTATTCTTATTGGAATTGACATGTTTCGAGTTATTACATATGAACGAGCGATTTTTTGTGTATAAAAGAAATTTGCGTCGTGGACAACGTTGTTGTACTTACAGTTCATTTTTGTTTTTTTTTTTTTCGCAATAGGTAAAAGAATGATGACGTGAGCACCTTCTCGACGTGTCGGCTTCACGAAAGAAAGGAGTCTCTAGCTCCTAGGGAATCCAGGCAAAACCGGTCGAGGCGGATCCCATCGAGAGCACCCGCTGACCGATCGCTCGGTCTGCTGCTCCTGGCTCTTCTCATCGACTTCTATCCTCCTCTTTTTCTCCTTATCTTTCTTTAGCTATAACTAAACCTTTTGCCTCTTCTACATCTCTCGTACTAAACGACCTTGATACACTGTTCCAAAAAAAAAAAACGGGAAAGATAAAAACAGGAAAAAATAAGAAACATTCTACGCATTTATTGGCAATATTCACCACGAAAACAAATAGCCTATTACAAGGGCATCTAGTTGCGGAGGTAATAACGCGCTCGACGAATGACTCGGTTGATGGAAAGAAAAAAAAAGTTGGAACGGTCCATCAAGCTGAGACGCAGCGGCAGGTCGGTGGCCGATGACGTATCGTGCAGCAGAATGAACGACGTGGCGCCGCCCTCATTTGAGGTCTATATGCCAGCCGGTAGACCCCACGGGTTTCAACCCATGACCTCCGAAAAGCCGTGCACAATCGATCGTCCGAGACTGATCGATCTGTCACCATTAGATCGCTGTTTCTCAGTTACGAAAATCACATCATCCCTACCGCCCTCCGCCCCTCTCTCGACAGTGTGCGAATATCTGTTACCAGACGTGAGATATACGTTCCGACACATTTGTTTGTAGTTATCAAATGCGGTCTAGCAGAATCGTCAAACCAGTACACCGGCTGGGAGTCATCTGGACCGACGGAGCCCAAGTTCTCTTGTACTCTTTATGATTTCGTTCGTTTGTTAAAAGCACGCGCCGTTACAGTATAGTGACGGGAAGCGAGAAACTCCTTTCACGCACGAATAGAAGTTATAAAGAAAGAATGAGAGAACGATGATAGTCGGATGGAGTTTATGCCGGTAGTCGGGGACGGAGCAGCGTAGATGTAGAAAAAGGTTTGCCGTTGCAGAGTTCTCCCGTGAAATTCCACGATCTAAGTCCGGCAGGAGGCAAACCAGCGATGACGGCGGATGCGAGACTCCTCGACGTTATTCACGCGCAGCATCCGAGAAGAATCGTGCCGACCAACGCGCTCGAAGGATTACGTATCCTTCTTCTCTCCCCCTCTCTGAACTCATCTGAGTTTTAGCCTCGCTTCCTTTGGCCCATAATTCCGCCATTCGCTGGCCCACCTTTGCTCGTACCTCTCGCGCTTCAGGTGCTCGCATCATGCTTCGCCTAGTTACCACTCGCCTGGTACGAATTCCCGAATTTCCGAACCTTGCCAGACTCTTAGCCTTTCTTTTCAACGTCATCCCGCGCACTCGAAGACTCTTGTTTTTTTCTCTTTATTCTTCGAAAATGTACAATACCAACATTCTCCAGATATTCTCTTTTTTTCGATATCACATATTATTGTTATTGTTGTTGTATGCGTTTCATTCTTTTTTTTTTCGATTTTTTCTACATATTTTCGTTGAAACGAATATTTTTTCGTACAATATCCGGACGAAGAATCCGTTAAATAAATAATCCCAACGTATCACCATTGTTTTATCACGATATCCGATAATTGAAAATTACGAAAAAACTAATATACAACCCGCAGACTAATTGTTTTCGATTCGTTATTCTCTAGAAAAATAGAGTTGTTTGCTTCCGTATTCTTCGTATTAAATACACGAGAGACGCGGATTGATAATCTGCAACAACGACGATTACGTTTGATTTGTTCAATCTTACGCAATCTCGCTGCGATGAAACAACACAAGACGATCGCGCCGAGCGGCGCTCGAACGAGATGTTCCGGTTGTGTGTCAGACTCGCGCAACTACGGAGGATAAATGTAGAAGGAGAACTCTGGGTTAGTCGGTGTCTGTAATTATTACGAGGAAAGATACACGGCTAGATGAGGATGGTATAGGGTATCGATGAAACTCCGAGAGAGTCTTCGGAATACAGTCGCCGGTTGCACTAACGCGATAATTGCCGCTATTAGATACGTCCGCAAACGTCGTATTTAAGTCCTATAAACGACGTTTGCCTACTAATCGCGCGTGTTAGTCCGGGCATTCATAGTAATAGCTGAATGTGTCTCTAACAAGCATAGATCTCGATCGCAAGAGAGCGTCGCACGCTTGGCCGATCAGTGACATTCTAGAATTGCTCGATCAACACGCGTTATGGTAACGATCGACGTTATAGCCCGCGTCGCGCGAGCCTCGCGATCGAACGATCTTCGCGCAATCGCAATCTCCAGACGTGCAGAAAAAATAAAAATAAAAAAAACCTGGAATCGTTAACGGCATTCCTGCGCATCGGGCGATAAGATGCTATTCGATAGTTGTGCCGTACGTTTGTAGTTTTTCATCTCCGGGACAAAAACGATCTTCGACATATCGTCGATGACATTACGCATCGTCAGTCACATCGTCCACTTATCTTTGTGATCGATGAGACCAGCTCTGTATGGCTGTTGTCTATACATTGTTACATACCGATCAAAGATACATTTGACCCCTGCGATCTTCTACGATGAATTAAACTTTCAGACGAGCTAAAATGTCTTTTATACATTTTATAACGCGATCGAAGATTCAAAACTACTGGTTGTTTTGCGCGTTGAGCGCTTATATAAAGACTTGGCGCTCGACAGTAAGTAGTTACTCGCACGGCTCATGGCTTCAAATGCTCTCGAATACCTGATGCACGCCTCTCGAGAGCATAATCCCTCTGAACACCCCTTATTACGCTCCGCAGGTTCCATTGTCGGCCGATCTTAACTTCTACGGATTATAAACTGTTCCTTATTTGCCCGGCAGTGGTCCACGTGCTCGTATACACTCCGCTCGCGCTCACTCTGTGTGTGCTACAAACTACCCTCGCGATTTAAGAGCGCACCAACGATGCGCGCCGCGTTTATTCGTGAGTTCTGTACAAGCGTACGGGGATTCCCGCTGGGAGATCCATCTTCGACATCGTTCAACCGTGATTTCGTACACGGCGCTATAAACGTCGGTTAGACAATTCTTCAACGTTCAAAACGTTCGAAAAAATCTGGCAAAAAATTTCCGACATCACAAACTGTATCATCGATGCGATTTTACTAGTAATCAAGATATTAATTCGGAGAATTGTGTATTTGAGCTGAAAGCGCCACGAGTCCCGCGGATCATTTATTTTTCGATCACGAAATATCCCCTCGAAAGTTGTATATATTGTAGTATCCTTTAGTCATATATATATATATATCGCTATATGAAAGCGAATCAAAGTCGGTGATAGGCTCGTGGCCAGCTGGCGTCTCTCGGACCCCATCTACCCTACAGCTAGCCGCACGAACCAACAGTATCGTCTGTGGGCCTTTTCTCGTACCGATCTCCTATACCTACACATGTGTTCGCAAAGCCAGGATAGCTTGGTTCTCGAAGGCCCACGCAGGCCGTTCCTCCCCGCCCCGGGTATAAAGTCCCCCAAGCATCGCGTACACAGAGAGAGGTGTCCTACGTGCGCAACGACTACGGTATACGTTGCAGGGCGGCCTCGGATCGCGCGGAGAGAACAGAACAAAACGTTGAGCTCGCGACAAGACTATGCGCACGGGGCACAATGCCACATTGTGACGAATCTTCACAAAGCCTCGGGTGACGTGCTACCACGCGAGATCACGAAGCGAGAGGGTGTTTGTCGCTCTCGTCCACGACACAGACACATAACCGGCAGTGCGTCGGTAGAGATGAAAAATATCTACTCGATCATCCGCGGATCGAACGGGAGAGGAGTCGGAGTACAAACGACTTTGGTCCATTCCAACCTATCACTCTGTCTGTCCGCATGCTCGCTATCTTATTCTCGCGTCCATCGTTACGTGCATACGTAACATCTCGACTGTACATTATGACTGTGTTTACTTATCGACTACCTGGTTTTTTTTTTCTTTATAATGTACTTATAGAATATCTACTCTATTTATCTAATTTATAGCGTGTATATTATCGCGATGCAGTTGGTTTATTTCAGTATTTAACGTCAACTCTTTGCATTTATAATTTTTTTTATTATACTCGTGTAGCCAATAATGGTTTTTTTTTTTTTTTTTTTTACGGAGTCACGGTCAAAAAGGAGACCGATAGGCGCGACAGCCGAGCTTCGAGATAGGCAAACACATAAATTGATATCCGAGATTGAAAACAGGCTGAAGTTTGAGGTCACGTTACTGTTTCGTTTTTCTTTCTTTTTTTTTTTGCATTTCCACATATCACTCCCCTCTTCGGGTGTTGTAACACTATATCGGCGTATTGGCAAAAGTACCGTGTGTGGCGTGAAACATCGTAAAACGGGGAAAAATGCTCGATCATCCGTTGGCCATGAACCACGCGCCGCGCACCCCGCTAAGTACAAACAAAAAAGAAAAATCTAGGGTGACCCGGAAGGGAGAGAGATAAAAATTCGTACGCTCGAAGTTTCTCACTTCGCGTCCCACTCTTCGGGGTCTTTCATTCCGGGGGATACCGCGCCGCGCAGTTCTCGCGCCAGTTGCAGCGGCTTCGCTAATGCGTTCGAACAACAATGCAGCCACGTCCACATTGCACGCGTCCTACCGCTAATTCTTCACTTTTTTTTTCACCCCTCACTCCGCGCTTCGTGACAATCCCCATGCCTCTCTCTCCGAAATGTTGGCTCGAGCTTCCTGCTCTTCGTCGGCCAGCGGCATCCCCCCGCAGGATCGCAATACCACAGAATTGGATTTCAGGAAGTCCCCGCGGGCATACAGGGTTTTTGCGACAGTACCACTCCCCGCTACGTATTCTCTGAATCACTTTTTTCGACTGAGCTTCCGTCTAACGACGGCTTTCGACCGGAATATCCCCGTTAGCGATGAGAGAGACCACATGGAAAAAAATTATATCGCAAAAATGCATCTACGATATACACGATACTTTTTCTACAAAATATTGCGTATTCCGGATATATTTTAAAATATATTACCGCAAATATATGTATAACAAATCATATGAATAATAGATTAATCAGAACAAATACGATGCGGATATGAAATCTTGAGTTTTGACATGATCGCCCGAAAAACTTCAAATTTCATATATTTCAATATGTTTTTTACATATACTTTTTTTTTCATTTGGTAGCGATGAAAAAATACTAAAAAAAAAAAAATACAGCGTTAGCAGGATGTTGCTGGTTCTTTATCGAGTGTAAAATCATTTAAGAATACCGAGTATCCTGGTTACCGAATAATGGCTTATAAAGTCTCGAAGAAAGACAGCGAGCTAACCGGAGATTGCTGCAAGGGGTCAGGGTCAGGACAACTGCAGTCACCGGTGAAATTGAACACATTATTTTTAGTATTCGCAGTCGTCGACACTCGATTCTTGTGCTTTCGCGACACACTCGTACAGTCGCGTATCAGTGTAAATATGAATGTATAAAATACACAACGAGAAATAAATGGTAAGCGACGTGGGTGCGTGGCGTGCCGGAGTCCGATTATCTCGGCCACTTGTGACTCGAGTGACGATTCGACTTCGAGCGTCAGAGATTGCCCGACGAAAAACCCGTCGCGAAGGGTCACCGCACATGGAGAGGGACCGATACGTCCGGAGAAGAGAACTCTCGACCTCGGGACCTTGACTCGGGTCATTCTACAACAGAGTTAAACCTCGTTGCCGCTCTCACATACCGCAATGAGCCGAAGCAACCTGTGCCCCGAGGAGATCGTGAAACACATCCCATCCGCACATAATAGTTTATTGGCTTTTATCCGACCTTGACACGGATACAATCCGAAGAGCTCCGCCGAGTCAGTTCGAGTTCCAGTTCTTCTGTCGAGTCTCGAAATGTTTTTTTTTTTTTTTTTTTTTTTTCGACACTACTGATGAACGATAAACTCGGAGCATTTTTTTTTTTTATGGTTTATTCTGCGTTCGAAGCGACATTGGAGGTCCCAGAATACGCGATCGTATAAGATTCACGTGTGTTAGTAGTAACTCGCGCTATAGTTTACGAGCGATATATAAATGGTTCTCGGCCTCTGTCCAGTAGCCCAGTTGCCTGTCACTCGGTACGAGTACGATAACGATCGATAGACCATATACTTGTAACAACCGACAGTGGCTGCAGGTTAAATTTCTATATTCGTATTACGTTTCTTATTTGGACAAGCGGGCTCCTCCGATGATATTAAATTATCTTTCGGTAGTATTATACGAATCAACATTAGTTACACGCAATTTTTTGTGCACCGTGTTACGCTATACCCGCGCTGCTATATACATTCTCGCGTAGAGTAGAAGTCTGACGCGAAACAAATTACGTTGGCACCTACGCCACTAAACAGTATATCAATCCTCCCGGTATGAACTTTCGTTCAACGCCGATTCCGCGAGGCATGTCGGCAAACAGTTCTATACTTATGTAATTCGCATTTCCTCGTACTGCCGTTCACGCTGCGCTCAGCATTTATTCATATTTTATTTTTTATTCCGCTTGATAACGATTAAGAACCAAGACGCGTTTGGTTATTTCTACTTTTGTCGCTCGTCCGGGAACTCGTTCGACGGATCTATTTGCGTCGAACTCGCCGGCTACAAAGACAACGCGCGGTTTAACACGTATCTCGTTCAACGGAGTGCACTTGTCCGTGAAGAGAAAAATATAATGCACGAATAAACGAGAGAAACGTGCGGTACGACCACCGGTCAGTACACCGAGAGACGTAAAGACTCTCGTGCGGGTTGTAAGGATACAGTATATAAACGCGCTCCTAATCTTGAGTCGAGCGACAATCCAATTAGGCGTACTGGCGTTCCCGTTCACCTTAACGCCGGGCAATTAACTGAGAAATTTGCAAGCCACGCGGCGCACACCGTTACGTTACTGTCGTATGCGTATACACACTTATACCCGCGAACTCGCAGTCTACGACTTTGTGATATAGCGAGAATCTGATAGTGAGCAAAATCGGAATACGGGAATGTTACAAACGATCGTGCTTCCGGACAATCTTTTTTTTTTTTTCACGATTCTACACGACCAATGAATTTGGTGTATCCCAAAGGGCACCCGACAAACGTATTTCACGCCCACCGATTGATAACGAGCTATGAATAGGGGAAAAGTCAAAAATTCAAAAGCGAGGATCCGATAGTTATCTTAATGTTATCAAACGATCGTATCCCCAGGCGATATTTGTGCCGCGATTTTAAATGTTCAACTAATTTGGTAAATCCGAAAGTAGATGCGACAAACATAATCCACAACAGGCGATTGATAACGTGCTATAAATAGGTGAAGCGTAAAAATATCGAAATGATAGTAAAATTGCGGGTTTAACGATGTGTGAATGAATATAGTTATTGCGAATAAGATTGGTAATTCCCATTGCTCTTGCGTATCGCCTATTCGATCAATGAATACTGTCCTCAATGATATTCAAACAGTTGATAAAAAAATTCGCATATCTTACATTGCTTTCGAAGTTACGCGTTGTAAATTTGTGACAAAATGGACGTATAGAAAGTGATATTTTTTAAAAGAAATTGCATAAAAATCTGAAAAAAATGGCTATAAAATGTCTTTTTATTATTTTTCTTATAATTACTCAGACTTTGACCGAAATTTTGTTAAATTTGATGTCAACCGTTACAAATTTGTGTTCTCATGAATTTCCCCGATCCGCTGCTTTGCCTATTTTACCCCACTGTCAGCTACGCGCTTCGTTAAATATGTACGACACAACTGGTCCACGTTGTAACGTACGCATAGCGTGAGATTTACATTGTAGACGATCGTGATAGTTGTCGACTCGGCTACCTACCGAACATATTTTTGAATGGATGAGACCGAAATTTCGTATAAAAGTCACGATGACGAAAATGTCGAAAATTTTTGCTTTGCGAGAGAAACTAATGTCGTAAGCTGGGTGCGCACATGGATTCGTACTAAAAAGGACGTATCCGTATGTGTGACGCGATACGATGAGTAGCGAGATAGCCGCGCTGGTTTACCGACAAGTGTATAATGGTGTGTGCAGTTGATGGCGTATAGGAGAGTCACCGCGTGTCGCATAGCCGGTATAGAGAGAAAGAAAGATAGAGCGATCTACATAATGTTTATTATGCTAACCTAGGCCAACGCGCTTGCATCAACAAGTGTTATATTATCATTCAAATAAAATGTTTTAATCTGCATACGTTTTATCGCCCTCTCGTGGCATGCGGAATGTGCATGCGGCACGAGACACGTTACAGACGCGCGCGCGGCGAGCAGCAGCAGCAGCAGCAGCAACACCACCACCACCACCACCGACTCTTGCCGGACGGGGCCTCTGCCGCACTCTCTCGCTTCGGCATCTATATGTATGTACAATAAGCAACTTCTCTACTAGTTCATCCATATACATACAACCCTCATGTTATGCCTATGTGTCGCCGCCCGTTTACTATACCGTCGTAGGCTATGCGTGCAGAGCACACGAGCGAAGCCACTTTGCGACACGCACGCGTCCCCGCGCGCGGCACGTGCGATTCACAACCTGGCCATCCTCGCCGATTCTTCCATCCCCCCCCCCCCCCCCCCCCCCCGCAACATTTCGATCCTCGACAACCCTCCCACGCATCCGCGAAGCTTTCACTCTGTCCGATACAAAGGATTTTACTTTACATATCGTATACGATATTTTTATCTGGCAACATCCCGGCGTGTATCGGTATTTGTCATTATCAAGTTCAATACCTTACAGTCTCATGGGATTAGTAATAACGCTAGACGTCCAGACACACATTAACCCAGATTATTTTTATTCCCCGTTTGGATAGTCTCTTTCACTTCTTTTTTTTTTTTTTTATTGATAACTTTAATTTGTCACTCGGGAACTCGCGAAACGTCCGAAGCTGGAGTCTTTCCGTGCCACCTGTGTCTTCATTATTCGCACCCAATATGCAAATACATTATATACCGTCTTATTACCATAATTAAATTCAATATTTGTTGGCTTGTTACGCCACGACTGTAATTTATCAGTGTGTGAAAGACTGATCTATTCGTCAATTTGTCGGGTTGAAAACGATGAAACGAGAGGGGCATTCGAGGATATATAGGCCCCCGTCGATGTGTACGGACGATGAAACGGGTTCATTCTTACGTCAAGAAGAGGAAAGAACGATTGAGCGGCGATGGTGAAAATACGGGTTCGAATGGGCGAATACACATAACGCTTGTATATTACGCTCACAACGTCCGAGAAACACCTTCAGCCTCTTCTCTCGCTCATTAGTACGACCGGCATGGGCTTGCAACTGCGATTTACCTGCACGCAGGCTTTTCAGCCACACGTGCAGGTAACGTAAGACGAGAAACATTTCTTTTTTATTTTCCCTCGCGAAAAAGGATATGGAGAAAGGTATACAGATTGGATGCCACATCATGCCAAAGGTTTTACCGCATATGCCGAAAAGATTCTTCTATATCGAACGGAAGCATTGAATACGATATCGAAGATATAAAAAATAAAAAATCGATTAATCAGAAGGATTAAGACCGACCGGTGAATTTGCACGGATAATTTAATGTATAAACAGCCGAGGAGGATTTCGTCGCTATCGCCGCACTCTCGCATGTTTTCGGATTAGACAGTAGCGAGCGTTGGACGTTTGCCCTCAATTAACTTTATAAGTGAGTAAGGAGGCGTGCGCGCCCGTTCGTCTTTAAGGTCTGTCAGCCCGCGCGTCTACTAGAGCGTAATGGCTCATTGCCTCTCGGTAGAGACCCCGCTCGCTGGTGCGCAGACAGCAAAGTGCCAAATCTTCGCTTGTCTCGTCTAATTCCTTCGCTCTGTCGTTGCGCGTCTGTTGCGCTATCGCCAATAGTTTGACGTACTTGGGTGAGAATGCGGGTATGAAAACCACCGAATGTTGTGCGCGCAATCGTACTCTCAGGTACTCTCGGGTTTGCACCTGCGACCAGATGGAACTCGGCGCAATTACGAAGAGTCGTCGTGACCACGCGAACCTCTTCTTGCCCCTTCGTCTCGATATTCCGCGAATAAAAATAAACAAAAGAAAAAAGAAAACGAAAAGAGATCTTGCGAACGATATCTCTGGAGAGCGAATAACCGCATCTGTGCACACTGCCTTTCTGAACGATGGAGCAAAAAAATTATACCTCATATATCATGTCAGACAGAAAATCACGAGAGATTTCCCCTGTTGTACTGTTTATCATACATAATACCGCATATATAAACATTGGTATATCTCATTACGTTTTCTCACACATTCGCGACCGTACTGGACTGAGGAGGAATACTCGCGCGCGCGGCAAGGTGTATATCGCAACGTTTCGCTGTTACAACTGGTTAACCGACGCAGCTGATCCCAACGAACGAATGAACTAAAGATAGAGAGAAGCCCGGCTTCGCCACCGTTGGCGTTTACGTAAGTCAACGTTCGATCGTCGGTGAGATAGGCTCGGGCGGAACGATCAGGTATCCCCCCACGATGTTGCATTACGGAGAAGACGTCTTTTCAACCAGGATAAATCTATCGGAGTCGATAGGTTTCACACGTAATCCACACAATCTGTTATACTCTGCGGCGGAAAATTAAACTTGGCAAACGAGTATGTTCAACCTCTTGGCTCTACAATTGTAGATTCGAACCTGATAACACCGCGCCGCGATTACTCGACCTTCACGGATCTTTGGACTCGTGTTTAACGGCTTGTATGTACAAACTTTACCGGTATAAAGTGCATTGGAATTCTTTTACAACACGAACATTTCGCGATAATTTATCATCGATTAGTACTCAAAGCACCATCTCGGGACTCTCGTTTCTCGTTTAATTGCGGACGCGAGCAAAACGCGAGTTAAATGCAAAGTTAAACAAAAAATTTATTAACTTAATTGATGAACAAATGATTCTTCGTTGATTAAGAAGTGTTGTTACGTTCCCAAACAAAAGTTCGCAGCGATCATTTTGAATGCTTCCCAATGGGATAAAAATGTGGAAAGTTTCAACCATACAGAATGTGCTAAGAAGATTAATATTTCGTCATAATAATTCGAAAAAGTTATTAACAAATTTGATTTAAAAAAAATTGTCCAACAAATCATCCAGCAACCGATTTCTCATTTAGTCGGAGTTGATTCGTTCATTTTCTTAAATACATATGAATTTTTTTAGAATTTATTTTTTACCCGTGAACTTCTCGAGTGTAATGCGTACTTTTGTTATGGACATATATTGAAAATGCGTGACTTTTCATTCGTGACAAACAAAAAAAAAAACAAAAAACGACATCAGAATAATTAACAAGTCAATTTCTGCTAATAAAGATTATAATGCCATTAGTATCGTTGAACAAATTGTATTTTCGATTGTATTATGAGTTTTCTTCAGATTTTTGTCTCACTGGAAAGTATTCAAAGTTTCCTTTGAAATTTTACTTTTCGCTGGCAATGTAACGATATACCTTCCTTGACTCGTCGATAAAAAAAAATGTATATATTTCTTCATTAACGAATGCCAACAAAGTTAAGAAGTTGAGAAATTTATTCAATCAAAGCGTCACAGTCCATTACTCGAGGGTATCGCGTTCTTCCATCGAGTTAATCGTTGCATGGATATGCGCACCTGTTGTGCGTTAATCAAGCCAAAAAATAAATAGAAGAGAGGGGACCATCTCGCTGAGACATAATAACGAGTGGAGTCTCGTGATGCACACACGTATCATAGCCTAGCGAATAAAAGATTACGTGTCCCTGCCGAAGCAAACGATCGAGACTATTAGCGTTCCACTCTCTTCATCTGTATATCTCTCGTTTACTCATTTACTCAACGAACGCGTACGCTATAGTTGAGTTATTTATCTGTCTTTTGCCCGGCAGCGTATAGCCAACAAACGCGCACACGCGAACACAGAGACGCACAAGCACCCGTGGAGAGACGAGAGAGGGAGAGAGACATTGCCGAGAGCACATAGAGCGAGTCCGCGCTCAGCACTCCTAGAGAAATATATAAACGCGTGGGTCCCCGGCGGGTTTGCTTCAAGGCCTACCTGGTTAGTTGGCCAGCACGATTGGCCGTCCGCGACTACGCAATACGAGGTGCAAAGTGATGAAAAAACAAAATATATATATATATATAAAAAAAAGAAATATACCCACGGAACGTTCGAAGAGAAAAATATACGCCCTGCTACCGCTACTCTGCCACTGCTATTTTCTACCTTGCGGCGCATAATCCTCTCTGCTATGTCTGTACGTATCGCGTCCGCATATATGTATCCGCGAAGAACATACCCGTGTGCGCTTTTCTTTTCTCGATTACGTCTCTCGTCGTCACGAACGCTCTCCAGACTTCCATCATGCAACGACACAACGGCCTTGTTGTGATTTATCACGGCGATTTTCCATCATCCGGACGAGGTCCGCGCGCGCGTTTTGCGCTTCTCGGATAAACCGTTTATCTCGCGTGAGCAACATTACATATATTTAACACCAGAGCCGAGCATCTCGACGAGTTAATGAAAACTCGCTTTGCCTCTTTTCTCTGTGGCTATTACTCCCGACCCGTCGGAATTCTGCGAAGTGGGGAAAAACGCACGCGTTACTCGCGCCCATACATCGGAGACTCGAGAAATATTGTACGACATGTTGGAAAAATGTTTGGCATAGATGAACAATGAGAGTCGGTGCTCGGAGATCGGATGCTTTTGCGGTTAGGAGGCAGAGGAGGCCCTCCCGCTGTCTCTAATACACTCACTATCGTGTTCAGGCTGCGCGTACGTAGAGTGACGTCAGCCTCACCGGAAATGGAATGTAGGTAGCAGTGCTTATTAAGCTTCGGTCCCAAGCGAGAGATAGAGAAAGACAGTACGGACGAATGTAACGAAGGTGGCGAGGGAGGTTGGATGAAGCGAGATAGGTACAAGGCGAAGAACGCGCTTGCAGAAAGAGGATGGCGTTCAATTGTTTCCTCCGCACACGCGTGCCGCAAGTGCCGCGCACGTACGTATAGCATACGTGCGGGCTTACCTACGTCCGTCCATCTCTCGCTTCGTATATATCCCTTCGTCTGTCTGTCTGTCTGTCTGTCTATATATCTGTGTACGTCCGTTGGGTACTCGTTGCCACAGTAGCCCGGGTAACTGGGTAATGCACGAGTGTACGTGTTTCGTGTGGTAGTAACTAGCTGAACGCTGCTGTGCCGGGCCACGCACCAAGTGTGGGCATCGACTATTAAATCAATGCGCCGCTGTCGGGATCTGTTCGCGCCTCGCTAATACCCGCGCGGTTTGCGCTCGAGCTTCGAGGCGCACACGGAGAGACCACGGTTGGCCAGGCAAAGGAAAATACTGGACACGATACCGGAAAGGCTATCCTCGCCAATTGTACAAACGGGAATTCGTTAATGATCGCTCCAATGGCACGGAGAGAATTGCGAGGGTCGCTTGTCCGTACGTCGGAATTATCTTTGTATCTCGGATAAGTTCGATGTGTATTATTGATTTCTAGTTTTTGAATGAAAAAAAAAAAAAGAAAAAAAAAAAAAACGACTACGGTAAGTACATTCGATTCTGTGTATTAAACTTTCGTGTGCCGAGCGCTCTACTCGGTAAAACCGACCGCTGAATTGAATCTGCAAGTAAGATCGAACGGAATACATTTGGTTCTCATCGTGGCATTCGCGCACCGTTAGTGAGTTATAGTTATATCGAAAAATCTGAACAAGACACACCGCGATCGAGTCAATCACGCGAGTCGATTTGCGAACACAACAATTTACGCTGTTTCCGAGCGTGTGGTGTGTAAGGGCGTTGAGCGAAATTTATCGTTACTAAAAGACGAGTCGAGTATTACGATATAGTGTGAGTTTATATCGTGCGTGTTGTTACGCGAGAGTATGATTATGTGTATGGGAGATAGTTGAAAACGATCGGGACGTGATAAATACCTGCCTACGTAACCCACTCCCGTGGCTGTCGCATAAAGAGCTGCGTGGACGAGAGCAGCGACCAAGTCGAAGCCCCCTATAGACCGCGTGCGTGTACGCAGGCGTGCACGATGACTATAACAATAATTTCGGTAGGTGTGAACGAAGCCTTCGAATCGTGGGGGCGAGTGAGAGAAGGAACGAGAAGACCGGGGCAAATTCTATACGCGAGGGAAAACCGAGAGGAAGGTTGTATACGCAAGGCGCATGTCCCGAGAGAGCTATGGGGGGTTGATCGCGGCGCAAGCGCCGATTCTACTTTTACTCGTTTCTCACCCTCTCTTATATATGTATATCCCTCCCACGGAAACACACTACGAGGCGATCGCGGCCAGCTTTCCGTACTATCCCTCTGGTGTAAGGTCCACTCCCCATTCGACCCAACGCTCTTACATTCTCTCCCTAGCGTTTTTTAAAACTGTCTACTTCGTTTTACATGGCTTCAATAATTTTTATAAAAGCTCGAATCGCACGGCTACATAGTTGTCTCATTTTGTCACTGCGGTACTACAACCAATCGGATTGGATTGGCGAATACGGAGAGTTTCATCACCCGCATGCAAAGCCTGTGTTCCATCAGTTCGACGCCCTCGTGTTACCCGTAACAATGTAGCTGTATATATCACTGTACGGCGCCACCCCCTTTCGCGCCGCAATGTACGCAGTTATAGATTGGTATAGTCTCATTGTTCGCACGCGTGTCACGCACTACCGAGGGAAACAAACCAACGATTTCCTGCCGACACCTGGATCCACTCGCATTTTTTTCTTTTTTTTTTCATCCCTCATTCTATCGCGACAATCCTCCCCTTTGGCCCCGGAGCATCGTTATTACAGACCACTCGACTTTTTCGCTGCCCGATTCATACTGGGCAGTGAAAAACACCGCGGTTTGTTGGTCAAACGGGATCAACGAATTGCCGCGACAGTTATTCACCGGGGAATACTGTGTATTATGAAAGCTATTATTTTTATTCGAAACAACTCCCTTCTGTGTATGGACATGGATAGAATCGAGTACTCGCCGATTTCATCACTTGGAAAGATATTGTATAATATTTTAACGAATGTGCCAATGAGCATTATTCCTCCACGAATTTTGGGTCATTTCTTTTTTTCTCGATAATAATTATTTAACACTCGTAACGGCCAAAGGGAATATACATTATTTTTTTTTGGGTTTTCGTTTTATATATTGAACTAAGAATAAAGTGAGAGCAAAAGTACTCCAAACGCAGTTGTGAAGCTACAAATAACAAAAAAATTCTTGTACAGAATTGTTATATCCGATTTTTCTATAAGTTGACGTTTTGGGGATTTTAAAACAATATGTTTGCTCTCCGATAGAAGCCCACCAATTTCGAGGGATCAATCGTGTTTTCCTATAAAAATGACGTAAACTGTTTGATCAGCTCGTTATGGGGCGACGAAAAAAGTGGAAAAAAAAAGAATACTATGAGGGTACCCTTGCGATTTTTTTCGTGTAATCGAACGGGCCCGCAAAATAGTGTAACCCACATATTCCTGAGTATTTTTCTACGCTGAACACGAATTGAACAGCTGTTTTGTCCCATACTAAAACGGAAGATTAGTAATCTCGAAATTTTTTTTTTTTTTTTTTAAGCTTCCGGTTTTAGCGTAGCGCGACAGCTAGTCGGCATACTGATTAAGCGTCAAAAAGACCCGTCAATATATCTCACATTTTTCTTATCATGTATTTTTTTTTTTCGCGATTGGATAAGCCCCGTCTTTCGATCGCAATGACATATTGTCTACCGGTTGACGTTTCAAGTTCAATATTGTAATGCATACATGCGATAGAACACAAAGAGACATTGACCAGTGAATCGCAAGGACCTTGTTCAAGTCGAAGGTATATACTTAGGTATATAGATATGTATGTAAAAGATCGGTTGAGGGGGCCAAGCCGGAAGCGCACGCGCCAGCAGCTAAGCTCGCGCCGATCGCATGTGCAGCTCCTTGCTGGAGCTCACGGAATCGGAGATGACCGGTGCTCGCAGGTATGCGAGTCGCACTAACCACGACTGGTTTGTTCGTTCGATGCTTGCTTTACACCGTAGGCTCTCTCGCAAGGCTATCGATGCACGACTATCATTATTCATTGCCACGAGAAGGCTCCTGCCGGGGCTCCTGCTTAGCGGCTACTCGGTGGTAGCAAAACTTTTCGCGAACCGATGAACCGTGCGCACGTCTTAAATTCGTACAATGAAAACGATACTTTGCACGATCCCGCGGTCTAATATGCCGAAACGAAATATGCATTTCTTTCATGGTAATCTAAAAAGCGAGATTTCTCGGGAAAGCCGTGGTACACGGTATACAAATACAAAGGAACGATGAAGAGACCCGCGTTAAAACTGTTAAAAGAAATGAGAAGTTGGTAGTCGCATAATAGAGCTCCGTTGAGATTTACGTGACAAACGCTCATGCCCCGGAGTAAAGCGCAAAACCTCGCGTGCGAGCCGTGACGAACGCGAACCTAGACGTTTGCCTCGACGAGAATACGGAGGGAGTTTCGCTCATAATTTTCGTTCGGTAATTTCAGTTATTTCGCACGTGAACGCTCTTTGCCACGATCGAGGACTTGTGTTGTAATTAGTAAAGGACATGTCTCGTCACTTGTCATCAACTCTGTTGAAGGAGGAAACTTTAACCGTCGTGAAACGAAAAGATATACTGAACATAACATCGCACAGGTGGATTACCAGACCGCGAGAGTTTGTGTGCCGACCGAAGCGTTAAGAAATTTGTGTGAAAACGTTTCGCGTCGACGGAAAGTATAGGCGAAGCCTTATCTCGATAACCAGATGCGATTATTTTGGCGTGAACTATTTTACAAATTAGCGTCAGACAACGGCGAGACTTGGTGCGAATTGAGGAGTTGCGGATGTTATAGGCGATTGGAGTTTGTGTGCGTGTTTTCGCGAAAGAAATTCAACGAATGCCAATGGATTATTGTATACTTTCATCTCGTTTATTAATTAAAATTTCGTAGTAATTTTTCGTTTCTGCCATTCTAACAAAACTTTACCACTCGCCAGATATTTTTTTTATTTTTTTTTTATTTTACGTTAATAATAATTAATAGTTAATATAATATTATACAGTGTGGGGGTGGGTCGGGGGTGTCTTCTCTATCATTCAATTTTTTTGTTTTTTTTCGTTTACATGACTTCTCTCGTATCGCTTTCTCGCACGCACTCATCGATCATTCATTCGTCAGCCTAGCGAATTATTTGTTTCTTCGTTTTCGTGTCGACTAGTGCGTTTGGTCGAGGACTCCGAGGAAATTGAAGAGCTACTTTATGAGCCGAGACTCCGAGTGCCAAAAAATAAATAAAACGCTGACGCGTCTATTGCATCGTCATATTTAACACATTCATTGGGTCCGATGTTATCGCGACTCTTTAATTAATTGTACGATCATTCAGTGACACTACTCCGAATTTAGCGAACATAGATATGAATTATATATTTTCCCGAATGTGGCACCCTTCGTCGATAACAAAACGACCCTTCAAATTCCACCGACGCAATCCGAACATTTTTCTCATTCATCATCAGTCCCATTGTCCCCTTTTAACAGCAAAAAGTTTCCGGTTATTTATGTACAAGTAAAAATAGGTACGGACCCTACTGACTGAACGCGATCGCATTAGTATTAACCTCCTTTATTTTCTTTCGTTTTTTTTTTTTCCCGTGCAAATTTTTCTCCATTCAATCGCAACGTCAAATAAATTCTCTTTTCCTACTCTAGATTTTCGGTTTCTGCATTTCTCACCCGTATACATTTTTTTTAAATTCAAATAACAAATACCAAATTATGCAATACAGTAACGAAATTTTTCACGCGTCGACGAGCGGTTGTCAAATCATTCTATTCCACTCCTACAATATTATCATACATGTCACAGATCATAATTATGAATAATTGAATTCAATTCGTTGTTCGTACCGTCGTGATCGACAGTGTGCCATGAGAATCCGAGTGGCGCGGCATAAAAAAAACACCAACAGTTGCATTAATAAACAATTAATAATAACGGAGAGCCAATCGATGAAAAATGATCCGATCCAATTGAGCAATTCGGAGCCCGAATTTTAGAGAGCGGAAAAGCGATTTGGATAACCGGCACAAAGATAACACCTGAGATCATTTTTTTCAAGCGCGATAGTCGTAGGAATAACTCGAGAGGTCGTATACCGTGAAAAAAAAAATTAAAATTCAATTGTGAATCTCCAATTTATTTAATTTATCTCGTAACGAAAAAACAATTGCCCGTTTCATGCGACATAGACAGGCTACCGCGTCAATGCGACTTCTACGCGTATTTCTCCCGACCGTTTTTCTTTATTGAAAGTATAGCTGTTTATCGCACAACTTTCGTTCGGATTGGAAAATTCAGAGTTCGTAATATGTACAGAAACCTCGGAATAGATGCAACGCGCGAAACCTCAAGACCAAACAATGCGAGTAATACTAGTATTACACAAATATAATATGAATACACGTATAGATCGGGCCAGTTGCACGCGGGGAAATGTCGGCCGCGTTGTACCGAGAAAAATAAAAGTTATTGAGCCTCCGTACGACTAGAATTTATCATAGGCAGATCGGCAATATAACTTTCGTGACTGTTTCGATTCACCGACGCGTAACACTTGAAGACATTATTTTTTTCTTTGCGAATAACGAAAACCGAGGCGCGGATCTGATTGAAGGATTCTGAAGGATTGTGTTTGCGCGTCGATCGATAGGTACGTGTATATCGGATTAACGAAAAGAAATAACAACTACAACAATATCGAGTAAAAATAGAATTCAATTTATTTGCGAATTGCGAATGGTGGTGTTTTTGTTGGTGTGATAGGCGTTTATTTTTTTGTCATCTTAACGACAGGCGTGTAACGCCAACTCCGACTTTTGCGGAGGAAAAAAAAAAACAAAAGACATACGAGGCGCGTTCGTTATGCACCTGGCCACGAGCAATACAATAATAATGACAATAATAATAATAATATTAATAATAATAATAATAATAATAATTAATAAAGATTGACAATAATAAATCGTAATAATAGTTGACAACAGCATCGGAGTTGATCGTCGTACTACAATAAAATTTGGGGGGAGGGTGGGGGCAGAGGGGGGACTTATTATCTCTTGTGGGGGTTCTGGAACTCCGTACGGGAAAGTATATTTTATGCAATAATAAAAATAATAAAATCGGTGACAGTTATAATCAATAGACAGACAATGCGGATATTATCTAAAAAAATCTTTGACCGGGCAATTCGATAGCTCGTTTAATCGTGGGGCTCACGTATTATTTGATAATTTTATCTTTTTTTTTATTTTATTTAATTTTTTTCATTTGTGTTTGTCGGTCTTATATTTGCAACATCTTTCACGTATCATCATACTTACTCTTTATACAGGTCGGGGCATTATTATTTGCGAGGGAGCTGCGTGAGGATCGCTCGCCGTCTCCTCTCGTCTTCCTGCAGGATCCTTCCCCCGAATGGCCCGTTGACGGGTGCGCGTTTTTTTTGTTTTGTTTTCGCTTCTCCTCTCGCGTTTATCTTCTTGCACCCTTTTTTTTTTTTCATCATCTTCGTATTTAATTTAATATTTATTCTCTCTATTTTTCGCGGCCGAACGGGCATCGAGAGATGTACTCGGTGACGCGCGAACGTAGCATGCTCACTTAACTTACTAGCTCTTTATCTGGTACATTATTTACAGTCCATATTTACTTATGTTACATCATTCGCGGCGGCCGTTTGCGCGAAGCAAATTCCGCCCGAGAAACACTCCCCTCTTTACGTACTCGATTTGCTTGTGAGCGCGCGTTAGTCTCTCTTCTCGATTCTCACTCTCTCTCACTCTCTCTTACTCTCTCTCTCTCTCTCTCTCTCTCTCTCTCTCTCTCTCTCGCTTTTTCCTTCTCTCGTCGTATGTATCCCCGTGTGCGTGTGTGTGTATTCCACAGTTACAATGTGTCCAAGTATATATTTATATACTATCTATACAAGATCGCGGCGGCATTGACTCCTCTTGTATATATAATTTTCTTTTTTTTTTTTTCACATTTTGCGTATTTCCTTGCGCTACTCGATTATTAGAACAGTGCAAAACATCGGTTTCCGGTTAAAATGCACGCGCGCGCGCGCGCCCCCCACGACGATTGTATTCGCACGATTCACTCGACAAGAGACAGAGCAAAAGCGTCCAATTTTCCGTCTGTTGTTGGCAGTGTCCGTCATATTGCAACATTGCATAGTTGTCGGGTATCGTCGGAGGATGAAATTGACAATCGAAAAGTACCGGAGAATGCTGCACCAATCCCCTCGCTTCCTCTTCGTTCGTTTGTCAATCGTTATTCCCCGACGTGGAAAATCACACGCGAATTCATTCGTCGGCACAAGTGTCCGACGGCAATGAAGAAAAAAAAAAAAGAATCACACCTTTTTCATTTTTTTCTAGAGAGAGTCTATTCGACGAGTCACGAGAGTTACGCGACGGAGAACAACACTCGATTTCGTACGTAGCGAAGTCACGAACGCTTTCGTTTGCTCTTCTTCGTCGTGATTCTTACGCGTTAATTTCTTTGATTTATTATTTTTTTGTTTTCGTTTTTCTTCATTCAATACAAAGAGAAGTTCCGATGCCCTTATTTAATATATCACTTCACCGAGCGCAAGAGACACACGTCACAACAACAAATAAACAACAATTAACAATAACGTTCGGATTGAATCGTCGAGAAAACGTAGAACTCCGGATCCCGATTGATCGTCGATGTTCGGCGACGGGATTGTTAAATGTTCCGCAAAGTTCGTTCGATATCCTCGGCAAAATCGATCCTCGTCGTCTTCAAGATGCGCTCAATTCCAACTCGTCGGTTCTCGCATTGTTTCTTCTTGAGAGCGCGGAACGTTCGAGATTGCGATTCGTCGCAAATTGGGGGTTTTTTTTGTTTTAAATAATTTTTTCGCTAGATCGCGGCTCGATTGTCATCGAGCCGGACATACGGCTGTCGGCCTCCCCGGTGCTGCTCCGGCTCGGTCTCGTATCTCCTCGAATCGAAGGTCTCATCCACTCTTCCAACTTCGTGAATTCGTTGCTGTTGAATAATGCGCTGATGATGCTGATGATGTTGCTGCTGTTGTTGAATCATCGTTTGCACATCGTCGCGAAGTTGTTCCTCAAGATCATCGCTTTGCCAATGTTGCTGACAGCTATTCGTCGTCACCCCGTTGCCGAGATGAAGCTGATGCTGCTGGGGCTGTTGCTGATGATGATGATGATGATGCTGCATCAGTAGCTACGAAGTGCCGTAACTACTCGTGCGAGCCTGGAGGTAGTGGTGATAGAATGGTGGCAAGCCCTCCGGGCTTGCCGCCGAGACGTTCGATTGCGAGGTGATTGAGAGTCCAAGCGGGGGAGGCCCCGGCGAACGCTAGTGAGCCGCGAGCGAATGTGCCGTGATACCCTGAGGACTCAGCATAGGTGGACTGTGGCTGTGGCCCATTGGCGAGCCATGCAGATGATCCTGCGGATGATATCCCTGATGAAGACCTCCCTGTCCCTGGTGTCCCGGTGGCATTCCCTCCATCATTCCATCACCGAGTGTATTCGGTGGCGTCATTCTCTTCTCCTTCTGGCGTCGATTGCAGAACCAAACTCTGACGACTTCTTTCTCCAGTTGTAAACTGTCGGCGAGGCTCGTTATCTCCTGCGCCGACGGTTTGGGCTGTTTGTGAAAGTGTTGTTCCAACGCCCCCTTGACGGATACCTCGATGGACGTGCGCTTTTTTCTCTTTCTTCCCTGAGCGGCGATCTTGTCGATACTCGTCGGCGAGCCCGTCGTCGAGTCCGCTTCCTCGAGCCATTTTTGCAAAAGGGGCTTAAGCTTGCACATGTTCTTGAAGCTAAGCTGCAACGCCTCGAACCTGCATATCGTCGTTTGCGAGAACACGTTGCCGTACAGGGTGCCGAGCGCGAGACCAACATCGGCCTGGGTAAAGCCGAGCTTGATCCGTCGCTGTTTGAATTGCTTCGCGAAAGCTTCGAGATCGTCGGACGTCGGTGTGTCCTCCTCGCCGGCGCTGTGATCCCTGTCGAGGGGATGCCCCGGATGAAGGGGATGTCCAGCCGGTGGACTGTGATTGTGAGCGTCCCTGAGATGATGCGGCAGACCGCTCTGATGATTGTGCAACTGGTGCGGATGCTGATGGGGATGCTGATGAAGCATACCGTTCATCGCCGCGTGGTATTGTTGTAGAGTCGTCGGTGAGGCTGCACCGCCGCTTGGATTGTAGTGGGCCGATGGTACGACTGGCGCGTGCCACGAATGCGGCGAACCCATACCCGGCGATTGATGAGGTCCACGATGATGCATACCCTGAACGGAGTCCGTCGCCGTTGCCGCCGCTGCCAATGGCTTTACATCCAGACTCGAGTTACCCTGTGCGTGCGGATGATGATGCGGATGATGACTCGTATGATGCATTCCCATACTCGCCGCCCATGGATCGCTACCGGGTTGTAAGCTGACCCATGGATTTGCCGACGACAGACTCGCCGGATGGGAGAGACCGTTCGGCGATGGTGTCGTCGACACCTGGTGATGATGATGATGATGGTGATGATGCTGAGGCGCCGGCATGTACTTCATCTCACCGGCGTCAGCGGCGCTGCGAGGCGAGCCCGACGAATAGCCACCCACCGCGATGTTCATACCGATAGCTGTACCCGAACCACCGTCCAGGTCGGCCGATACTGCGCTACTAACCGGCATGTACGTCGTAGCGGCCATCTACTGACCCTATTCACCCTGTCTCTATCCACGCAACAGCAGTCGCCGCTGAACGGGCACTGCTGCGACGGATCCACCGTCGATTCTCCTCCGCGTGCGTTTCTCAAATTTTTTTTTTTTTTTTTTCACCCACTGCGCTGTAGCTCCGTGCTCCGAACGCGGGGGGAAAATAATAAACGAAAAAAAAAAAAAAAACCACTGCACCGGCCCCGAAACACTCGTGACCACTCGGTCCGCCGAATCCACCCCTCGACTATCCGTTACCACTTGGCTGTGCGGGCTACTTATCCGCCGTAGCTTCGACGACCCTTATCGGATACGCGGCCTTAGCTTCCACTTGCGTTCTGCTAATCTTTTCGTTAGCGATGCACCACCCGATTAATTCAATTTCATCTACAATCTAACTTGCAATGTCCGAATCTATGCGACGATCTTCGCAAATTTGATCGACAGATTATCCCGCAACCAAAGATGGGCCTTCACACGATTCACAGATATATATTCACGAAAGTTCAAAAGTTCTTGCGGGTCGCAAGGTTTTGTTTGCGTTGAAAAAAAAAAAAAACAACGAAAAACAAACGACAATCAACTCAGTCAGTGCCTATATTGGGCGGTAGATTCCACGAGGTCACGCTTCTCACTACATCTCTGTTCGTGTTATTTCGCATTTTGGGAAACAATCACCTTTGGCCGTTCGTGAGTGTGTCTCAATACCCCGACCGCGAATACTCGTTCAGCGTTGCTAATCCACAAGGGGTGCGAAAACACGTCGATCGGATAAGTCGACGTATTCGTCGATCCCGGAGATCGTTCTCCGGGATATTGACGGACCCGCGATTGGTCTCAATCGGTCCTCGATATCTCGCGCACTTGCGACGGAAGAACACCTGCGTTACATTCGCGTCGCACCATCCCCCCCGCGGAATCCAAGATCCTTCGGTTTAACAACACTGATACACAGTACAAATAACTCCTTGTTCCGCACTTTGTGTACAGATGTGTATATATTAATTTTTTTTGTTTGTTATTGTTTTTTTTTTTTTATTTATTTTTTTTCCTCGTTTACACGCGTACCCGAAGCCTCGAAAGAGGAACGATTTGTATCGATGTAATACAAAAAAAAATGTTAAATTTCGTAACGTTCGAGTTGACTTTTCTCGTTCGGCCCTCGGTGATCTCGTCACACCACGGGTTCTCCCCTCGGCTCGTGAACGCGCGGCACACGGGTAGATGCGACTTCACCGACTCGGACTCCACTAAACACGACGACGACGACGACGAGGTTAACGCGAAGACGGTGAACGAAACGACGGGCGACTTCGAAGGGAGAAACGAGACGATGGTTTTAACCGGCGCGATATAACTCTCGTGGCTCTTCCTCTCTGTAACACGGTGGTGCCTACGCGTTGAAAAACCCCTCGCGAGTGCAAGCGAGAGGGAGAGCAAAAAGAAACCCGGGGAGTGTGAGAGAAAGAGATCTGGATA
Organism: Buathra laborator; assembly: GCA_934046635.1. Lineage (NCBI taxonomy): Eukaryota > Metazoa > Arthropoda > Insecta > Hymenoptera > Ichneumonidae > Buathra > Buathra laborator. The sequence continues at coordinate 24,226,003 of OW203894.1, forward strand.
GCTCTCATGCGTTATGCATGTCGTAGCTGAGAGCGACTGACTGGCTTGCCTCGCGGCTCGCCCGAGCTTCCCGAGGTTCCAGCTCGGCCGAGCTCTCGTCATGCGCGCGACCCTCGAGTCTCTACCCCCACCACGACCGCACACCCGTTCCATTGGCTCCAGTGGCAAGGTGGCCGTCGGCGCTACGTCACGAATAGGAGGTACTACCGACGTTTACGCCCAAAACTCTACTGTAGCCGCGCGCCGCTTTTCACGAGATCCTTTTTACCCCTCTCGCGCTTCTCTCCGACTACGAGGTATCCAACGCTTCACGGGAGATGCGATGGCTTGGCTACTACTCCACGCTAGATGCTGGCGCAGCCCGAAGGACCGTCGAAGATCGCGAGCGCGCGCGCGGAGCAAGACATGGAATCGCGCCGGTACGTTTTCACGGTAGTCTTCTTCTGTCTTTCTGTACTTACCTGTACCTCTATCTATCTATATCTCACTTCCCCATATTTACCCGTACAAACGTTTTTTTTTCTTTTTTATTACATTACACAAAGCTTTTATCCTTGAACGTTATAATGATCCTTTTACCTTGCCGCGTCAGTTATACTTCACTCTGCTTTATTTTTACTCGATATTTCAGTTTTGTACTCTGAGAAATCATGAGCAACACGATTTTTTTTTATCACATCGCGCGTTGTCTTATCGAAATATGTATAGGATACTTACTTTATTCCTGTTGTAATCGAACTCATTGAAATATATCTTTTACGATTTTTTCGTCCCTCTCGGGCTCAACCCTTTCGGTAGGTCATAGTTTTGTGTCTTTTTTTTTTACACTCATTTCGCACAACCGGTACACGCAACAGGTACTCATTTCGACGACTAATTACCGAAGTGCGGAGAGCGCGCGTTGGGGGTCAACGATGTAGTAACTATCACAGTCGAGCGCGCGCGCGACAGAGCCACAGGTAGCGAGTCCGTTGGAGCGACTCTTCTCCGAGTACTGGGAGTTTAAGAGCGATGTAACTATCTGCATCGGTGCCAAAAGCTTTCGGAGCGCGGAGAGAGCGCTTCGGGCTTTTCGCTTCTCCATCCGTCTGATGGATGTTCTCGCGCCCGATCGCATTCGACGACTGTCGAACCCGAGACTTCGGAATTTCCCGTCGATCGAGTGTCTCCGCGATAGAGACCGGCGCTACGTATAGTCAATCGAATGTCCGATACAGCGGAATTATTACATAGTATTTTAATAATGTATCACTACGGATTTTCATAATGATGCGACGCAAATGAGATTCGCGAGAGAACAATAACGATTGAATCTCTCGCCGCACTTCATTCATCGGATGACTGCGTCTCGCGTCGATTGCAATTAAACAAAAAAAAAAAAACAACAAAAAACATGTTAAGCTCGGGGTTTTTTTTTTAATATTTTTATTCGCTCGCGTGTAGCAAAGTTACGCGTGTCGCTCGGTAAGTTTGGAGTTCAACGAAAGTCAAGAGTAGGGAGAGGGGGGGGGGGGGCAGCGGGGGTTTTACGAATTACGCAACAGGTACCCGAGGCGAACTCATTCCGAATGATTAATTACCTTCCCGGGGGTTGGCTAATATCAATACCAGCAACACGACAGACGAGTGATAAAAAATAACAAAAAAAAAAAGATATATACATATATGTAAGCGTGTGTTACCCCGCACGATGAAAAGATTCGGTACATTTAAATGAGAGCCACAGGTAGCAGCGGAGCATTATGCGGTACGTGCCACAGCCAGTCAGCCGCCCCAACACCCCTGAGGAAGGGGTGAATTTAGATAATCGCGAGAGCATAGCGTGCACTCTGCCAGTATGCCTCGATGTGTCCGATCCTCGGGCTCTTTCTTCATTCTTCATACTTTATTCCTTGTCGAATGTTCAATAGTTTTGTCTTTTTTTATTATTTACGAAAAGTTTATTCGAACTCAATTCTCTCATAATTCATCGGAATTTTCATTGTGATTCATCATTCTCCATGCACCGCTAATCTTGGCAACAGTACTGCAAAAGCTTTTTTTTTTCGTACCCCGACAATTTACTCGCGAGACATATATCGCCGGTACTCGTTTTCTTCGTAAATTTCGCCTCAATGATATTTAAATAACGATAATAGGTAACTCGCGTTGTGACGAAGTGCCAGCGGGGTATAGCGGCGACAAGCTGTGCACATAAATGTATGTGCTGTTCGCACGCTATACTAGCCCGGTACACACCACAACGATCGTGGCAGACTGCCCATATAGCCGAGCAACACGATCAGAGATATGTATCTATAAAAGGGGATGGAATTTTACGATTCGTCACGGAGAGACGCCTTCGCGTCAAGCGGTCGGAATACAAAGATCGTGTACACTCGGCGAAGTTAACTTTGATTGAAAAATCGTATAGATGTATATATATTTGCGTGTGTGTGTATATATATATACACGAGCGAATCCATGCAGTCTGAATGATTATCGATTTGCCTAGAGATGTAGGTATATATATTAAAATATCGGAAAGCTCTCGGTGTAGCATCGGAATTGGTACTCGGTTGCCCGGGAATGAGGATCGATCGATCGCGGTTAGACTATAGAATCGACTTCGCGTACCTCACCTCTCGTACGTACGTAATGCGGCGTTAATTCGATTTTGCGTTCCCCATTGTGTCAAATTGGATTGAACAAGCTGTGAAATATTTGCTTAGGGCCGACAGTTCAGGTAGCCGGGCTTCGCGTTGAGAGAACCCAAGCAAAACTCTCTCTCTCTCTCTCTCTCTCTCTCTCTCTCTCTCTTGCCTTACACACCGCGATCGAAACTGCCTATATAGCAGCTCCATAAGGTCCATCCTGTTTCTCGATCCTGACAGAGTCTTCGACTCGTTTCACCGGCCAATATCGAAACTGTTGTAAATACGCAGTTACGTGTGTGACAATTATTTTTCGATATTTTTCCATATTTCGATAAACCATTCCGTCTATTTTTTTTTCTCTGGATATCAGTATCTTTCAATTTAGTTTTTTCATTCCCACATGGATAAAAAGTAAAAGTATAAAAACGCCAAATTTCCATATACTTATATGTTTCTAATATATTTTTCGCATCTGGTTTTTTTTTTTTTCATGTGGAACGTGTTTTTGATTATCTAACTCAAGCAACATTATGAGATACACCAGAAAATTCAAACGTGCAAATAATTTTGCATATTTTCACGCAAATTTCTCTACCATTACCGCCGAGATTATTATGCTTGTATCCCCTCGACGATATGATTTTCAACATTTACGCGCAACGTTGATACGCCGGCAAAGACTTGGGTGCCGGGTGCATAACGTATGATCGCACGCGGTTTGTCCGTACTGTTTCCGAGGAATATAACATGGAAGGAACTTTTGGATCTCGAATATCGCGGGTGTGTACAGTGGGGCCAAGTTTGCAAGTCGGCGCTAATAAAAATATCTCTTGCACGAGCAGAATCGGCGGAGAATTTTATTGCGAAATTCGACTCCTTCGACGAAAAAATTGGTCGTATTCAAAAGATTACGCCCATGAAGTTTTGGCTGAAAAGCCAAAACTAGGTAATAGTAGCGATGAATCTTTTTTATTATTTTTTTTTTTTCTCGAACACGAGAAACACCTTGGTATTACGGTCTACCCGTCCTTGCTTTCACGCGACCTTTTGAAATTCGGCAGAGAACGAAGATTCGATTGCTCAATATAATCGAGTAGCGAAAAGCTGCGTGCTGCCTTACGCGAACTTTGACTTATCCAGATTCAAGATACCTAGATCGTCGTGCCTATCGTATGTTCCGTTTATTCTTTCGACGAAACCGTCACCTATGTATACAGAGTATACATAGAAGAGAAGAGAACATTTGATCGTTATTGGTTATGGTAACGAGGCGAGGAATTTATTCGAAAAGTTTGTAGACATAAAAGTCTGGTATTTAGAACGTGTCGTAGGTCGGAAAACGAACGAATGGGGAAGGGGGGGGGAAGGGGTCTCCCCCATAATAAAAATACAACAAAAAAACCGAGAAAGAGACGAGAACGAGCGCCACTATAGTGAGGTATAGCGTAGTATACGCGAGAGCCGTACGTGAATGGGGAGTTAACCGTCGTAATTTGACCGCCTTTATGCCGGGAATGAATATTTTAATATTTTAATACGAAATACGCTATGAGGGATTTTTACGGTGGTCGCTATAGCGTTTTTCCTCTATTGTAGGTGTATCTTTATTCCTATCCCCTAACCGAGTCGCGTTTCTCCGTGTATACGCTTTCCCTCTTGTTCCTCTTCTTCCTCGCGTCAGTGCATTAGGGCGCCTCGCGGCCACCACGGCATGCGACGAGAACCGAAGCTCTATACGCGGATAGGACGCGGCAAGCCCAACGGGGTATTACGTACACGCGAGCGATTCTTCGATGCGCGAGTGGACGTCCGACCCGCGAACGTGACGCTCGTCATGTGCCGACGATAGTGGGGAATCATCAAAGCTATATATGAAGAGTGGGAGTCTTTCAAGTTCCCCGGTTTATCGAATCGTCGGCGAGGGAGGGATGGTTGGAGAGAGGGAGAGGGGGAGGGGAGATTCCGTCGTGGTAAAAATAGTGGGGAACGCAAAAGAAATGGATTGATGTTGAACCCGGCCGCCAGATGACAGTAGCGCGTGGCTTTTCTTTATCGAAATTCGAACGAAGGGTACGGTACTTTTGCCGCTACCCCGGCACCGATTCAACGCCTCGTCGCTGCATCATCAACAAGGGTGGCGGAGAAATTATTGACCTCCGGGAGACCGCGGGCGTGCGACTCCTCTCCTCGCACACAACACCGGTGCTGCTATCTTCCAGCGCCACTGTGAGATATCGCCGCGAGGAGAGCTCCGCGATTTCCGTGGTAATGATAAATTGGTAGAAATTGCATTTCCGGGCTTATCGATTTCGTCGATGAAATATGAGACGATATTGAATTATCACTCCCTTACCTACCCTTTGCGTACTCCCTTACTAAGCGAATTTTCAATCCATTCGAGGCTCTTCTATGTGAATAACATTCGGATATATTCCATTCGGAGTCATGAATACTCTCACGTTCGTTTTATCGTTCGTTATAATTGTCACGTGATGTTTATCCTCTCGTCATTAATAGGCGATTACGTGATTTACAATCATTCGCTGTTCTCCCATATGGAAAACAAGTATACCTACGTAAAAATATATATTAAATTCGGCAATTTTATATAATTAATATTCTACTCTTATACAACGTATAATAACATTTGATGACGTATATTCGGAGAAATATATTCTAAGATATATCCGTAATATTTCATTTTTTAACGCTAATACATTGCAGTATAATGCACATATCATAGATATATTTTCGATCCAATTTTTTCTCCGTATGGTCGATCTCACGATTTTACAAAATATATGACAAAAATATTCGTCAAAATATATGTCATTGAATGTGTAATACTTTTTATAAACAATATACTAATTATGCATTTGTTTTCGAGTCGATTAAAAACAATTTTACTTCACTGCGGTATGGAAAGTGAGGGTTTCCGCGCGTTTCGCAAGTGGAAAACTCCCTTTTCACACCTTGTGAAGTAAAATCGTATACGATACTCGGCGGAATAACGTTTTCCTCCCTCGTGAAGGTAATATACTATTTATTGTGATTTACAAATTCTAGCAATTTGTATAATTTCAATAATTCGCATTTATCGGAGCAGTTGAAATATCGATGAGTGATTCACAGTTGGTTTGCACTCGAGTACATATATATTGAAAACCCGGCTTGCCAGTCTCGTTAATTGACAATTCTCTTGACGACACGATAGGAGAGAAACCGAGAGTAAGAGATCGTTTCCAGAGTGCATCTCGCGTGTCGCGCAACTCGTCTTGTTTCGCGTAACGTTGTTAGTCTAATTCTTGAGAAATAGCCGAAACTCTTAGTCGACTATGTTGGATATGTATACGAGATCGGTTCGCGAAGGGCTTCTCCGGTTGATATCCATTGGATACAATGGAGTACCTGCCACAGTTTCCCGTGAGGTTTGGACGTACAGCGGAGGGATCGTGAATTAGGGGGATCGGCGAAGTGAGCGGCGTTGGCGGCAGGGGGGGGGGCAGGGGGGGGGGGGACTCGAAGAAACTCCGTTCGACCGAAATTGTCGCATTATAGTAGCTTGGTGAATCGAATCGACGGGTCGACTAACTTTGCCAACCGCAATCCCGGGTGTTAACGACGATGAAATTCTGCTACAGAGGCAAAATACCGTGTGTATACCATCGGATGCGAGTTGTGGCACAGCTCAGTTCCTACAGACGTTAACGTTGTCTCTTACACGTCGTCGACGAATTTGCGTTTGAAATCGCCCCACGATAAATTTCTCACCGAGACTCCGTATGCGACCGCGTATATACGAAGCGTTTTGACGTTAAAGTCGCCAGTTGGTGCGACTCTACGAGAGGCGTGAAGTCGAAACAGAAACGGAAACTATTTAACCTCTGGCCCGTTAGGTTTGTCGTAACTTTGTCCCCGTTGTTCCAATTCTCTTGCCACAAATGCAAGCGTTGACTGGCTAAAAGTGTCTTTCTACATTCGTAAAATAGATACCGTACACGTGTACGGTATTTCTATTATATCGATGTGGGAATACAAATTTGTGGAGTAAAGATGAAGATTCTAGAGCCGAAGAGAGAGAGAGAGAGAGAGAGAGAGCAAAGGCAAAGTATAAAGGTAGTAGCGATGATGAGAGACGAATCTTCTTCTCAGCAACAGCCTCGGGCTTTTTTTTCAGTGCGGTGTATAGCATGCGCCGTTTCTGCCGCCGCTGCCCATCACCTACTACTATACGCGAAGGGCCCCCGAAACTTTCGCCAGAGATAACGATCGATCCCCGGCGAAATATGCACCACGCCAATTTGCCGATCAAAATTATTATTAAGAGGTAGGGTCGAGTCGAGGTACGCATCGTACCTGTGTATGCGTTCGTATGTATACCTCTCTCGGAAGCCTACCGAAACTCTTTTGGTGCGGGCACTCTGGCAGAGCGGCGAAATCTCTTTCGGTATCTTCCTGCTTCCTTTCACAAACGCGCAAACATCAACCTACTCATCTGCCGGTGATTCTTCTCTATACACGTACAAGCTATATAACAAGCTATATAATAATGGACGCGCGAAAATTGGAAAGAGACGGAGATTTAGTGAAGCCGGTAAACAAAAAAAAAAAAAACAAAACAATCGCCGGTAATAAATTGGCACATTGCTTCCTACGATGCTATAAAATAACTCTTTAAATATGAGCTTCGAAAACGCTCGTGGAACAGGGCCTGTTCAAAGTTAAGGAAAAAAAATAGTCTTACAATTACCGACCTACGGAGGTTTGCAAAAAAAAAGAAAAAAAAAAAGAGGGTGAGATCGGGGTATCCGCGGAACACCGGCAGAGAGAATTGTTGGAGGGTCGCAGAGGAGTACACGAGGACTATGTATAGCTGTGTGCAAGAGTAGCGGTATATAAAGGACGATCTATACCGCTTATGAAATATAACGTAAAGACCGAGCGAGAGAGTCGGCAACAACGGTGAGCTCTCGGGATAAAAGAGGGGTGGGAGGAAGGCGGGAGAGACTCTTGAGGGCTAAGCCTGTAATCACGAGATTGCCAGGAGCTACTGCAGCCTGATTGTTATCTTGTATCTACACCCACCACTTTATCGCTGGCCATCTTATTACTCCCGACATATTGACGTCACGCACGTACACGAGTTTGCGGCTCTTGCGCACCGGATTGGGATACCTGCTGTGTGTGTCTTCTTCTTATCCTTTCTTTCTCTTCTCCTTCTCTTCGACCTCGTCGTACCTTCTTTCTTCATTCTTTGCTTTTCGCTGCTGCTTCATCTTGCCCAGGGCACTTCATCTCCGACAAAAATCCCAACGTCTGCTCGATTCACCAAAAACTTTCAAATATATCCCCACCTTTTCTCTCGATTGCTCCTTATTCTCCTCGAATTTTCATAAACCTTCGTGCCATTGTAACAGTCTCTTTATCAATGTTTGTACGTAAAAGAAAGCAACGATCTCGAAATATCCAAGGGTTCGTATCTTGAGGACTATCGTTCGTCGAATGAAATCAGGTGATACACGAAGATGAAACTGAAATCTGTTCGAGAGAATTAAAAGACCGCGTTCGAAAGACAAACTATTGGTTTCCGCACTTTGGTATCTTATTTTCCGTCCGATTAAATATTTTATACATGTACATTGTGAAAAAAAAAGTAAAATTTAATGTAACTTTTACAGTGAAATTAAAATAAATTATCTGATTTAAAGTCCTTTTACAATTAAATTAAAGTGAATTATTAAAAGCGAAATATCTCTGCGCCTCATAATATACCGTATATTCATTTTCTATCATAAGTGTACATTAAAATTGATGTGTCAGTTGATGCACAACAACTTCCACTACCGGTACATTAAATCTCCAGTCAATTTTTATTAATGTGTACACAGAGGGAAAAAAAAAAATTCTTTTCGACGACCATCAGCTTCGAATCATCCTAAACCTTCTCTCTGGATGCTGCTGAGTTTCTTATTCGTCAACTTTAGTCGCGTCGAACGTACGTCGAGCGATTATTAATATTGTTAGCAGCTTGATTACGCTCGTCGCTACTTTGCCAGCCAGTCGTGTTTTGTCCCGTTCGCGAGATACGTAAAGGATGAGAAACGCGAAAGTCCATCGCACACCGAAACGAAATACTGGGATGTAAATCGTGTGGAAACGAGAAGAAAGAGGCGAAAGAGCAGAGAGCAAAGGGAAGGCAGAGAAACGGATCGCGGTGGCTGCCGCGCGGCAAGGAAGGAAAGGAGCCAGGAATTCACGAACTGCAAAATGCAATTATCGGCATTAGTCCGCGGGGTATCACGATCCGCTCGGGTCTGGGTCCTGTCGAGAATCGAGTGGGTGGTGCGACGGTACCGGGTGTTCCCATTGGTAGATTCAACGGCATCATCGTTCTCGTTATGTATTCGAGAAGCCCGTCGTCGCAATATGAACGATCTTCCAAGCCATTCCTTCCGCGAATACATCGATTTAACAAAAGACTCATACAGTTAAAAAAAACACTAAAGCTCGGCCAGTATGTCACACATCCATAATTCGTTCGATCAATTGGAAATCGCACGATCGAAAATACCGTCGATGAAACATATTTTGAATTTACACTTTGAGGTAAAAAAAAAAAAGATCGTCGTAACGTTAAATTGGCACGAAGTGTAGATGGTAGGTAGTTTGAGTTTGTATCGAGACACCCTGTATGCAAAAAGCAGCTTAGAACGGTTCGAAGCCCGGTAGCCCAGGGCCATAAGGTCGGCCCTCCTCTCCACCCTCACCTACACTCCGCACGGTAGAGCAAAAAGAAAAAAAGAAGATAAAGTCGAAGCATCAGGAGCAAAAGGCAGAGGAGCGAACGAAGCCGGTAAGAGAAAGAAATATAGAAGATAGGGGTACACAGAAGGAGGAATGAGATAAAGAAGATGAAGAGAAACGAGAGAGTGAGAAAGGAGAGGAAGGTCCACGTACGAAGGCGACTTGCGCTTATACGCGACCTATACTTTGCGCGTCCTGCTGGTATCTGTATCTCAATCCTGACGCCGTGCGGACGCCGCCGCTTCTCGTACGCGGTTGAAAAGGGGGAGAAAGCGAGAAGGAACCAAAGTAACCCCCGAGCCCCCAAGTTGAACGGAATGAAAGAGGAAGAAAAATATCGAGACGAAAGTTTTCTCGTCTCCGCCGCGCTGTGTCGGGACGTGACTCCGTAATTTTCTAATTATATACTCGAAAATAATTGGTTATTATCCCTCTCTTTGCCTCCCTTCGGTAGGACCCTGAGTCTATATCGTAAACACGCGTGCGTGTGCGTTCGCGATACATTCTTCACGACGCTGAACCACATACGTGTATATATATCTATGTATACAATATAAATTTATACACATATATATGGATCGAGAGTACGCGGCCAAAGGGAATGACGAAGACGCGAGTAAATCTACTCTATCCGTACGACTCGAAAAAAGTCTTCACCGAAACGATAATGAGAGAAAATGCTGTCAGTTTTTTCACTCATAGAAACTGATTCTCATTCGTGTTCGACACAACATCGTAAAGCTCATCGTTTCGTTCGAGTTATCGAATTCGATCGATAGGCCCAATCGCTTAAGAGATTCGATCTGTGAAACCTACGAGGCTACCTGGTTAAAAAAAGGTATAGGCATTATCGTTATCGCGACGTCCAAACATCGATGAGCGACAGCACTCGAGCAGCGCGCATCGCTCAAGAGACGATCCATTAGCGAACATTAGTTGACCGTCAAAGCCCAGATCGTCCATAGAATTCTCGTCATGTTTTTCAAATCGATGAACGAAATCGCCTCTCGATGTCGGACACAAAATGTATGTTTCGTTATGCGACGTCGGCGTGTCCAACGCACATATCCTTCGACGGTGAGAGAGATCGAGCCAAAGGATTTCTTCTCTTTTCTCTCCCCTTTTCTATTTTACACGCCAGCGAGTTGCTGTCGCCTCCCTTGGCGCCTGACTGGTCGGTGTAGCCCTTCGATCGTTACTTTCTTCATCTCCCTCTTGCCTCCTTCCCTATGTTTGAATCGCATAACAGCATCAAAGTATGCGCCAAGGAGAGCTTTCCTCTTGGTCTTCGACCTCCCTTACTTGCCGCTGGTTCTCCCGTCGACACACCAGCAGCGGTGGCACGCACCGCGAGAAATAACGCTCTGCGTAGCATCACAGGGAATCGATTCTCGCGCTCTCCCCGGCCCTTTTATGCTAATATCGTGTTTATGCGTTGACAGTCCGTTCGCTTCCGATATACGGTGCGCGGCCGTTCGACCCCCGACCGCTCTTGCCAGAACGTATGCAAATTTTTTTTTTTTTTTTATTCCAAGTCAAAGATTGAATTCTTACAGTAACGTCTCGTGGACGATGGAATTCGTTGTCGAGGGTTTTTCTTTTTCTTTCATTTGTCGCCTCTTCCGTTCTTACGGGGATAACCTTTCGATATTGTCCGACAGTTTGAAATTTCGATTTTTTTTCTTGTCGGATCATATCGAACATCGAGGACTAGGAAGGCGGGAATATATCGCGTGGCATGACACACACACACGGTACGGTACAAACTTAGCCGTTCCCATGCTTCCTCTTTTAATATGCAACGAGTTCGCCGGCCCGGAGGAACTCTTGACTCTCTTGCAGCTGAACGGGACTACTGCTGACGGTCGCACACGAGTGCGGCTGCGTAAGATATCCTGACCTCAAGTTCAAACGCCACAGGAAGAGACGGACTCGTCAACGAACTATTTTAAACTTTGCATCGTCATACCATTTATCGACTACGCGATTTCCTCTTGCCCCGTGAGACATCAAAACCCGATCATCAAGGTTCGATCGACCTTTGAAACTTCCGAAAGATTGTCATCGGCAGCCGTTAATCGAATACCGCCGCTTTGCTGTGTTGTACAAAAAATGTTTTTTTTTCTTTTTTTTTTTTTAGCAATGAGATAGTTACTCGGCTTGAATTTGTGGTTCGTGTAACAACGCGATAAATGTAAATTCGTCTTTGGTATTCGTCTAGACAGGCGCCAGGCATTGATGTTGATATCGATCTCGATACGGCTATGTTGTTGCTGTATTTTCGTCAGTAAGAGAGATTGAGATTAGTCGTGAAAAAATCGGTGTCGACAAAAGTTTTTCGAATGTTAACTAATGCGAAGCATCGTCAACCGATGTTTCTCATCGATACTTAATGACTCTTGTAGACACGACGATCTTACGAGAAAACCGGTGGTTCTCTCGTGAGACGCAATCCCGGGATCACGGTGGGAGAAAACGCCGCGGTCGGTCGTGGGCAAAGCAAAACGTCGTGGATCGGTAGGTTGTCAAAGGCAAGACGGGGGCACGGTCATCAATACCATCGGTGGCGAACTTTCGGAAACTTTCGGTTCTCTTTCGGCATATATATCTGTACCCTTGCTGACGATCGGCTGTCCTCTCGTCTCGTTCGTCAAGCATCTTACAGCCCTAGATATCGAAGATATCGTTTTTTCACGGTCAAACCGATCTCTACCGATCGCCGAATGGTGAAAATATTGACTTCTCGTATACCACTGGCTTTTCCATGGCGAAGCCATCGAGGGTCAGGAAGAATGGAAATCTTTTTTCAGATGCCAGCCTCGGTTAACGTGTTTGGAGCTAACGATTTGTCACAGTTTTTATTAATACCCCGGGGTGAAGTGAAGACGGCAACCGATCTTGGAGAGATGAGAAGAAATCGCGTCAGCGCTCTCTCACCGCCGTCCCGTGACCGTCCGCACCTCCGAGATTAGTGAATTATTCCGTTCAACTTCTGACCCGATCTCGCTACTGATTGGTATCGTGTATGAAGACTACCGAACGCTACTGAGGAATCGACTCGGAACCCAAGGTGGCATTAAAAATTCGTAGATGCGTCGGAACTCTCCGTCTCCCTAAAACGACCGATGCCCGAAAGTCGCTGAAAGCGTGACGGAATCGGTAAAGATCCGACGAAACGATCTTTTACCATTTTTATTAATATTGTTCTCGAAAAGAAAATCCCGCATCGGGTTCGCGCTGTGAACAGAATCCTTTTATCCTTGACAAAAGAAAACAACGCGATGCTCGTCTCCGATGGTTCCTGCTCGCGAGGTCTCGAAGATCCATATCGTACACTACCGAATGCTACCGATAATTTGAATAAAATAAAACGGGACACGAAAAATTTGAATTCGGCTTTTGCCTTTATTGTTTTGGAGGCAGTGGACAGTCGATCGAATCTCTGTTGGATCGATTGTCAGAGGCTTCGCGTGTGTCTACGCGTCAACGCGAAAGACCGCGATTTGCATCGCCGCGTCGACATCGGTTTGGAAACAAAAAAAATCACTTTACATTTCCGGGGTCACGAGTAGCGTGGGTATTCTCATACTCGTGCATCGAACATTTGTGAATCGTATTCGGGAACAGAGCGTTTTCAAATATATGCAAGAATTTTCGTGTCATCGCGGTCGACAAAATCCTGTTGCCGATCGAGGGAACGAAACAAATGATTTAGATTAATTTTTTTTTTCAAAAATATCTCAAAGTTACGAAATTTCGGTAAAAGCAGAGTTATTACCGCGAAACGCGAGGAAGAGACTTCGGTGTATAAAAAAAAATAGAATAAGTATCGGCGATGCAGTTGTCTCGACTCGCTAGTGGGAGATGCTACGAGGGAAAAGTTATTATGAAGAACGAAGGGGGAGAGGGGGAGAAACTGTTGGGTGGATAGGTTGCCGTAAAGGCACAGTCGGGATGATGAAGTGGCTCTCTTGTTATCCCTAAATACCATACGCGCGGCATGCCGAGAACCGCCGCCGACGTTCCGAGCCGGCAAACTGTGTGGCTCATGAGCAAACATATATGAGCTCAGGGGCAGAGAGCGCGTCGCTTAACACCGTTCGTCGGAGTGAACCCGAGCACAAGGCCCGCGCCTTAGGGGGCCCCGAGCCCCCACTGGCTTCTAGCACCCTTGTTCAACCCATTATAAACAAGACCCGTCTAGAATCCAATGCATTATCCGCCCCGGCATTTCGTATTAGCCTTTCGTTTCGTTGGGGCTTTCTATATACTCGCTGATCTAATACCTCACCCCCCACCCTCACCCAGGGTCTCGCGCGGTATCTAAGCCTTCTCTTCCCGTTTTTTTTTTCCTCACGCACAATTTTTATCACCCTCTCGCGTCGTCTTACAGCGTCTTTTCTTTTGGCCAGATTAACGTTCTTTCGAACAAACGACTTTAATGTTTTGTATGTTCTTTTCACGAAATTAACGGAAAAAAAATACTGTTCGGACTCTATATATCTACGTGGTTACAGACGAGATAGGGTTGTTGATTAAATACCGTACTAATTGCGTAATTTATTACAAGAGCATCCGAAACTCCTGGTAAGCGATAAATTCTTTTTTTTTTAACCCATCATAGCCCAAGCACCTTCATGGCGGGTGGTACACTTGACCCCGCGCTGCCTGGTCAAATACCCATTTTGTATTTTGACGGAACGACGACTATAGATCATCGACTAACCGGCTGGGTTGCCCAACGAGACGTGTAACCGCGGCATCTTCGAAGTGAAGTAAAAAAATATACTCAATCGTCGTCGGAATTTCATTACCACTTCGGTTCGACGGATGGACGAATTTGTTATAAATAGAGCTTTGTCTACGTCAATTTATACTAATGCCGAGCAATATCGCATAATCGAAAACTTGATGCCTCGGCGAATGGATCGTTCGATAGAAAAATCTGTACATCGAATGATGGAAACCACAGGCAGATGGGATGCATTCTGAGCCTCGAGCGAATATATCTTATTGTATTTCTCGCAATAATGGATTCGACGGTACGGATATAAATGAGTTGCCCCTTAGGCTAACGCAGTTGACAGTCTGGACAAATGTGTTGTCATGGATTTCGGATGATCCTTGTATTGCTCGTCGGATGTCCTTTTACGGATCTGTCGCAAGAAGTGCAGGTAGAGAATTCAAGGAATAACGAGTCTCGCAATCTGGCATGTGGTTCACAGAGTAATTTCACCAATAGTACATGTCTTTGTCTCTCTCGATCCGATGTATCGTCGTAACGAACAAATATTTGTGCAATGCAACCGTTTTAAATTGATTAAATAAATTTAATTTAATAAAAAAAAATCAAATTAAAATAGATTTAATGATAATAATAATATTTTAATATTTTTTTTTATGAGTAATAGTAATAGTAATAGACATTTATTGGTCGCGAATACGGTACATATAGTAATTGGCTCACAAATCAATTGGCCTTCGACTGAAGTTCTTCAGCCTGATAGTTCGCGATCGTTTGACGATCCGCTTCAATTTGCTTTTACTTTCCAGTTTTAACCGGCTAATATAATTTATTGGTACGAATAGCAGTAGCAAAAAAATAGATAAATAATAAAGTGACAAGTGACTGAATAAATTAATGAATAGGTAAATAAATCAGTAAATAATTAAATAGAACCAGTATGCAAATGCTTAATCTTATGTCTATGGTTTTATGGCAGGCTAGTCTTTTCGGAACAATGATTTTATGGGAAATGTTTATTCTTTGTATTTTTTTCAATAGATAAAATTAATTGAATTGAATTTTATTGATTATTAAGTATCAATAATATTGTCACGCAAATAGCACCAGCGATAGATATAGCAGATCGATATTCAGCGATGTCTATCGTGTTTTATGATTATAATTTATTTTTCTGTTGGTAACGAAAAAATGATTATTCCGAGATAAAACTCGGACTTCATGACGGAGTTAGCCAAGGTGGCGATCGCCTATACGGTATAGTGCAAGGCTGCGTCATGCGACCGACGATAAATTAGGGGAGTATATGTATACCGGGGTCCCGCGTAACGTTCGCGAACTGAGATTGAATCGTTTCCGGTCGACGCGTGTTTCCCTTGGCATATTACCGAGCCATTACCCTCCCTTCGAAGAGTCCTCGTTGCTCGGTTATTCGAGAATCAACCCCCACCTTCCCGCAGAGCGAGTCACGATGCGCGCGTCCCTCGTCTCGCGTATCACCGAGATACTACCGGGCTCTTCGGTTCGCGTTAGCTTCGGGGCCGCGTTTCGCCACGTGGGGGATCATCATCGAGACGAGACTACTCCGAACAGGATACCCGAAGCCAATAGGAAAATGTTGGGGAGCGCGCGGGAGGTTCACCCTTGGTCACCGCGTGCACACCGGATCAGAACGAATCATTAGAGTCAAGCTTAGCCGGCCTATTCTCGAGTACAATAGACATGGATGTGCCGCTAACCCCCTTCCCTTCTCCCTCAGGAAGTTTTGCGAGGAAACGATTTTTTTCGGTTACTTCCGCTCGTGCGAGACATCCCTGATATCTAAATCTCTCGTACTCTAGGCTATGTGCACTATCACCCTCTCGGATCCTCTATATATGACCCCATAACGAAACGCCGACCACCCCCGGCGAACATGATTTATCGCCATTCATCCCTTGTATCACCGCGTCCCATTGACGACAAACTTCTACTAGTATTTTGATCGTATGCGCACTGCGACTTGCTGCGCTTCGTTAGATATATCTGTGAGAGAATTAACAGCGAATTTGTTACCCATCATATTCATCTCTATATTCAATCCATCATCAAAATCAAAAAATTTTAAAACAGAAAATTAATCGTTTATTGATAACAATAATAATTTTTTTTTTTTTATTGATTGAAATATATTTATGTGTATATATTTTTTTTAATACTTTCCAGTATCCTACACTGGCTGCGGCTTTCAGCAGAAATTCGTATCCCGGTGCTTGAGACCCCCGTTTGAGTATCCACTCGTTGTGCTGCGGTGTTACACAATACTGTCATAGCTAACAATGAACCCGTTTCTCCAATTCTCCAAGAGTGAAAACGTGGGATACTCGGGAAAGCGATACGACGTTCGTATACCTATTGAAAATCATGGCAACAACAAGGAGAGCGGGGGGAGGGGGGGGGGGGGGGAGCGAACTCCCAAACACGAGAGAGCGCACGAGATTTCGTAAAAGTGCGAGAGGAATGAAGCGTTTTTCCACCCTGTAAACACGCAAATAAAGGATAAAAGGTAGCGCGCAGAGTTCTGACCGCGGCTGAAGGTGAACCAAATTAGCCCAGTGAAAGCGGCATAAATCAAAATATTAGAAAATATTTTTTCGTGCGGTGAAAACGCTTCGCGAGGAGAGTTTTGAAGGATTTATGAGGGCTTGTTCTACGGTGTGTTAAATAGGGCGTTGTCGAAACCACCAACGCCAACAACATTCGACCATTCTCCCGTAACCCCCGCGCGAAGCTTTTCTGCGTTGGCATTCCGCTCTCTGCCGTGTTCGGATCTGCTCGGCCAGGATCACTGCCCTCCATATAGCCCTGGACTTTTGTTTAAAACATGATCTATAGCTTAAATACCCTAAACTCGACAATTTATGGCCCTCGTCGGGAATCTCTCCTTTCTTTCCCCATTTCTCTATATTTCCCTCTTTTCAACCCTCGGCTTGGCCGCGCCATACGAGTACAGCATCACCTGTGCTCCTGAATTTCTTTTTCACGTACGTATATAAACGTATCTTCCCACAACCTCGACTCTATAACACACGTATTATCACCCTCAGACCACAAGCTTATTCCTCTCGTGTCCTCTTTTCGCTGGTTTGAAAGAAAAAAAAAAAACGGTTTTTGTCACCGAAGATACGAGGTAACGAATCCATTGTCATTTCGACATAGTGATTCGAGACAATCAATCGATGCGAATGACGAGAGGCTCTTCGGAAATTTGTTGGTTTGAAAAAAAAAATCATTTGACAAATGGTTATAAATCATATGTTCATCGTCTGCTGGTCTACACTTGGTAGTATATATAAACGTATTAAGCGATAATGATTTTTGTTATTCGATCGAAATCAATTGACGACCTCGCCATCAACTACTTGACTTCGATTTTAACGTTGTGTGCACCGGCAATACTCCATTTCCATCAAGGGGGGTACATACGATTTATCGAAGCGATGTAAATGTCACGACTTACACGAGAATTCAACGGAACGGGAAAGCCTAAGGGTAGAAGATGCACTGGCAATGCTATGTTCCACAGACCCATAATGCCGCTTTTTCGATCGGACAACGGTTCACTTCTATCCCTGGGATGAGGGCGAGAAGTACTACTCGCACGCACTTTAGATCCTGCCTTCGATAGATACGCGGTAACGGAGTCTCGTGAAGAAGAAGAAGAAAAAAAAAAGCTCGAAGAAGCACGGCTGATCGCTTTGAAGAGATTCTGTCGCTCTACCACGGAAGTCATGTTGTTGATGAGTTTGCTCAATTTTTTTTTTTTTTTTTTTTTTTTTACGAAGAACAATACATTGCCGAGAATCGTGCATTATCTCGAGGATAAATCTAACGCGTCCTTGCAACCTTCAGCATAGCTAACGTCCACGGATAAGATAGTGTTACTAGTTGCTTACAAAGTCCGAACTTATCGATTTTTTTTCTTCTTTATTGACGACATACCTCTTATCAAACTTCGCATTTATGCTCGAGTCGACGGGTAAAAGAGTCAAGAAGAGTGAAGTATTATAGGCTGTTCAGATTTGAAAAAAAAAATAAAAAAAAAAAGCCGGAGAAGGACAAAAATAAAAGCGACGTCCACTGACGGTCGTCTAATCGTTGACGCGGATATAGCGAAGGAGGGCTATACGGACTTACGTAAAAGTGCCAGACGCGATATGCTTCAGTGATAACGATGTGCGTACGTCGCGCAAGAATATACCCGTTCATCGGCTTGAATAATGGATGTATTTCGGTGGTTTATCGGGGGAAAAAAAAAAGAAAAATAGAAAATGAAAAAATGTACGTCTTACGAACAAATCGCAAATGCGGTGAGTTGAGATTTATTTACAGACTACCCAATCGGTATAGCGATTCATCTTTACTTACGGTATCGAAACATATGAAAATGATCGGTTTTAACGTACAGAAACGTTCGTTATAGGAAACGATAGATATTCCAAGAAGCAACTGAGGCGAGAAAGAGAAATAGAAGCGAGAATCAACGATCGATGACTGTCATAGTTTAACTATGCGCCGAACCGAGTAAACGAGAGGAGAGTTAGAGAGAACGTTCTTAAAGATGGATTTATGTATCGGTTCAATCAAAACCGCGAAGTCCGGGTATAGCTTCGGAAAATCGGAGTTGCGTTCGCGAACAGTTGTCTCTTGGGTACAGACGACGCTCTCTCGACCCCTTTGGGAGATGTAGCTCTCCGTTCTACGGTAGTAACAGCCGCAGCCCCAGCAACGAGACGAAAGCAAATGCCCTGCGCGACACCGGGAGATAGTCATCTATAGCTGAGCGGTACCGTAGTTACGCACGTATTCGAAATAGGAATACCATATATCTGAAATACAGATCACGCTTCGACGCCGGGAGGCTCGATCGACGAATCGATCGGGAACACTGGCGAACGCCCGTGAGCTGCACTTTTCTTCTTTGCACCGTTTAGATTTTAGACGAGGGATTACGAGTTCTGTCGAACAATTGTCGTTAATGTTAATCTTATTTCATTTGGCATTAAAAACAGAAAACAATTTTTTGCGATATTTTTTTTAATATCGACCTTTAATCGAACCAAAAAAGAAAACGAAAAGTTGACTAACAATATTCTGCTTGAATTTCAATGAAGAGCAAAAAAAAAAGCGTACACCGAAATACAAGAGTACAATCTCTCTACCAGAGAGTAGAGAGTAGAGTGCAATATTCTTTTAATCGTCTTCGAATTGACGAAGAGAAAATGGCGAGGGTTAATAAATTTGTAATCCTGAGCGGACGATGAGAATACCCTGGCAGTGTCGATCGGCTCTCTTGGCAAGTGTAGCGAAAGTCTGTTACCCAAACCGGCAGGAGAGTCTCCTTTAGGGTCAAAAGGATCGTCGTTTTACCTGCGATCTTCAAAACGAACTCGTGTCAAAACGTAATGCGCGCAGAGTGACGAGAAAAGAGAGCCTCGCTGCAAGTGCAACGGTGTTATCCACGAAGTTCCTCGGCCAGCAGAAAAATTATCTGATCCTCGAGCTCATCGGCCGAAGAAGCAAAGGCGAGCGAGTGACCGCGTCAAGCTTCTTTCACCAGCGCAACCCTCTATCCGGTCACGATCGCGATCGTACTACACGATCTGCATGCTACAATCCTTATCCACGTAAAATCGGGGACACTTACTTATTGTTTTTCACGGAACGATCGGAACACGCTGAAATCGTGTGCTACCAACGATGCTCCGTTTTTTTCCCTCTTTTTTCATTTTGTTTTAAACTCCCTGGCGAAAGTTGGGATGAGCTTCTGGGAATGAAGATTGCAGATAAGCTAAGAAAAAACAGTTATAGGGTGATTCGTCCATTGAATGGACATGTAAGGGACATGTCAGGCTTTTCAGCTTTGGAATAATTGACGATTTCGATAAAAACACATAAAGCTCGTAATGTTAATTCACAAACGAATTAAAGATCTGACAACATATGAACACTCGACTATTTCATATATTTTTCCATAATTAAACAAAAAACAGTTGTTATTCTTAATGAAAAAATAGTTTTTATTATTAAGGAACAAACTGTTTTTATACATATATTGATCAAAATTGACCGTTGACGGTCATTAAATTAAAAGAAAAACACTTCGAAATCATTAGAGTCCGTCGCTGGTTACTTACTATAATGTGCTGAAAATTCCTGCCACCACCTATTCATTTTTTTTATATGAAACTATCAAATTTCCATATAAAACATAATCCGGCACATTAGATTGTAGATTGTCGAATCATGGAAGCGAGATTTTTCATTAAATCAAAATTTGTCCATTCAATGGACAAATTCACCTTACAGAACATACGGTGAAATGAAAATGAATTTAGAATATCAACGATGAGATAGAGAGAGAGAGAGAGAGAGAGAGAGATGAAACTTTCTTCCGTAAATTTTAGAGCCTTGTCACGGCGTATCACATAGCGAGTCGAGGAAACTTTGGGCACGAGAACGTTTAGCACCCCACAGAGAGGAAAACGATTTGTGAGGGGCGCGACGAGATATGTCGAAAACTCGCCTAACGAGCGGCTCCAGTAACTTGAAAAAAAAATAAAGCGGAGTTTTTTTTTCGCTGTTAACGCCCCACAAATTTCCATATATGATTTTCGTAAAATATCGACGATGTCCGTCGCCAGAAACAATGCGGAGGAATTGACAAAGTGACGGCGAGGGAGGAGATGGCGGAAGGGGGGGGGGGGGGGAGGCGTCTGAAGCGGAGAATCATAACGTTCGGCGAATGTTTCGTTCCCGGGGCGATGAGAGAAGCTTGCGTAAGATTCGCTCGGCTTGATCTCGACGCGAAGCGGGAGCGCAACGGGCCGTGAGAAGATTCGAAACGATCACGACACGAAATTAAACTCGAATCGGTAGAGAAACGAGAATGGCTATCCTCTCTCCCGAGTTTCACGATACCGTAGATAGAGACTTTTCGAAAAAAAAAAAAAAAAATGAGCATTACGCTTCGTTTCTCTCGAAGCGCACTTCCATTATTGCACTTTTGCCGATCGTGCGATTTATTGGCTTTCACAGTGTTCCGTCGTGACGCGCCTCGACGAAGCGAAAAATCGTCTTTCCAAACATCGGCAAGCATCGTGAAACGCGCGAGCCTCCGCCCGCTCGGCTCGCAGACAATTGGAACCCGGAAAATTGCAACGAACGCTTTCGTGCGATTTTCGTTAGAACAGATCCTCGTAATTACAGTTACACCTCACATTGTATTACTATGCATAATTTAAAAAGGTATCCGTAAAATTGTCGCTTATCCATGAAACAAGCGAGCCAATTTGGCGGATACGAGGTGGAAAATTGCTCGGTTCAGAATGTTTTGTGAATTAGCTTGCTACAAGTTGTTTCGTGCGTGACTGGCCAAGAAAGCCCCCACGATCCGTGGCCCGATCGGTAAGCCGTGAGGCGCTTCAACACACCAGCCTCTCGGTGACTAAAATTTCAGAAAACAATCGACCCGACTCCGTGAAGCACACACCACGCGAACACTTTCGTGTTGGCTTCTTCTTCCTCCACTTCTCTGTCTCGAAAAACAATATTTCACCTGTAACCCTGACACCTCTCTTTGCCGAGGGGGGGTTCTTCACTCGAAAAGGAACCATTGGGGAATGACCCGAGCGAAAAACAAAAAGGTTGAAGAGGCGGGAGTCTAAAGACAAACCTTGGGTCATGCAGCTTTTTCGTATGGATGAGACGGAGAGGGATGGAACGACGGGCTTCTCTTCTCGAAGTATCTTCGTTGGCTTTTGACTCTCGTTTGGGAAACAAAAAAAAAAGCCACGAGGCCTCAGGTAGATGCTAATGGGCGCTATTGTTTTTTTTGCCCCTCCATTCCGTTCACGAAAAACTTAAGTTCGGCATTGTTCTACGAGAGAAGTGAGGGCATATCTCGTCAACTTGGCCGGAGTATTGTCTCTTCGCTGTCGGTGATCCCTTGGCCCCTCCGAGTTACCCGAAACTTCGTGAGACTTCGACGGAACGATCTCTAACCCATCCAGAATTCGGTAGGTCCGTATACCATCCGCTTTGACCTCGTATCCCCCGTGTCTCTCTGTAGACCGAAAAATATTTGCGGATACGGAAAGAAAGAAGAAAAGAGAAAGGAAAGAAAAGGCCGAGGGCCCGATGCTGGTACCGATAAACGTGAAAACACGTGTAACGAATTTTTTGGAGAAACTAGCGGCGCCAGTTCGTGAAGAGAAAAACGTGATAATGTCGGTTCGGGGACACGTGTTTTCAGCTCTCTCGGACTTCCTTTTCGACATTTTCAATGCTAACGATATCGATCGTACATTTTACTGCTATTCAGCCGCAACTTGCAGAGATGCACTTTTGTTTTTTTTCCAGGTAGCGCAGTTCGCTACCGGAATATCATTGAAGAGTCGAATCGAATTTGTCGCGTAATGCTGTAAACGGCTCGATCTCTTCGATCATTGGATTAATAATTTTGCATACCGATTCGATGAAGAATCGATTTCGACGAAAGAAAAACATTTTAGAAAAAGCACAGAAGACGGAAAAAAAAGGCAAATAGCGAAGAAACCGAAGAATTCGAAGGAGCAAACGTTGCAGGAGGAAAGTGACTTGGTTGTAGGATATAAGCGGGGTACTAGCGAACAGACAGGAGGAGGTGCCGATATCTCAAGTGTAATTTATCACCCAGCTAGAGCCCGCGGTTAGATTCGAACTATACGCAGGGACAGGCTCTTTGGAACGGTGAAGTTAACGCACGGGGCCCCGGTACCGTCGTCGGACCGCTCGCCTCACTTCGACGGATACGTTGAACCCCCGAAGGAAGAATAAACGTGGCGCACATAACGTACGAGTTCTGGTGGCGGATCAACTTGCTTCCTTCGAGCTGTCCGGTTCGTGTGCACGAACCTGCCGCATATATCCCTTACCACGCCTCCTTAACTTCCTACTCATTAACCGGTGCTTCCAATTTCTCGATTGACTCCAAATCCCATTTCTCGAAACATTCCAGGGTCTAATTCCTCAATTTTAATAAATGCTTATGCCCGGTAAATCATTGGCATTCAAATTGTTGACTCTTTTCCCAACGAGATTATCGTCCGAAACACATATAGGTACACGGGGAAGGAATTGGAGTACAATACTGTTTGCTTCTTATACTTTTCAATTTTTTTTTTTTTTACCGAGAGTCGAATGATCCACAAACCTAGTAAATAATTAGAGGTCGACGAAAAACAAATATATCGTTTCGCGCAGTGTGATAGATGACGTTGCTTATTTAGTAGGTCGGGGGCGGAGGATCTCCCGGAGGATCTGTCGGAGGTGAGTGCACCGAAGCAGCCGAGTCGTGTGAGGACCCATCGCCTAGACACGCGGAGGAAACAACGCGGCAGACTACCCTCGAGGGTTCAAGGGCAAGCGTGTTTCTCGCTCGCGGTCGAGTCCCGAGAGAGGGCCAAGGAGAGTCGAGGCAATTAGGCGGCTCAGCGGGGTGCCAAAATCTCGGCCCCTCTACGCCTCTTTCTTCCACTGGCGCTCGAACTCGCGCCCGATCCTCCGACCTCCATACTTTCCTTCTTCTTATTTTTTCCTCTCTGACTTTTTACACGCTACTCACTTTTTTTTTCTGTCTCTGATATTGTTTTCTCGTATTACCATCTTGTCACGAGTATCGCGATTCTCTCCGATTCTGAACGTTGTTATTCTCTGCATCTTAGTTCGTTTCTCGGGGCTTAATGACACGCGGTGTTCGAGAATTAGGATTGTCGTGAAAAAGATTTCTCATTTTTCACGAATAGCCTTTTTCCTATCCTCTCGATACTTTTGGGACAAGATGAACGCAGTTATTTTAAGTGATTCTCCGGAGAAAAACCCTTCGATGCTATGACGAAAGAGGCACGCCCCCCCAGTGTCCGCACCCTCGCATTAAATCGAGATATTGATGGATCTACCTGAATACTCTCAAGCCGGTGTCCAGCATTATACCGAAGATGACGATTGATTCTCGATACTGCGACGACATTAAAAATTTCAGTAATTGCATTGATTAATTTCAGATAGTATTAATTATTATTTAGTTTTTTGTTTTCAAACATCGGAGAGTAATCGATATTTGATTTATCCCGAATGTACTTGTAGCGTACTTATATCTTTGAGGCTAAAACGTCCGGCCGTTCCTTAACAAACGCCTCGATCTAGTAACATCCTCGTAACTCGCTAGCGCAACCGCCATCGGTAACAATACCAACAGCCGCAACACTAGTTGTCGGACCTTTCGTGCTCCGAAAAGCCAAACAGCGCTACTACCCGAATGAGATAGCCGAGCCTCCGTTGTCGAGAAAGCAGTAAACCGCTTATCTGACTGGATAATTTTGGAACAACACTGTTGGAGTCCACGTAGAAAAACAGTAGAGACGAGTCGAGTCGCGGACGCCCACGGATGAACACAGATTTCGGAGCAACGAAGAAAAATGTCTTTCGCTGTGCGTTTAGTGGCGTTTTTGGCGGTAGCTTCGCTAGTCGTTTTACACGAGTGCGAGGGTCTCAACAAATATTCGGCAGCGGCGAACAAAGCACCGATAAAGAAAGTTAAAACCGAACCGAGCGGAAATATTCCAACCTCCCTGAGAGAGCTCGACAAACCCTATCGCATGGCAAAATTAAATCTTCTCTGGACCAAGGCGAAGCACGTGAGTTCATCACGCAAATCCTCGATACGTGGCATTACGAGACTCTGCTTATTATATTACATATACATGTAGATATATTATATTACATATCGAATTTTTTCGAAATTTACAGCGATTGACGGAAGTTAAACTTCAATCGTTGTTCAGCGACTTGAAGATTCACGACAAGGAAGAACTTTCGTACAAACATCAGAAGGCGGATGGAAAAGATGACGAGGGTTTGGAACAAGCGAGACTCCGGAAGAAACTTATGGGTATCGTTTATTTCATATATATATATATTTTTTTTTCGTTTACTTTTATTATGGTATGAATTTTTTTTATTCCATTTTATCGTTTTGCCGGTGCTGGTCGGGGAAATGTCAAGAAGCAAGCGTAGAGTGGGATGAAATTCAAACTAAACTAAATTTCTCAAACTAAACTTAGTGAAAGTAACTCCGAATGGAGTAAATTTGAAACGTAAAGAGAAACAAAATCTTATGCGAACACTCTTTCGCGTTGTAATATTTGTTTACTTTAATGATTATTTTTCCAATTCAAAATTATTATTATATTTTATTTCGTTTTTTTTTTTTTTTTTCAAACTGAGTTTGTTTTATCAAGTAACAGCACAATTCTGTTCGTCCGTTAGGTATCATGAGCACTTATGGCCTTTTGGAGCATTTCGCTGAAACCGACGACGAAGAACTGCTGAAGCGGCACAAAGCCCTGAACGACGGTACAAATTATGTAGCCAAGGATGTGTTCGAGGATCGCCGACTCAACAAGCTTTGGGCGAAAGCCGAGAGAGCCGGATTTACACGTTGGTGTTTTAGTCTTTGGAAATTTTCGCATTGAGAAAAAAAAACTATGAGTTGAAAGCACTAAAAATTATTCGAAGGAATTATTAATATGTTGGCGCAATTAATTTTTTTTAATCCAAAATAGTCTTCCCAAATAATTATTCGTACTTCCGAATCATCATTTTATTTTTAGCGCGACTTTGTAAAATTACATTGTTACCTCCGTTTTTTATATTGCAGACGAGGAATTGGAGGCCCTGAAACAAGAATTTACGCATCATCAGGACAAAGTTGACGAGTACAAAAGTCTACTCGACGATGTGAATACCGGAGATCCAGAGAGACACAAAAGTTAGTACAGTCCTTGGCATTGTTGCTTTTGTGAAAAAAATAGTTACAAGCATATGGGCGATTATTACAGACAGCGTGGACGAAGAACACGAGAGTTGGAACGAGATAGAGAAGGCCGAGGAGGAAGATAACGAGGTGCCTGGTAAGAAGAAAGTGGACTACATTGCGAAAGCTAATCTACTGCGGTAAGTTTCCGATTATCCAAAAATAAAATCCAAATTATTTTTATGTGTCGTTGCGAGCGATTGTTAAATCATTTTTACTTATCGCTGCAGCGAGAAACATTTAGAAATTAAGAGCGGATACGACAAATTGGAAGGAGCAACAGCTCAAGGTCCGGAGCACAAAGAATTCGTAGAGCCGAAGGTACAAGGCTTGTGGAGAAGCGCGCAAAAAGCTAAATTTTCAACCGACGAACTCGCGTCTCTGAAGGTAAATTAATTCGGGAAACTTGAAAAAAACATCTTAAATTAGGATCGATCAAAAAATAAATTAAATAAATATAAATGAAAAAAAGAAAAAAAAAGTTAATATAATATAAATAGTTACATTGATATTATTAATTTTTTATTTGATAATAATTATATTAACACACAAATGAATATTTTTCCAGGAGGAACTTCATCATTACGAGACCCGTTTGCTGAAGCTGCGTCACCTTCACACAGAAGCGGCCCTCGAAGCCGCTCGCAAAGGAAAACCCTACGACTTGGAAAACTCGACCGGTCAACAACACATTAAAAAACACGCGCGCACCGTCGAAAAATTGCACATGGATATCGAGGCAAGAATATTGCAAAAACACACCGAACTGTAAAAAATTGTCATCCCTAAAAAAAAAAGTTCCATGACACGCTGCTATTTGTCAATTGATGTTGAAGATTCCGCGAGATTCCAAAGCGTCCTTAAGTAGCCATAACAACGTATTGTAACAAATATTACTGTTAACTTCGTAAGCGTTTATTTTTCTAACATATTTTGTTTTTTTGTTTACTTGTAAAACATTCTACGATATAATAATAAATAAATAAAAATTGTGATAACACGCAGTTTCACTGTGACATCGAAGTTGAGATTCTTTATTTTTTGTTTTGTTTTATCTCGAAACCACCGTTGCGTCGATATTTCCATGGCAATGGGATTGGAAGTTACCTCCGTTTATAGTAAACAAGAGCCGTACGGATTACTTCGTTGACTCGTGTCGAACGGTAAAGAGTTTTTATCCGTATTCTCTGATATTTCTATTGTCAATTTTTCAGCTTCGATACGATTATAATGGCAACGGCGATCCAAGAGCGGACTATACCCGCTATGAATACGCTCGTCAAGTACGATAATCCAATGCTGGTTGCTAAACATCGAGAAAAGGTATCGCGACGCATCGACACTTAGTAACATTTATTTCAACATACGATATCCCCGTTTGACTCTTCGAATTCCACAGGCTGCAAAAGACCCGACGTCGGCAAAAGTCGGAAGTACCGCGTGTAAGATACAAACGACTCCACCAACGGCGGATATAAGACGAGAAACAGTGGAGATACTAAATGGAATTTTACCACCGAAAGAGTGGGAAGAAGACGGACAAACTTGGACCCAACAGGTTTCCAGTACTCCTGCCACGAGATTAGACGTAATAAATTTGCAGGAACAGCTCGACATGAGATTGCAGCAACGACAAGCCAGAGAGACCGGTATATGTCCGGTTCGTCGGGAGCTCTATACGCAATGCTTCGGTAATGGTTACACGGGAATATTCAAGCTTTTCGGCTCGTTAAACCTTCGCTAGTGCTGTTTCTCCTTTCAGATGAAATAATTCGGCATGTCACGGTCAATTGTGCCGAACGGGGTCTTCTACTTTTGCGGGTCAGAGACGAGATCTCGATGACGATGGCAGCTTATCAGACTCTCTATCAGAGTAGCATAGCTTTTGGTATGCGTAAAGCTCTTCAGGTACACATCGTCGCTTATCAGTGTTTCGTAGAACTGCGCATATAGTATCCGATGTTCGCGAAATTCTCGATTAAAAAATCATCTTCGATAGGCGGAACAAGGAAAAGAGGATTTGATCGCAAACGCCGAAGAACTGCGAGTCCAGAAAGCCGAATTGGAGCGAACCGTTGCGGAACTGAGACAAAAGTCGGAACAAGCGGAAAGACGAGCCGCCGAATTGCGAGAAGCGGAAGAGAAGAAACATATGGAAGAAATACAATTCTTGAAGAAGACGAATCAACAATTGAAAGTAAAGATTAATCGATCATTTCTTTCTCACTTGACGAAGAGTATAACGTTCGATGTGTTTGTTCGCAGACTCAACTGGAAGGAATAATCGCACCGAAGAAATAATTAATGAAGAAAACATTGTTCGCGTAGGTCCGGTGAATTGATCTGCAATTGATAAGGTTCTCACGATAATTTGTTTTTTTTTTGTATTCGAATTAATATATGTTTATCAGTGTGACACTTTGCTTACAAGTACACGTATATAGCATTATAAAACGTATAAATATTGCTTAATATATAAATTCAGCGAATCGTAATAAATATATATACTTTCGGTCTAAAACATACAATACTATACCTCACCGTTTCATATTCCTTTATGTGTTTTTTTCCTTTATTTTCTTTTTTTTTAAATTCACTGCCCTTCATTGTATTAGCAATTTTTACGTTTTTGCAATATAACGTTGATGTATATGGGTGAATTTCTGTGTAAATACGATCGGTAGGATAGGCAATCGATTACTTGATATTCATTATGTATCGATGAAAATTAGAAAGAAGTACTATCCTTTTGAAACATTTTTGTTTTGTTTTTTGTTTAACAAAACACACGCTGGATATGTGCCTTACAGGCTGTTAGCATATCGTCGATCGATTTTTTTTTCTATCTAATCGCTTATTCGATTATATTGGGGGTCCAACGTTTGCACTTCGAATGCCGGCTTCATTGACCTTCTTGTTACAAAAAAAAAAAACAAAAAAATAACTTCTATCGAAATAATAACGCAAGTAAAATAATCTGAGGAGAGTTTAACCGCAAGCGACAGGCATGTAATGGATTAACGTGTTATTCGATATTGGGAAGGATCGATGATCGATGACTCGAGCTCTTGGTCCCTCACGCTTAATCAATACATTTATCTTCACCGAACAGCGTATCAATTTTCCATTTCTTTAAATTGATAAGCACAACATACGCATAATATCCACATTACAGTACTAAATGTTCACCGCTACAATATAAATGTATCAACAATATGCGTCGGTTACATACGAAAATATTGTATACATTTCGTTTATAAAATAATACTCTTATCGATTTAAGGCAAAGACACGGGTTGACACGAATATCGGATATTGGGTTCGAGTCCCTCATAGATCGATCGTTCGAGGCACTGGCGTTGTTCGTTACGCGTTCGCGTCTAAATAATTAGACACTTAAAATCAATAAATTACTTGAGAGGACTGTCAACTTTGCACCCATCGTTATCACTGAGATTTTTTTTTCTTTTATCGAGAACTTCAATTGCTCGTGCTGCCGATTTTTTTTTTTAGATTTCTTTGCACTCCAACAATCTTTGTTCAGAGTCAACGTAACCCCGGCGGACGAAGGTTTGGATTTTAAAGGACCTCTTTCAAGTTTCAACTTAACGAATCTACTTAACATTAAATAGGAATAAATTAAGTTATTTTTTTACATAGCGCACGATACAAATTTTCTTTTTTTTTTTTTTGTATAAAATTCAATCAATACGGCCAATTTGTGTGTAAAGTGCCACTGCCCACGGGGTTGGAAGATTTTTCATTATAATTTCTTATCGGGTCGTTGTTTTTTGTTTCCGAGCTTAAGCTCCGCTAACAAGGGAGGGGTTTCGATTGACACAGTCGCGGTCCATTTGTTTCCTAAGGAATGCATTATTTATTTTTGTTTTTTTTTTTTCATCTAAGCTTTTATCGTCTTCGCGTTTTATATCAAAAGTGCATACGACAAATAATCGTACACATCGCGGCAACTGAATTGGTTGTGAAAATTTATGAATAATTTTATACGTTAATTACAATTGCTGTTGTATTGTCCAACGCGAGACTCGCCATACTCCTCGCGCACCATCTCGAATGAACATAACATACGTCGTTAAAACATACAATAGTAATAATCTACATCTTTCGACAATTAAATTTTTCAATCGCATCCATTGATAATGTAATCAATTATTTCTTAGCTATAACACTATTTCTCTATACAAAACGGCGCACCAATTACCTCGTTGGCGGAGGATACTCTCTCGTTTCCTCAATTGCGACCTTTCTTCGAACGTTTTCGTTTCTTCTTCTTCGTCGCCGTCCCCGAGGTATTCGTCGCTGTTTTGGCAGGAATGGCAGCACTCTGGCTTGTGCTCGTGCAAATAATCGAATCGGAGCACTCGACGGCAATGTTGTTCGCCGAATCCGGAGCAGTCATCTCCTCGCTTTCACTCTCCGCGTCGCTCGCACCGGTCTCGACTTTAACGCTATCCACTTCCTCCTCCGCGTTGCTCAGCTCGAGAGAAATTATTTTCTCTCGCAGAGTCTCAACCTTATTTTTTAAATCGACAAAGGATCTTCGTAAATGAGTCATTCCTCGGAGACGCATTGAGATAAGCGTAATTACAGAGCGTACCGATCGGTCTCGCCGATTGGAATACTAAATGTAAACTTATATAATGCCATTATTCGTTATTTTATATAAATTAATTTTCTTGGCCACCTTGTTTACCTCGCAATATCCCGGCATTAGTAAGACGCAATCGACAGTTAGTGAATAGTATAAAAAAAACCAATGTACAATGCTCGTCGGAGAGAAACAAGGAACCAGCGATCGAAACCTTTTTCTTTACAGATTATAAAACGCAATTCTAGGAAATATAATTATTTTTTTTTCTACAGAGAAGAAAGAATAGGGAAATTCATACCCATATTAGAAGAGAAGGTTTGACAGTGAACATTGGATATGATTTAGCGGAACTCAAGGCAGTGTGGGTTGCATTCCAGGCATGAGTGTCGGGATCTTGTAACAAGAACACAATTTAAAAGTTATTATTAAACACCGTTTTTTTTTTTTTTTTTTTATAAAATAGAAAATATTAAATCGGTTATAATTCTACATGCTACATGCTACAGAAGCCAAAGTGCACTGAACAGAGACATGCATCGATTAAACGCGGAGGATCCGGCCGAATTCGTTTCTTCAATTTGGAGATCGATCGCGTCGTTGCCTTTTCAAGAATGTATTATACAATCGTAACATTTTTAATCATTTTTATGTTTTTTTTTTTTTTGTTGATTTTCTCTCGTGTAAGTGCCGCTCGGTTTAGTCTGCATAGCCAGTACTCTTTGGTGTGTGTACGATATACGGAATGGTATACGGAAAAAAAAAGAAAAAAAAATCTCAACAGTGGTGCATTAATTTGTCAATGTTAATGGTTTTACTACCTCCCGCTCAATGAGCTTCTCCACGTATTCGACTGTACGTACACGACGTTCTCCGGTCACCTCGTCGACATATTCCTCGGTGCGCCGAGTTACCTTCTCGTCCACTACTTTTTCTGATTCGCGCACCGATCTCGGCGGACCCAGCTTGCTGCGAACCGCGAGTTTAGGAAAATCCGCGCTAGACGGCCGTAACGTAGTGAACTACGGGACGAGCCAGGAACAGACAAACGACAAGCGTTTTGTTGTTTTTTTTTTTTTCTTCTTCTATGTAATTTTTATGAATCGCGAAGATCTCAGGTTTATCGAGATTCGAACTGAGTTGGGATTTTTTTTCACGTGGATAAATACAATTCAGAGAGCCTCGCGCGTATAACAAACGAGCAATTAGTAACATTCGGTGTTAACGTAAGAGTCTTTGACAAACACAATTCTGGGTTAATTGATTATTCAAAGAACGTTATTTAAAAAAATGTTTAACCAATGGTTAAATAGATATAAATGCTCCATAGAGCTAATGATGTCTCAATGTTACCTCATTGGCTTTCTCGTGATCGGAAGAACGCTCGACCTCTATGGTTTCTTGAACGACTTCCGTTTTGTTCGACGTATCCATCATTTCGCTCATCTTTTTTATAACTATCTGCGCCTGTAACGCATCCTTAAACACGGATGATCCGCGGATATTAATACACACGATTACCCATTGTAATACAGATTTCTCGTGTGAAATTTTACCTGTTCGAGAGATTTTAAACGCGCTTGTCTCCAGGCAGCCCGTTTTTCAGCGCGCAGCGCTCTCTGAGCCGCCGGACTGAGATGACTCTCCTCGTCGTCGTCAGAGATCAAACCCTGTCGAGAAAAAGAAGTATCGATTAGTTAAAATATTCACAATGTTTTGTCGAAGATTCACGATTAATTCTCACCTCCTGAATCATTTTCTCCTTGAGTCGTCGTTCCGCTTTTGCCGTCCTAACGATACTTGGAACGCCCTGCAGAGAGGGTAGAGAGCTTCGCGAGCTCAATCGGCTACTGCAAGGTCAACCGAGTCATGCATACTGACCAATCTTTTCTTTTTTTTTGTTTTTTTTTTTGTTTTTTTGTTTTTTTTTTTCATTTAATTTTACGGTATACATCGTTAGATACAATATTTTTATTTCAGTTTGTTATAAAAAAAGGTACAAAAGCGACAAAATTTTACAGAGGCAGAAGACGGTACCCCGCACATAAATTCTTTTGTAAAAATACTGCCGTACAAGAAATACAAGAGGATAGTAGTTAGCCTACGCGTTAATGGAATTGCAACGTATACACTACACAATGCAATCGCCGTTTACCCGTCTACGATCGACCGATGAGTACCGTAATATTTGCGTCCCGATTTAAAAAAAAATAATAAAAAAAAATTAACGAAACGCAATCTCTTAATACTTATGTATCGCCAATATTGGTGCCATCCCACTGTCGAAAATTAAACTTTTACATTCCACCGTAATCCGTGTAGTTAAAAATATAATGTGCCAATTATAAAATACTTAAGCGTAAGCAATAGATGTCTTTGAAAGCGTGTGAGTGATATTCTGCTCTCGATAAAAGCATATAAAATATTGTCTCAATGAAAGGCACTTGTGCTTTCGTGTATGAAAAAAACAAAAAAACGATATAATAAAACACCATTTCCGAGCCAAAGGCATTCTCGCATCCGAACAAAAAAAAATATATGAGGATATATAAATATTGTAGTATTTACACAATGTGGATAAAAGATGTTTCGAAATGAACCGTTTGTACCGTCTTAATTGTGATATTATTTATCGTTTTAACTCTATGGAAGAACTGTTTTTTTTTTATTAAATAATGTATTAAAATGAAGTATATCAATCGTAACGCGTCCTCGTCGCGAGAGCGTACATAATCAATTATTACTTATTACAAAACATGTAATAATTCTTGAGACCGCGCGATCGCTTTTACGTGGAATCTGTCGATTTATTGAATTAAAATGTAAGGGCTTTGTAAACACATATAGCTGCCTGTGTATTGTCAAACGTGTACGATAGCTTAATTTCGTTCGTTCCTTCATTAGCTTAACTCATAAAGAGGAAAAAAAAATCAAACGTTTTAAAAAATCTGTATACAATAGATACATAGTTACATATGTACATAGAAGGAACGGCAGAGAGGTAGACAAATCACGAATGAATCACGTAAGTAGACTCCGAGAATGTTATTAACTCGATAACGAGGAAAAGAGCAAGAAAAATAATAGAAAAACTTCGTCACCTACCAACGGTTCTGTCTAAGTCAGTCTCTTGTCGATAAAGATAGTGCCGTGTAGAAAAATTGTGCTAAAAGTATAATCGTAAAAAAAGAGGGATAGAGGACACTCGTGGGGGGAGAGAAGCTTCCGCTCGCCAGGGTGTACAACTGATAATTTCACTATTGTCGCTTACTTAGGTCTTCTATCATCCTGATCTTCCAACGCGTCCTCCAACTCTTCGAGGCCTTCCATCTCGTCGATCTGAGCCCACGACTTCAGCTCGTCCCTCGTTAGTGTTGCAATTTTTTTCTCTGCCGATTCAAACGAATGATATTAAAATTTATCACTATTATGTTTTTCCTTTTCTTTTATGCGTTTCGCGAAGCTCTTACCTTCCTCTTGCTTCATTTTCTCCACTTCGTCTTGACTGAGGAAGCTGAATACCTTATCTGAAACGAAAAGAACATCGAATCCATTAGCATCGCTTGTATTTAATAATTTCAAGGGTACACAGCTTTTTGTTTATAAGTATTGCATTTCTTTACCTGGTTTGGGCGATGGCTTGAGATGCTCCTCGACGGCGCTTTCGAAGAGTCTCTTTCTATCGCTGACCGACATCTTCGCTGGAGCTGGCGTCGGGGATGGCGTCGGCGAAGGCTGGACATTGTATGATTTTGTATTATACATTACGTGGATTACTACGCGCACCTCGGATATTCAATACCCGATACCCGATAAACAAGTTTATCGGAATATCGTATTATTTTTTCTTTTCATTTTTTTTTAGTAATTAGTACAACATGCTGATGAGACCCACCTCAACCACAAACTTTCCGTCGACAGAACGTGCAATCTGTCGTTTGTTAAAGGAAGTCGAGGTACCAAGTTGTTCTCCCGTGCATTCGGGACTCGTGAGAGGTGTCGGAGGAAGTCGGAAACGCGGCTGTGTGGCTTTGTTGGTTTCGTGGACAGAGTTAATCTCGGGAAGATTCGAGGATGTGTAGTAATTGGATTGTTCGTGCATAGAAACAGGACGTTCCTTCATAATGGAGTGTATAGGTCGATATTGGTAAGTGGGCGAGGATATCGTTTCCGTGGAAATTGATCGTGGAGGTGTGGGTAATGTTGCGAATGTGATGCTGCGCTTCGGAACGCTCGAGGATTTTTTTTTTGGCGACGGGAGAGTTTGGGAAAGCGTAGGAATATCAAGATTTGTGGTCGTAGCGTTAGAATGCGACATAGCAGAGACCGGAGCAATCGGCGCAGTGGGATAATCCACGGATGTCCCAGTATCTTCTCTGCCTATCGGCTAAGTTGAAACGAAATCGAAAGAAAAACTAAATGTTAGTTTAAACTGTTGAAAACATTATAATTTCGAAGTGTGCGAACTTGGACAAAGCGGAAGACACAAACGAAAATTTGTGGGTTCCTTATTCTCGTTATTCGCAATGCCGCTCTCGCAAAAAAGTCTCATATGTCCTTCTGCGATTTCTAATCACAAGGAACACGCATACGGGTGCACACGTTGACGAAGCGCTACTTTTCCGCCGCTGGGAATTGATTCATTAAAAGTTACACGTTTCCCTTGTGACCCTTTTTCTTTTTAAAGATACGGTCGTTTTGTCAAGAGAAAGCCTCACGGAACGCAATCAACGAATATTGCGTACGAATAAAGTTCAAACTTCAACGTCAACATCGCTTGTTTTATTTCGTAGTTAGATAAATATTATCTTATCTCATATCTTGTAGTAATATATAAACATCTGGTCCAGTAGAGTTATATCAACATATAACATGTATAGAAAATTTATAGTTACAGAGTATACATTGATTTTTTTTTATATACCTCATTAATGATATGGGTTGTAGTGTAACAGTGAACATTATAGATCCCCCGTTTCTTTTTCCAATCGAAAAAAATTACGCGTTGCAAACTCAACTTTCTTAGTTATGAATATGACCCGTTTTTTTTTGTCTCGAGTACAATTCCGTTCAACGACAAGTATACATGATGATTCGATGAGAATGAATCGATAATATGCGACACAGACATCGACCGATCGAGCCGCGAAAACAAAGTTGTGTAGAACTTCCTCTCGCGATCAGTCGATCGTATGCAAGATATTTTTTTGGAACGAACAAAATGGTAATTATTAGCTCGTGTCTCCTTTTTTTTCCGCACACCACCGATGCGAATAATTGTTTTTTTTTACAACGCCATCCCGGTTCACGGTCACCCAGTGCTCAGCACAGAAATTAACGAAACGGTTTTGTT
Source organism: Buathra laborator (assembly GCA_934046635.1). Taxonomy (NCBI): domain Eukaryota; kingdom Metazoa; phylum Arthropoda; class Insecta; order Hymenoptera; family Ichneumonidae; genus Buathra; species Buathra laborator. The sequence goes on from OW203894.1 coordinate 24,262,042, forward strand.
ATTATTCTCGTAGTCCCGCTGCGAGCTGTTAATCTCGTGTCACAATTGTTTCAGGAACATTTCAAATTTATTACCCGCATTCGACATTCAATCGTTCTTAAGTTACATAACGAATTTTGTTGCTCAAACAAGTAGCGCAACGAAGCGTTTGCTTCAGCTTCTTCTTGAAAGGATACATTTTTTCGACTTGTGTGTCCCCTACTCTCTGTCCCTCAATGTCACTTTGTTTTTTCTTTTCAAAAAACTCAATAGTCACAACCGATAAAAGCGTAAAAATTAGTATCAGTTGTTCGTAAAGTTTAACTCTGAAAATGCCTCCCCCCCTCGTCTACCTATCACAGAAATATGTCTATTCATTGACCAACATTTTTCCAGACGACGGTTGCAACGACCAGATTATTTACAGATAGTCTTCGATCGATAGAAACGTCTCGTAGACGTTTGTTTTTTCTTTTCTTTTTTTTTTTTTTCTTTACTCTCGACATTGCAAATTCAACTTGACGATGTTGATGGATAACATCGACGAAGTTAGCGAATGGCCGACGGAGTAGACGGATTTGCTTAATGCTTAATTAATGGCAGTAACGGTAATAAATAGAGCAACAATATGATTAACTGCGTAACAATTATACGGTTTTTCAGGGGGGCGGGGGGGAGGGAAGGAGAGCACAGTAATTAAATGCGAACGTCGATAGACATTATGACGGTTCCTTAGACTCAACTTTAGCCGTGAGGCCGCGCGGTCCTGGCGAGACGCGTGCGTAGACACGGGAATAAATGAGATGAGTTACGAACGACTCACTCTTGTCAGAGGGCAGCCAGACTCGAGCTATCACCGTCCATTGTCTGCAATCACGTGAAACATGTCTCTTTTTTTTTTTTTGCGAGCTCTTTAACGAGAGAGCATGCGGCAACTACAGAAAACACCGACAAGTAACATGTTTCATGCGCCATTGAGAAATTCGTATTAAAATGTAATCGGGAAAAACGGTCATTACGGATATGTCGAAATTGCATCGAACTGTACATTTTTTTTTTGTATTATCGAACAGAGATGACATTTTTTTTTTTTAATCATTTGCTTTCTTTGCTCTTCTAGCGCCAGGGGCAGCTATTCTCCGGTGATATTCCGCACGCGTTCATTCTCGACGAAAATTATACTCAACGCCTACGTGTATCTTGACTTTCAACATTTCCCTTGACAAACACGACATGAATCCTTAACTTCATCGATCGACAAAGGAACCTCGTAGGAATGTGTATAATACAATTTGAATTGCCGAGGATAGGGAGTGAGGGGCGGTATCTAACAGCTACTTAAATTTCGACGATAAGTTAGTAATAATCAAAGGATACAACATGCCGCAAGTCATTGTGCGCTCACTATCATTATTCGTAGGTTAGTGCAAAGGTTTTAGTATCACTGAGAATTGTAATGCGATCGTATTTGAGACTAATAAAATATACGATCGAACATGCATTGGCCAATCGTTCTACGCGTTCATATAGTTGTCTTTAATTCCGCTATAGAATAGTTGTTACTAAAAAAAATCAAAGGCATACTTGATATATAAATATGGTACTTACAGTGGGGTTTTGCGGTGCTAGAGTGTGTTTACTCATGACGATCGTCGTAGTTTTGAGATCTTTCGTGCCGCCGGGTGATTTTGGTGGCACGAGCATATCGACCGGACTATTCGGTTTATTCACTAGCGACTCTGCTGCCCGTACTACGTCCAACACCTACGCACGCGTACGATACTCGAGTTAAGCAGTTTTTTTTTTCTTAGCGATACACTGGCATCACGGTAAATCGAAGGCTATTTACTAAGAAGTACTCGTTCGCAAACCTTTATCTATTTATAGCAATCCGTACCTTTTCCGGTGTTGTTTTTTCCCGTTGTTCAACGAGCGCCCGTTCGCGTTCCTCCTGTTCCCACGCGACCAGTTCGGCTTTCATTTCCTGTTCCTGTCGATGAGTCGCTGTGTCCTCGTCGTCGCGATCGAGACTCGATATACTTTGGGACAAAGATTTGAGACCGTCGGTCGGAGAATCTTTGCGCTCTTGGGATGTTTTCGAATCCTTGGAATTTCTTCCCCCGGACAACGTCAGTATGTGCTCCACTTCGTTCTTGTCGTAACCCTTGCAGACTACAAGTTTAATCGTGTTACCGGAACACCTAAGAATGTTCACTGCCTCCTGATGCGTTGCGCCGAGCAACGAGATAGCGTCCACCTCCAGCAATCTCATGCCGACCTGGGAAATTCGAAAGTTATCATTAAAGTTTTTTCACTCCCGAATGGACGCGCAACGAGTATCAAATAAAGTTACTGAAAAAAGAAAAAAAAACGTACTTTTAATCTTCCGTCTCGTCTCGCAGCACCACCCGAATTAATTTTCGAAATGAAAACACCTTCGTCCGTGTGATCAAGAGGATTGCCACGCTGTCCGCGCAGGCCACCCTTGATGTGCATACCGAGTTTTTCACCGGGTTCTTTCACGATAACTAATTCCTACAAAACGAAGAATCATCGAAGCGTACGTTATTCACCGGACGTTGTACAAAAAAATTCCACTGTTAAATAATAGCATCTCAATGACAATGCTCTTGTAAAACAATAATGTTTCTACTATCCAAAAACCGAAGATGTATAATTTTTTTTTTTTTTTCGCAAGATTGTCTGTCATAATGTTTCTTTAACCAGAAATTCTCATTAGCAAATGGCCGGAAGAACATTTGTTTTTGTATAATACCTAAATAGCATCAAGCACACTAAGCACTTGAAAGGAAAAAAAAAAATTCAATATCTAATGTTTCTAAGTGATTACTAAGCCTTTACAGAAGCGTATTATCCGAGCTAAAGTTGTGTAACAGTGGTGACGTTTTTATGCGAGAGCGTTAACGTGAACTGCTATAATAGTGAACGAAAAAATCAGTTTGATGAAACGCAAAGAAGGGAAAATCGTCGGTTTTCTGTGTACTTACTGTCACTGGGATGTACTCTATTTCGACCAGCTTGTTGGACAATTTTACAACAAAATAGGCGTTAGGACGCAAGAACCACGGAATAATTGTTAAGAATCAATTTAATTACAACGAGACTTGATGAAAATGAAAAAAAAAACTAAAATAAAAGACGGACCAAATATTATCTTTTCGTAAGCGTCGAAAAAAAAAAAAAAAAAAAAAAAAAAAAAAAAAACATTGATCTTCCATGCCGCGACAATGAAATATGTCGAGAATTCTCGATACGGGGAGAGGGAAGAAAAAGATACCGACGATTCTATCGGACAGATACACGAAAGAAAAAATATTCGCTGAAAATAAAATTGAAGTGATTCGCTCGTGCGTTTATGTGGCATACGGGCAAAGCGACTAACTTTATGAACGAGGAAGCAAATATAGTGTTTGTACATACGTACGATGCTTCGTCACAGTGAAACGAACAAAAAAATCGACGTGTGAATCGATCGGATACCTGATAACTTTCTGGCAGTGGGTCGTGCTGAACGGTGAGGACAATGGAGTCACCGGGTCGTAGAAGTTCCATTACTGCTTCTTGATGCGTCGCCTTCGTCACGTCTGTACCGTTTACTTTCAGTATTCTGTCGCCCATTCGTAACTTTCCTGACTTTGCCGCTATACCACCGGGTACAACCTGAGAAAATAAATCACGAAGGAAAAAGTATAAATTCAGGCCGCTAGTTTCGTGAATGTATTTGTCCGTTAATGTTAAATTTATCATCTACGAACGTGAGATATGAAGATTCCGGGTTCTTTAGCGCCGAAGGGCGTGCAGGAGTGATCGGTACCACCGATGATACTGAATCCCAGAGAGCCTTCCTTCATCAGCACGACATCCTTAAAAAGAAAAAACCCGAAATTATACACTATATGAGATTCACAGCGCCGCGACAAGTGAGTCGGCACGATGCTTCTCTACGGCAATATTTCGTTCAACTGGAAAAATAATTGTGGCCGGTTTGGGAACGATAGGATCGAAAAGGCTGGTTCCGGTGTTGAGCTCAGTGAAGATTCGTGAAAAATAATCTGCGTGAACGGGCGATTGAGAAACGAGTGAAATGCGAAAAAACAAAAAAAACAAAAAAATAGTCACAGCGACACGTACAGAGTTCATTCGCATTGGGCGCATATAATACACAAAAGCATCAAAATTTGTTTGTACGATTGAACTCTGTCACAGAAATCGCTGCTCGTATTGCAATAATCATTCGAGGTAATAACCAATGTGTTGGAAAACTCTCGGGATATTTTCTCGCGACCGTCCGTTCGCAACGATTTTTTGTTGTTATGGATAAAATACATTAATTGATACATTATTACGATTAACTCTACTTACCTATTTCCATGCCAGAGGATAAGCACTCGATATATAATTATTTTGACCGTTAGCGACATTGATTTAAGAGATTACAGATTCATCGGATAATTACGATGCAATTCGTGATAAATAATGGTCGCGTTTAGTATGAAACAAACATAGGTGTGTACGATAAAAAATAATAATAATAACAATAACTTGCGCGTACATATCGAGCGACATGCGCGAGAAGCCAATCAAAGTATCGTAATCCAGTTTGCGGAACATGAATTATTTTTTATGCTTCTAAATTTAAACGAATTCTTTCAGCAAATTCTCGTTAATCTTGGTGTTTATCATCGTTACATGGAAATAAGCGAATGATTGATATGTACAATAGACGTCGTAACGAGGGTACGGCGGTAGATGGTGAGCTTGAAATAGATTTTCTCGAGACAGTGATTGAAAACAGTGTTGGCGGTTCGAACGGTGAATAATAAAAGACCAGTCGGGTCTCTACTCGGAGAATTTCTACTTTGAGACATGACGAAGCGAAGAGAGGAAAAAAAACTGAAGAAAAGTGAAGAAAGCAACTGAGGTTGAGTGATTTTTTTGTGTTTTTTTCTTCGTTGAAGCTACGCGGAGAGGGGAGGTCACGTACCTCGATGATGACCGGTTCCACCAGGTGATTGTCGGTAACGCGTGTCACCACGGTCTCCGTTAGAGTGCTCTTAGTGATGATCTCGGTAACTTTACCGAGTGCCGTGGGGGCCGGAGGGAAGCAAACGTCTCCGGGAAGATTCTCGGGCTGCTTGATCGTCACTGTCACGACGGGGCCCTGCTGGGAGTCTGGCGAGGGCGAGGAGGTCGGAGGTCGTAGGAAGTGAGCGGGAATCATGGCCTGAAATTCCTCGTTGGTTATTGGCTTCGGTACCTGTATATCTTCCTGCGGTGAGCTCGGTCTTTGCTCGGCGTCGGAAAGTCCGCCGCTCGTCTTCGAATCGCCGACGTTCGGGAGGTTCGTAACATTTCCCGGTGTCGTTTGCCCAACCGACAATCTCGGTGCTGGTTGTGGATGCGGTTGATTCGCCGTGGTCGGTGTAACGGGACTCGCGCTTTTCGTTACACTCGCGTTTTCCGTAACGCCGTTCATTTTTGCGACACCGTTAACGTTCTCGGCTTTCATCGGCAAGTTGATTGGCGGAGTCGGTGGCGGTGGTGTGCTGGACGTTGGACTCGGCGAGAGAATCTTGTCGGCGTCGATCGAACGTCGATAACTGGCCAAACCGGGTCTGTTTGCCATGTAACTGTTGGCACTGTAGAGACCGGTATAGGGCCGCGGTGCACCGCCGATGAGACGCGGCGATTTTTCCGATGGGGTTACCGTGGTCGCTGGATTCGCTTGAGAAAGCGGTATCTCGCGTTCGACAACGAGACGAACGAACCTCTCGAGTCCCGTCAACATCGAGACCGCTTGTTCGTGCTTCGCGCCGGTCATCTCGACACCGTTTATCTGCGAACATTTTTCAGGTACATCGGCGTAGTTTTTGATTAAAATGAAGTCGCGTGCCGACGATAGAAAATTGAATCTTTGATTATCCTCACCGATATCACTTTGTCTCCGATTAATAATTTGCCGTCCTTCTGTGCAACGCCTCCGTCCGTGATTCTCGAGATGAATATCGCCTGTATGAATGGAACGAGCGATAAACAATCTCCGCCATCAATTTCGTGGCTCAACAACGATCGAGTGCGATTGATAGAGTCGAACTTACGTCTGTACTATCTTTAAAGGGCGTCGATCCTTTGCCACCAGCTATGCTGAATCCGAGTCCATTCTGATCGCGAATAAGCGTCGTGTGCACGAGTACGGGTACGAGAGGTTCGCCGCTTGTTCTCGTCACGGCTATCGGCTCGGGAATTTTCTTCGACTGCGGAATAGATAATGTTTCATTGTTTCGCAAAGTTATACATAGTTAACTGCATATATTTTGACATGCGGAGCACGTACTTTGACGTTTTCGTGAGGCAAACTATTGTCACCATTCTCAAGATTGTGAGACATCGTCGTCGATGAAACGTAGGATGTGGCGCTGGGCGCCCGACTCGTACTCATACTTGAACATATCGAGTCTTTTCTCGTTGACGTCTGCGAACAATTACGGAGAACCATCGATTTGAGAAATTTGGGACACGCCGTCGCGAGCTTCGATTATGGCTCACGGTAACTACTTACTTGTTCGGACGGCGGTACAATTCTCGTTATTTCTCTGACGATCACGAGTATAAGAACGCGTCCGCATTGTTTGAGAACTTCAACCGCGTCGTAGTGATCAACGTCGACGGTTGAAACGTCGTTTACCGCGATAACTTTATCGCCGACCCTCAAGCCAGCCACATCCGCCGGTCCACCTTTGCAAAGAAAATTTATTCGGTTCGTAAGTCCGTCTCGAAGAAAAAAATTTAAATGATTCGTTAACATTTGCTTGACGCTTTTTGCTGCTGATACCTTCGGTGACTCGTGAAATGAAAATGCCTTCGTCATCGCCCTTGAAAGGCGTCGAGCCGATACCACCGGCTATCGACAGGCCCAACCCTCCCGTTGTTCTTTCTATCTTAATTTCATACTGCTCTTCTCGCACCTCCAACGACGGTTCCACGTCGGACGTAGCACCTGCGGCAAACAGTGCAAACGATTGTATTTTTAATAAAAAAAAAAAAAAAATCGCAAACAAATTTAACCGAAATATGAAGTCGCGACGGAATTCACCTCCGTATTCATTTTTTCGTCTCTTATTGCGCACAAAGATCCGAAAACGTTTTGGCATATTTGCCGATTGTGATTAAACGAAACAATTATTAAATGCGAGAGAGAGAGAGAGAGGGAGAGAGAAAGTGGATGTTTGGTACGCAAGAACGCGTATTGCTTTTGACGCTAAATACACCGAATAACACTTCTTTATTCCGATCGATCTCGAGATATACTATACTACATACGCGCCATTACAACGAGATACGGATAATGAACGAGAGATAAGAGGTGAGTAATGTAATCGTATCTTATCGCACACCGCCCAACGGCCAAAAGAGGGTCGTATACACTATCGTGCGGTTTCGTTGTAATTTAATAGCGGTAAAAACTGTACGCGATAGAATTTTCCACGCTGTTATACTTGAAAGTTAAATCTGCGCGGCAATGATACCATAATGGAATCTAATGATTATGTTGCAACGTACCTTGGCTGTTGAGGTCACAGTGTTCCACAGATTCTGTCGGAGGAGCGAAAGTTACGGGTGGTTCGTCACTCTTCTTCATGAGTGCCTAGAGAACAAATTAGCGGCGACATGATTCATTTGTTATGTCGAAACTCATGATATTTTTATAAGTTTTGTTCTTATCAAAGTTAAAAACAAACGTCAACACGTTAGATTACGGTCATCTATGATTAAACAAATGAGCCAAAATACGTAAAAATGATTCCACTGAATCTCATTACGGTAACAAATGTGTGTTTGTGTGTTCGCAAGCCTTTCGTAAATTCACTACCAAACGACTGTCACACAGCTGCCAAACGAAGAAAAACAAACAAAAAAAAAAGGAAATTAAGTAAAATATCAAATATCGAGTATTTGAGATAATAAAGCTTCGGATGAGACATAGAAAGTTTAAATGAAAGTAGTTTAGTCCGGATGCAGCGTCGATTATTTCGGAATGAAATTGCGCACTTTTATGTACGTTTCGTTTCGACGACATAACAATTTACATTGGTGACGCAAGAGGAAGAATAAAAAAAAATGAAAGCTGCACGTTGGAGAAAAGAAGGAAACGATAAAGATGCGGCGTCGTTGCAGATTGACGAAAGAACAAACGTTTCAAGAGCATTAATTGATTGAAATAACGTATAGATACCGTCCGGTCGAATAACGACGATCGAGAATAATATTTTAGTTGTCGATGTAGAGAGAGAGAGAGAGAGAGTTTCAAAAAATAAAAATAAAACATGTTAATGAAATGCAAAGCATCGATAAACAAACACCATTGAGAGATAGACAACTACAACGGTGATATACAACGTTTCTTTCCGAAGTGATCCAAAGAACACACGTATATTATATAGTACTACGAAAAAACATTCACAATAAAAAAATGTTTTCACTGCGCTAAACAAGTACCTAAAAAGCGGTCAATATTTGAATTTAAGTTTACGTTTTTGTTTTTTTTAGTACAAGAAGAGAAAGTGAATAGTGCCATTAGAAGGCTCGTGGAACAATGACGAAAACGCAGGCAGCTGCGGTGCAAAGGATATGTATTTTCTTTTTCTCTTTTTTTTTGTTTTCGTTCACGTTCTCATTGACTCAACATGTGTGTGTCTTATCAATTGCTGACCTGTGCGATGATGGAAGCAACTTTATCCTTGTCAATCGAGGTATGTATTCGCTTGTTTTTCAGATGGTGCGGGGTGTCCCGGCGATGTAGCCTGTTCGGCTTTCCCGAGTCACCCCCACCCTCGTAATCCGTGTCTTCCAATATCGTAAATTCGACATGCCTCTGCATGTCTTCAGACTCAGACTCATCCTCATCCCTACCCCTTGATTCTGACACCGAACCCTCGATCTCGACATCCTGCAACAGGATCCTTCCTCACACCGGACACACGAAAAATACGCCCAATAATACGCCCGTTCTCTCTCACTGTCTGTCTCTTTACTTATTCCCTGCTGCGCCCTCGAAACTATTTATCCTTCTAGCATTACAGCCTATAGCCTACGATACCCGTCCCCTGTAGCAATCTCTCACGAGTCACAGTTATGACTTTTCTCTGATTCGATCGGATTCGGGTAATTAAAGTTTCATCGAATTTAATTTCGATTTCGATCGATTCACAGTCATGAGTTTACCGAGTGGTTAGTTGAGCGAAACGATTATACTGCCGTGGCGAGTTTTTTCCGCGACTTACCGTCGTCGTTGAATTTCGCACGGACGTAGGCTGCGACGAAAGCTCATCAATCTCATTCGCGGGATGTGCCACCGAAGTTTCGTTTGTAGTTTCCGATTGTGAAACTTTGGTACCGTCTCTCGAAGCCTCGTCGTTATACGTTGGAACTTGTTCGTGTTCGGAAACTTCTTGCACCGCCGGTTCGCTCGTTCTCGTCGATGTTTCTGTCTCAACTTTATCGAGTCCGAATGTTTGCGAAACATCCTAAAAAGAAGGAAAAAAAATATATGAAAAACAATAATCACCGCAAATACTGCAATTGAATGAATTTTTTGCACGCGCTTTTGTCGACAAAGTAAACGAGGCTTGACGAGTACCTGTTCATCGGTGGATCCCGAACGACTGTCGTTCTTTCCTTTGCTGAACAATTTGTGAGCCTTTGCTTTGAGTTCTTTCGGATGCGGTGTATTCTGTCTGACGAACGGAGTCTGAAGAAGAATAACGAGGACGGAGGTAAAGTGGCAATGAGAGTTGCAAATGCAAATAATCGAACCGTTCGTCGGCTCGACAATTGATTTATCCACACGTATACTTACTTCACGTCGACGACATGCATCACACACCCGACCAAGTTATTGGATATATTAGTTTACAGTAGGAATTGCGTTATCAATAAAAGGCGATATTCTTCTAATGTGTAATAATTTAATATATATATAAATATATATTAAAAAAAAAAAGAAACGTGTATAACTTTATGACGGATTAGTAGAGGAATAATTTTTGTCAATGCGGTGGTCACCATCGTTTTAGTTGTGGTACCGATTAAGCACTAGTGAAACAATTAAACGATTATCGTGCAATGTTAGGCCACACCTATCGGATTCATCAAAGCGTACATTGTTAACAATCGTGCAATGAGTCGACTAAAGAAAAATAATAATAAATAAATAATATTATCTCACTATCGCATATATCGATGAAACTATAATTACAATAATACAAACGTGCAAGTAGAAGTACGTAAACTAAATGTGTATATTAGTATATAGATTCGTATGAATGGGCTCTTTTGATGCAAAAGATGCATCGGAGATATTGAAAAAACAGGGATGTGTAAAGGGTGGATGACGTCGGTAGGAGCAGAGAGCTCACCTCCTTGTCGGCCTCCGGGGCATCGTCGGTGAATTTGACCGAATGCGTTCTCGATGCCTCCTTTTTCTGCCATCCCTCGTCGTCGCTACTGACCAATTCTCGCATCTCGTTCGCCTGCGCGGCGCTTCTTATTTCGATACGTCCACCCGAAAGACCGCGACCTGCATCTCAAAAAACGAAGGCAAAGCTTGTAAAGAGAGAGATTCGACGGTACGGAAAGATAATTAACACACGCCGCATTGAGGGCTCGTAACGTCGTTGAGTTACCATTCTGATTTGCTACGTGATATTCCAATTGCGGTAGAAGAAAACACGTGAGAACCTCTTGACCACTTTCCTCATCTATATCCGTCTGGAAAGTGAGCATAGGCTGCGCCTGATTCTCGCTGAGCCATACAGCTTTTAGATTCAAGCTAATCAACGAATACGGCAAGTACTGCAACCTTTTTCCAGAGGAGAGTCAAAGGATTGAATGACTATCTGTTTGTCATCGAATGATATAAATTGGTGTGAATAGATTATTTGGAGAATTACCTGTTTCCGGACACATCTAACACGTGAAGGGCAGTGCAGTGGCCTACTTCGGCCGGTAGAAATTGTAATTTATTATCCCTAAGCGATAATACACCCAAGTTCTTCAAGTTTCCTGTTGATCAAATAATCAATTTTCTTCAATATTCTTTCTCGCCGCCCGAACACCCGCCTCTGTTCGCCAAGTAAATTAAGACGCGACACCGTCTGATATCGACCGAGTCTTACCAATTTCCGTTGGAAGTGACTGCAAACTATTACGATCGACATTCAAGTTATTTAAGTTTAGAAGATTTCCAACCGAGATCGGCAGTTCGAACAGAAAGTTTTCCGTCAGTATGAGCTCCTGGAGATTCTCACATTTGCCAATGTTTGCGTTCAGCACCGACAGTCTATTCTGATCAACCTTTAGGATGGTCAACTTTCTTAACTCTCCCAAACCGTCCGGCAATTTTTCGATAACGTTTTGCGACAGATGCAAATCCGTGAGAGACTCGAGACCGCCGATCTCGTCGGGCAGATCTTCCAAACGATTTTCCGACACGTCGAGGCACGCGAGTGTCTTCAATTCGCCGATCTCCGGTGGCAAGTGTTGCAATTGGTTGTGATCGAGCCATAGTTCTTGAAGGGCTGGTAACTTTCCTATGTGCGACGGCTGAAAAAATTTTAATACATAACATTTCAATTTTGTTGGCAAATTGGTAGAAATTATCACATTTTATTGGAAACGTACCAATTCCTCGATCTCGTTGTCCCCGAGGTCTAGTCTCTCGAGTTTCGAGAGTTGAGAGAGAGATTCGGGCAAAGATTTGAGCAAATTTTCTCTCAGTTCCAATGATTGGAGCGCTTCCAGACTGCAACAGAATACAACGCTTCAATATGCCGTCTTCGCGGACTAAAAAAAATCCTCGCTGAGAATTTTGCGATCGTCGATCGTGAATCTCGTAATCTCGCGCGTGCGATACTTGTGGGTGCAACGAAGCAACAAATAGGATATGACCCGTGTAAATGTATAAACAATAAACAATCTTACCGGCCAAAGTCAGGTGGCAAATTCGTAAGGGACATATCATTAAGGCCGAGTACTGTTAGGTTTCTCAGTTGAACGAAACCCGCTGGAAGTCTAAAACATCGAAACAAACAACATAAAGATGCATATATCGATGCTTTCAATTTTTTTTTTTTTTTCACCAACACTTATCGTCAAATAAATAAAAAGGTTGAGCTTTGTGCTGTATTAACCTTGGTATCGGGTTACTGCTGAAATCTGCCACTTGTAGAGATATCAAGTTCCTGATGTTCTCGGGAATGTCCGGTATGTCTGTAATTGTAAGGAGAAGCGAAGGTCGACTGAGTTAACAATTATTAATGGCGTAATTGAGTTTCGACGGTGTCGGGCGGGCAACAAAGCCCGGAGACAGACACCTGGCGTGCCTGGGCGAGAAAATTGCGCAACATCTCGGTGTCGACGCGTAAACAGTTTTGTTACCGCTGGCAAGTGTTTGACGCCGCGGTAATGCCGCATATTTTAGGATTCAAACGCAACTCGGTTAGCTTGAAACGCTCGGCATTCGTTTCTATGATATAAATTGTTACGAAATAAATAAACTTGTGTAGCGTTCGAAAAGTTAAATTATTGTCATTATTGTTTTCGAAACTTATATAATAATAATATGAATCGTAGATGAGCGAAGAAAAACGAACGAAACAAAAGAATTATGGAACGTGTATCGTTACATTCTCAGAGAAAAGTAAAATTTCGAGAGAATTTTTAATACTTTCCGATAGGACAGAAAAATAAAAAATCAACAACCATGTAAAAGGTGCTAAAAACAGTAATTTAGCATATTTTTTTTTGCTGTATTTACTTCGTTAATTTTTTTTTTATACATCGAAATTTACGAATTTTGTATACGTATTCGCAAAAAGCCTCCGCATTATGATCAAGAAGTTTCCGGATAATTCATCGAATATATTCGCAAATACCGACTGCACATTTTTCGAAAAATGAAAATTTGAAAAAATGTCAAGAAAAATTCATATGTATTCCGAAAAATTAACGAATCAACTTGCTGTTAAAAGAAAAGTTCGATTGCTTCATGTTAAACAATGTTTTTTTTTACAATACTATTATTAGTCACTATTTAGAATTTTTATTATGAAAAATCGATGTTCTTGACATGTACTATAAGGTTAAAATTTGTGAGGTTTTTATCACATGGAAAAGTATTCGAAATTCCCTGTGAATCTCGCTTTTGGCAAGGAATGTTACCTCTCTCTCTCGCCTCCTTAATAGAAAGAAGTAAATTTGTTCGATCCTGATATCGGTTTATAAGAGGGACGCGAAACTTTGCGTTGAAGACTCGTGCTCTTTGCATTGCGAGATAAAGAGAGAGCTTCGTGACTCGAAGTACGATGCACCGTTGGATTTACTTCGAGACAGTGCAGCAGACTCTCCGCGATGATCGCGTACCCACAGTTCGCGATTTACATCAGGACCTTTTCTCGCATCTCTCGGGGCCCAAGCCACAAATATCAGGCACTCGTGTATACCGGCTATATACGATTTCGCTTGTAGATCCAGAAATAGTAATATTAATCGCAGTGGGCTCGTAACATTCGCCGATTCAACGTCATTCCTCTCTTTTTCTCTGTCTATGTGTGCGTTCAACGTTTAGACGTATATGCATAAATAAAACGGCTGCAGAGAAATAACGGTTAGAACGACGAACGAATCGTAGGAGTTTTACGAGAGTTATTTCGATGCTTCATAATGAAAAATTCAGCAAAGATAAATGTATATAAGAATTTCTATGGTTCTCAACTTGTAATATCCTCTCGATCGTTGAATTATTCATTTTCCCATAAAATCATCGAGAATAAATCGCTCGAGACAACGCGACACTTATTATTTCAAGATTTCCCAAGGCCCTTGACCTCTTTCATCCGCGACTATCGACCTTTGCCTTGAATTCCGGCTTTCCAAGTTCGCGTCCAAGGGAAGAGGCCACCGAGTGTCGCGACCGCAGGCGTGTTGCATTGCCAGCCAAAAATAAAACATAAATTGCTCGAAGGAAAAACCACGAACGTGCCCGCGCCGGTGCCGTCGTATCTCCGAGAGTCAAAACTCTGCAGTTCTCATCAGTTGCCGACCTTCGCTGGGAGTCGAATTCAAATAAAAAATTACGAACGAAAAATAAAATGAGAAGAGAATAAAGAACGTCGCGTGTGGGAGAAATTCATACTGTGAGCACCGGGGTGACGCGTGCGAGAGGCGAGAGCGTGGGTTTTGAATTGTCAGCGAGAGGAAAGAGAGCTTTTCTCCTTGTGCGCTGTTCAAACTGCACGGATTTATAAGGTAGATACGTTGTTTAGCGCAAATGAAAGCATAGCGAAGAGAGGCCCCTTTCCTCGTTACATCCGAAGTGCCGAGCGCCGAAAATATAACTGACGAGAGTGTCACGTTTCGCGGTGAGGAGCCACATTCTCTCAGCATCGCGTTCGTTTAATTTTCACAAATGGGAGAATGCGAATAAATGCGTGTATAAATCGGCTCTCGTTTCGTGCTTTTTTTTTTTTCTTTCTTCCAAATACGGTTGAATTTCAAAAAGATGCATTTCCATTTGTTTCGGTGCAAATGAAGCGTCGTGTCACCGCCGTGCGACGGAAGGGGTAGATAAATTAGGTGGCTACATATACAGAATGGACAAACCATAACATCGCTGCTGCGGAATGTACGTATGTCCGCATGAGGAGACAGGTGCGACCGATACGAATCCTCGAGTACCTAACTACACGTGCTGCTCGCGTGACGGAAGCAGGTAGTGACGTAGCTACCGTGTTTACTACCGACAAACTGTGGTGACTGCGTGCGCATGTAATACTCGTACACACGAACGGAGGTGTAACGAGGACGACGACCATCGCGACGAGAGAGGCTGGCAATCACAACGAACCGTGATTCCGTCATAACATTGCCAACGGCTATAAATGCACGCGGAATCGTGATTTTTCTCGTTCCTTTTGTCTCGCAAAAATCGTGACATTCAATTCTCAAATGAGATACACTTACTACGTTAAGGCATTGATTTCCTATGGAGCTATTCAAAATGCATCGAAAACGAGACCTCTCTTTGACATTCGATAATCATTAATTATCCGGAAATCTCTGACCCGCCGGCCAACATTCCCTAATTTGCCACGGTAAGTTCTCAACTTTATCTCGTTTGGAGTGAACAGAACAGACAAATGAAATCGATACTCACTGTTCAAAAAAATTGACAGAAAATTTACTGGTACTGGACATTTTTATGAATATTAAAAACCGTGAAGATACTTTAAATAATTTACTTTAATTTTACTCTAAAGGTACATTCATTTTTTTATCAATATTGTACATTAAATCTAATGTCATAGATTATGCAGAAAAACTTCCAGTACCGGTACACTACATGTATTGTTTTTTTTTTTTTGTACAGTCAATGCTTTACTTCAATGGTACGTCATTCGTCGCTTCTACGGAACTAAGTGATTTTTGCAATTTGAAAATATGAGTGAAAGAATGATTATTCAAATGAGGGTTCAAGAGATATGAAGGATGAAAGTGGAAAGAATGAATGAATGATTGATGACTGTACGGAAATGTTAAAAAATGTAAAATAAAGTAGAATGATGAGAATATTTACCTTCGGTAAGTTTGCTGTTTGTATACTTATTTTATACTCGCGGCTCGTGTTTTTCAGAATATAATCAAACTTACTGATATAGTTATAATTCAATATAAAAAAGAAATTACAAAAAGAAATCTTCAATTTTTTTCTTATAAATGTTTCATTTGCCGGTGGAAGGGATTCGTATGGAAAACTTCGATCTCACCGGAAAAAAGAAATAAAAACCGACGAGATTCTCGATACGAACAATGGGTTCGTCTAGCTGTACGCCACAATTAACTCCTTCCATTTTTTGTGTTCAATGCAAAAACCAGCAAATGAAAATTTTAATATTTCATAACGATTTATATATATTTTACTAAACATTTAATTTACTAATTTAAATACAATATCTTAAACTACTAAATAAATAGATGAATGAAATATTTTATATTCAGATTTTGTCAATTACCATTTTTTTCAATGACATCGGTATTGCTTGTAACGCAAAACTCTTTATACATAGGCAGCACCTCCAGAAACAACGTCCGTAATGAGAATATCGATGAGAGATTGTATAGAGTGCAATAACGATTTTAGCTATCCCCGAATTTCCGTGCAATTCGCACGGCGAGCAAAGGCCGGAAAGACGCTCGATATCCCGTCCAATAAGCGGGTGTTAGAGGGCGGATAGACGAGACCGCAGTATCTATGGAGAGAGAGCCCTACCGCCGAGCTATCGGTAACGGCGCTAACCCTTAATTAAGACCGGCCGATTGACGAAACGTTTGTGTACGAAGGGTACAGAGTAGGAGCGCGCGAGGAAAATGGGTCTGTATCTATCCGAAGTACTGTGTTGTATCTATAAATAAACGATCGTTGTTTTCATCCACATTGCACCCTTTCGAGACTCGACGATTCGACGTGGACTATGTCATCGATTGAACATTCACATGTACCACAAAAAAAAAAAAAAAAGATTACATAATCAATGGAGGGCTTAATGCGCCTATTTCCTACTCGCCCCCAACGGTCCGTTAATAATGGCAACGATGAAGAAAAATAAATAATTAAAAATATATAACGAGTCTCGTTTCCTGAAAGCGGGATACTGAAATAGGAGAGTTGAAAAAAAAAATATTCAAAAATTGTTCTCGCAAACAGCGTTAATGGAATGGAAAAAAGGCAGTGGGATTAAATCTCTTTCTCGTGTATATCGAGTCGTCGGAGCGTACTACATACACGATATCTGTGCATACGCCGCCGGATGCAAGCGGTGAGTATCTTTATCTTTGATACTTTAATGGGAGCATGGAATACGAACGTGGCACCTGTTCTCAGTGTCGAGAAGCGCACTCGCGCGTGGGTCGTTACAGAGTGCGTATTTTTACCGTGAATAGAGTCGAGTGCCTGTATACACCTATACAGCGTAATGGAGGGTCGCAAAAAAAAAAAAAAGAAAGAAAAGAAAAAAAAAGCAACGGCACATATACGCGTACACAGAACCCCCGCCGATGTACGGGTTAATCGAGAGACGAGTTTTCACGGAGAACGAAAACCTGTTGCAACCACGCATTCACGTCCCCCACACGGCTTATCTTTCGAAAGCAAAACGAAGCGAGATGCGAAAACAAAAGGAAGAGTGGACGGGCGAGTTTATGGCGGGAGTGAAGAAGGGAAGAAAAGTCGCGCGACGAGTTCCACGGCTGAGATCGACTCGCGGTAAAGTAGTAGACGAACGAATCGGGGCAATGCGAGTCACGTAAGACGAAATTCGTGCAAACCGGAGAAATCGATTTTAAAGAGGGTTTATCGTTACATTCCCAGTCAAAAGAGGGAACCAGCGAGAATTTCGAATTACCTCTCAAAGGGATAAAAATCTGAAAAACATAAACCAAATAGAAGGTGCTAAGGACATTAGTTTCGCATAATAATACCAAAAAGTTATTAACAAAATCGAAAAAAAATTTGTTTAACTAATCTTTCGGCAATTTAAGTTTCGTTTCGCAGAAATTGGTGGATTCATTCGTCTGAATAAATATATATTTTTACAACTTTATTTTTTTCTTTTTTCACGATTGATTTTGGAAATTTTTTATCAAATACCTATTGAGTATTTTCCAAAAAACAGGATTTTCGAATTTTTTTTTAATAAATTCATATGTCTTCAGAAAAATTAACGTATTCATTTTTGTTAAATAAAAAAGTTCAATTGTCGGATGTACTGTTGAACAATTTTTTTGTTAACTAATTTGTTAGTCATTTCCTGGAATTATTATTATGAGAAATGTTGTTGCGCCGTCAATAAAATTGAAATTATTCCGATTTTTATCACATTGGTAAATATACGAAATTCTCTCTGAATCTCACTTTTCGATGCAAATGTAACACCTTTTTTAAAGAGCTAAATACTTATATTTAGTACTCTGTAAAATGTATTCGTTAAAAAAAAAAAAGAACCCATAAAGACGACACACTTTGCCAACATTACTTCTGCTCTCCTATGTTTCTCGTCTCTCCTTTTGCCAACAGCGTACACACGTGCGACAGACGTCGACTTTGAGGTCGTAACTTATAATCTCACGTAACAGCTAGAATCGCGCACGGGTTCGACGAAAGCGATAACCCAGAACCTGTCCCCTTCTCTGTTCAGGTTCCACCGTGAATTCCGTATGTTCGAAATAAAGCATCGTAATCGTCTTCGGAACGCTTTTTATACAATCGTATATAGTCGATACCGTCTGCGTTCAAGCTACCCGACAAAATTTTTCAACGATACACAGCGTAACTAAACTACGAGTAATACCTGCGCATAAATAGTTATAGAGAACCATACGAAGATCATTGGCGCAATGCATTACACACGCGTCAATATATTGCATGCGCGACTCTGGACCGCGGGGACAGTGAAACTCTATGCAGACATTATGCAATGTGATTCATGACTCTCGGAGAACGGGCGTGGATTCCAGTTTCGTTCTGTTATTTCCGTGCTTCGATGAGTACACGAGCGGCAAGCGAATTGATGAGCACTGCACGGATTCGCGGTATACAGTCCATTCGCAAAGTAATAAAAGGGTCCTGAATTATTCTTTTTTATTCTTCCATTCTTTTCTTTATTATTTTTTTTTTTTTTTATAATTGGTTACGACGTAGGTGCGGTTTCGTGCGTTGAATACCCAGAGTTGCGCCACAGCTGCATACGGACGGCGAATAGAAATACCGAAGGCGCACCTGCGATCGCGAGTCTCACCGATCGAACGGTGGTGAGTATCGAAAGGTTTTTGTCACGCCAACTAGAGATGAGATATAATAATATATATAGAAAAAAAAAAACCTTCTAGATGTATATTACTTATCAGAATGCAAATAAAATGTCCGCAACCCATTGGATGCTCGAAGATTCGTAAAGCATGAATCATCGGGTAGTAACTCACGTACATTATTTTCGTGCTCATGTATATATATTGTAAATACTCGCATATAGACACTACATAGACAAATACGAGAATCCCGTGTACAGTCACAAGCGTAGTTCTCGTGGTGACGTTATACAGGAACGACTTTAATCGGCATTCCGGTGCGTCTACGTGATGTGCGCAACCGCGAGTTTCATCCTGGTTCAGCAATGGTATTTTATCGATAATACAAATTTTTCGAATACCAATAATCATCTCGATTCTCCCTTCCGCTCTCTCGAGAATAATTTAAAGCCGATGATAGGAAAAAAAATGCATTTTTTTCCTTTAACTGATGCGATTTTTCGTATCGATTATTACGCTCGGACGCAAACGAAAAAGACATTTGTGAACGGTTGAGGGAAATTCGTTGCAAACAGTGTGCGTTTGATTCTCGACCGAATCTTGCGAGAAAGTCCATTTCAGAACCATTTCAGAAGTTCCAGAACCGATCTTTTTTTGTTTTTACTAAACTTTGTTATAGTATGTGACAAAAATATTATTCACAAGTATCCCTGCGATTTTTTTGTTATCTCGTCCAATCGAAGAATTTCAAAAAAATATTCTGACCTCGACTCGGAACATTGTGAATTATGAGAAAAAAACATCGTTATTCTCGACCTTCCCTATACTATTTCTTGCGCAAGCGGCATACAAATAAATCACCGGTACCCTTCGATACCTTCGACTATCCTTTTTTTATCAACACAGTCTTTTTCCAGGTATCGTCGTTTTCGAAATAATAATGGCGAGAAGCATAAGCGTCGAAGAGCTTCGACCAAATAAGTCACTGTCGGTTGTGCGTGTAAGAATATATGCATATATGTGTAATGCCGTGTTATGCCGTGTTCGGTGTGACGAACGTAATCGCATTTCAGCGTCGCATGTATGCGTCTTCTCGATCTCGACATTCCACGTGCCGATGATGTCTACACGTTTAATTGAGTCGTCGCACACACGTATTATATTGCTCTATATCGGTATGGTGGTGCACTCGGTATGTTCGTGGCGCAAGTTTTATCGGAGAAAAAAACCAATTTCGTTTCGTATTCGGTATTGATTCGTACGCTCGTTTCCAATAAATTCTCGTATGAACGAGAAAAAAAAAAAAAAAAAAAAATGGTATATACGGAATCGTCGCAAGAAACTACGATGCTCGCGAGATAACATTCCGACGTTCGTTATCGTAATGCGTCGTAACTGGTCGTTGATGTCGCCGTGAATTCTATCCGTCTTCGCGACCTCTATGAAAAAAAAAAAAAACTCTCGTCGATTCTGTATGCGGAATGCGACTAAATAATTTACTGTTAATTCGTATCGAACGCGAACCGTTGCGGGTTCCGTGAGTTCCTCCCGCTGTTCCGGCGTTTCTCACCTTTCATTGGCTTCTCGTTGCATTGCAGTCGATAGAAATAACGAATCGTCAAACCTTTTTACGAAGACGTCGAAGATGGGCGGATCAAGACTCGTCGTTTTCTTCGAGGCGCCCGACAAATTACTTCTAATGACGATATAATTCGAAACGCGACATGATCGGTGAGTATATCGTAAGAGTTTCATTGACGGTACGAAGGCAAGAACTCGTGTACGGAAATGCCTGAGGCAGCGTCGCGTATGCCGCAGCTCTCTCGCCGCAGGAAGGAGAAAATCTATAAATATCATAAGCAGCGAGTACGCGGTGATATTCCCTGTTACGAGGTTTATATTTCTCGCAATTCTCGTAATTAATAAACCAGAGAATTTTTTTTCAATTTTTGGTATCGAAAAGCAACGAAGCTGATATATAATTATTTCCGGAATAACAACATCGACGAATAAGTCGTACTTCGGTAATAATGACGTTTAGTCAAAATTAAACTTGTCGACGCGGTAATCGTTATTTGAAAATCCATCCGCGCACAGCGCACCCGAACGAGCGATAGTTACAACTACGGGTCATTAAATTCGACGACACGGAGTGTGCGTAAAGCTCGGAGTTGACTCTCGTGAGTAAAAATGACCTTCGACGTCGCGAAAGGCCGTCCCGAGACACCGAGACTTAAATATTTCAATAAATCTGCAGAGTTGTCGCACCTCGATACGCTAAATACTCGTAAAACTCGGCGTTTCTTTGTATATTTGATTCGCGCATCGTCGCGCACCGTTCACGAGGGGAGAATCTTCCTATTATTCAAAACCCCGTCGATTAAATGTGCAATCGAGTATGATTTTCGAGAAACTCGGAGTAATCGAGAATCTTTGATGCATGAAAGAGATATGGGGGCAACGACACGGCAGGGACAGGGGTATGCGCCACGAACCGAACGAATTCAATAAGAATATTATTGCAATATCCGAGAGAGTCCAATGGAGAATCTCGAGATGCAGAACGGTTGATATTGATCCAGTCAATGATTCGGCAAGAAGATATTACATGTTTTCTTTCTTCCTTATCAATTTTTGTACGGAGACTCATTCTTTATCGATAAAGAGAATATCTACACTTCAAAAAAATTTTTGCAAATATTAGGAAAAAAAATATATGAAGTTTCTTGCATCTTGTTTGTTTCCTTCAAATTTCAAATACTGTTATGAAAAATATTTATGAAGCGTATATTAATAATCATGGAATGTAATGTTATTTGAAAATTAATAAATATCATTAAATTTAATATGGAATTCGCGATATTATATACACATAATTTATAGTAATTTTAATTTTAAGATTTTTGTAAATTTCATAAGTATATATAGTGAATTTACTTTTTTTTTTTTACGCATCGAAAAAAAGTACGTGAATCTATGTTACATTTTAATATTTTCTTCACTACGTATTGTTTACTCGTATCGTAGGTACGAATACTTTTCGAAGCACTGGCAAAGAAAGGCGAGAAAGAAGCATATAGAAGGGAACGAAAGGAAAGACTCCCCGCTTCGGTAGAGCTCGGCGCATTGAGATCAGCGGTGCGTACAATTTCCGTCGTCCGGAAGGGTCGAAGAGAGATAGAGAAAGAGAGTGAGAGAGACGGATTTACCGAGTCTCCAGACTGGCATTGCCAGCGATAGAAGTTACAATTGTTACGAGCAAACGTCGTACAATGGACGGCCACAATCCTATCGTTCTTCCGTACGAAGAATAGAAATCTCAACTCTCACACGTACGTCAGAGTTGACACCCTTCTGTTGCCATTGGATACGCACACAGACGCTTGCCATTGTCACGAATTTATATTGTGCAGACAGTTTTCTTCGCCTTTTCGATCTCTTACTCTCGAGCGGTTTGTAAAGTCGAAATAAATGGTGACTCGTCAACATAACCGCGCCCATTGCCCAATTACATCGCGGAGAGGTTAATGTCAGGTCACGAGAGTTCAAGAGAGTTAAACTAAAAGTCACCGATAAGACTGCGACTCGGGGTCAATATCATAATTGCATTATCCTCCCCTCCATTGTCGTTTTTCTCAGAGATAAAACGCGCTTTATGAATCAGTTGCTGTTTATATTTACAACGCGTGTATTATTACCACAATCGACGATAAATATTCGACCCGCGCATTGATCTATGCGTATAGTATATACGAGCGTAACAGCAGTTTATAAACTCGCGAGAGATAGTATCCAACGGAATAGTTGTTTATTGTCGATGAGTATTATAATTCAACACGGATATCCGTAGCGGCCGAGTGATTTCAATGAACTCGCGGGGTGAGACGGGGCTTTCAATCACTGCCTGCAGGCAACAATCTTCCCGAGCGTTGTAGTGCATCTACGACGAGCGTTTCGATATTATCGCAAATAGTCCTCGATGCGTACCACTTAATAAATGGCACAATCTCATCCGGAACGACTGGTAATAGTAACGCGTTCGATGTACAACATAATTGACCTACACGTCGTGTACGTACGTCATCGATGCACATCAATTATGTATATATGTATATACATCGTACATATATAACTCGTCGTATGTGCAGGCAACGGCAGCCATTTTTCTCCGCAAGTTCTCGTCGGTTCCCGCCAAAAGGGAGAGTAAAAAAGAAAAGTTTATGAAAAACAAAACAAAAAACTCAATTTGTTATCACGATAAAAGATTGCCTATCAGGTTTTCCCAATTTATTCTGCGGGAGATTCTCTCGCGTCCGTAATATCTCATAGGGCCTCTCGGTCTTTGGATTCTTCGTTCCCGTTAAAGAAAACGGTAATAGTGGTTTATATATATATATACGTATAATACGGTTATAATATCATCCAATCTTCCATGTACTATATAACAGCCCCGATATAAAAGTCGCTTTTTTTGTTTTTTTGTTTTATGAATGTATGTAACAGGTATAGAGAGGAAGGTGTATTGTGGGAGTACGAGACGAGAGTTGCGGTGAATATACTGGAAGAGCTCAAGGAGGAGTATAGAGCCAACCAAACACACGGAAAGCACCGCACGGCATTGTGCCCGATAGACGCATTGTGTCGAGAGGGCCGCGCGAGCTGCCTATGATCCCGTGCAAAGTGGAACTCCAACACTGACAATGAGAGATCGCTCTTGAAAGACAGTAATGGCTGTTCGATAAGGATCTCTGAAAACGTTGAAGCGAAACGACGAGCTTTTACACCGCAGGGAATTCCCAAATGAACGACGCGAGAACGCGGCGCTGATCGCGTCTCGATGCGTTCCGTCTATCGACGCGCAGCTCCCGCGCTGCTACGCTCGAACATATCGAAAGTTTGATGGTGAAAAAAAAAAGAAAAAGTCATTCGCACAATCGTTTTGTGACCACGAAAATGAAAATCTAAATAAAATAAAAATTGATGCAATTTTTCGTGATTATCCGATATGAATTTTTCATTACGGATAAACACCCAAGGTGCGTGTGTATCGCGAATTCCAATCAAAATATTCATTTTAAACACAACGAATGAATTGGGGTTTAACGGAATCGAACCGGAGGGTTCGAGGAGGACTCTCAATTTAATGAATTTTTTCATCGCTTCCCTTCGTTTTTTTTTGGGTTGTTTTTCGCACGGAGGTTAAAACTGTGTGGGCTATTGAAAACTCGTCGGCGGGTGATTTTTTATAATCGATCGCGAGAAGCGCTTCGCGTTCGTTGACTATACACGGTATTGGCTGTTGCCGCACAGCTCTATCTCTCTACACCCGACCCGATGCTGATGGAACGTGCAAACTTAATTGGGTCACTCCGACAGGTGTATACGAAGGCCAGATTTGTTTTCATCGTGAGGACAGCCAGCGACCGCTGGTTCCTACGTACCGATATAAAGCTGCGATTTAGTCCCGCCGTACGGGTGCAAACTGTGATTCATATCAAAAGTGTGGAAATATCGATGGGTTAACATCGAGACGAATAGCGTTCGATCGAGTCTCGAGTCTTATATATATATATAGCAATTTGCAATTTGACGATTTGAAAAAACATTCGTAACTCAGTCTTCGATTAATCGTACGTGAACTCGGGAAACAACGCGACGAACAAAGACGACGAGCCTATCGCGATAACTTATCGATTGCTTGTCTCGCGCCATTCGTTCCTCAAAAAAAAAGAAACCACCCGAAGAATGCTTGCAATAGATTAAAAAAACGAATTCAAATTGACATTCACCGATTACCGCCTCTCGACTGCTGGAATCTATTATAGAAACACGAATTAACAAATTAAATTGTTTTCCATTAATAAGTACAATGTGTGTACTCTACTTTTAGCAATTGGAAATAACCGTAACGAATGTCAAGTGGAATAGCCTTCAACTGCTTGGCGAAGAGAACGAGAGAGAGAGAGAGAGAGAGAGAGAGAAAAAGGCTCGTCGAACGTTAGGTGCCGCAATATTCGACTTAAAAATAGTACGACTCACTCGTCAATCGAATGCGAAGCGAGCGATCTTCGTAAAGCAACTTGTAATTTATTTTTTTATTTATTTTTTTTTCTATGATTACGTCGTTTTGCGGACAGCACGGACGTAAATAATTTTCGATTTCACGCGTACTCCCGAGTAACGCAAGTCGACAAAAAAAATGCGCTTTCAGCGGGAAACCCGTAAAAATGCAAGATCGACGGGTAAGCAGAGTAAAGCGTGTTGTGCGCATATATGTTATTACGACAGAGTACGATACCTTCACCCACTAACCCGCTAATATTATAGTAGATACGTATCTTACAGCTGGCAGCCACGCTACGCACATATTCATTCATTCGAAGAGTCGCCGCGAGCTTACAACACCGCCCCTCCCTGTGAGAGTACTTGCAAACAGATTCGTTAACGAAAAAAAAAAAAAAAAAAAAAAAAAAAAACGCGTAATACCGAGCGACGATGGCAACATTCCTCGGAGGAGATTCTATTTAATACCAAATTGAAGATTATTGCTCGTCTCAATAGCCCACGAAGCACAGTCACAATGTACTCGTAATCCGACGCTCCCCCCCGCCCCGAGACCGCCGAGCGTTTAATACAGACTTCAATTGCTCGCACGTTACACATTCCACAGACCATTTAATTACCTAAGCTGGAGAATGTGATGCGAGCGGAATCGTGACTACTGTATTGTTAAGTACCTTATTACCGATTACACGAACGTGTGTACTTCGACGGCAGAGCCACCGGAATGGAAATCATAATTACATAAAAAATTTTGCCATTATTTACAATTACGCAAACCGCCCTTATACACGCTCTCTTGTTGGGCGATCGAATTTAACGTTCATTCGGTTTTTCCTTTTACTTTGTTGATTCGGAATATTTTTTTTTTACTTTTTTTTACCCTCAATGAAAAATGTGATTAAACCGAAAGAGCGGACAATTGCGATATTTGATTCGCGAGAAATGACGCTGAAACGACCAAAGAAAGGTAACGTAGTCGGAGCTTCTAAACGAAACGCTAAACGAGTTTTTCACCCTCCGCGTGGAGCTTTTGATGATTGAAGCGAGCAGTAAAAAAAAAAAGCGCACGTCGGAGAGAACGTCGTTATAAAACGCGATGAGACTGTAGATTATAGTCGGAGATACGCGGAGAAGAAAAATGAGTGGATCTACTCGGAGAATAGATTATCGTTTGTTTGGCGAGTTTGGCTCCGTGGCTTCTTCAAATTCGAGAGGTGCGCCGGTTTTCGAGAGAGAAGCCATTTCGTAATACCCATACAATGTTTCGAAAGTTTTTACTACACTAAAATCACTCGCAAGCCGGTGCATTACAGTTAGAAAGTAACCTCGCGGACTTCCGAGTCGGTCACCGTTGCCCGTGGAATCCCGTATACCGAGTCACACTGTGGCTCCTGCGGATAAAACGAGTCACGATTTTTTGTTTCATTCGCCATGCGATTAGCACGAGCGACACACGAAAGTCCACTGTAACATTTTTTTTTTTTTTTTTTTTCGATCGCCTTCCGGTATTACGTCGATAAAATGAATCTTTCCACGAGAGGATCGTGATTGTCGTACGAAAATTTAGCTTACGAGAAAAATTAAAGAGATTCGCGAATAACGGTTACACCGGTAATCATCGAGGCATCTGCCGCTAACGTTGATATTACAACCTTTTATTATTGCTTATTAGTTAGCATGGTCGTCGTTCTCTCGGTTCGAAATAGCCAGGAAATACTAGAGCGAAGGAATGAAGTTCCGTTATTCCACAGGTGAGGCATCAGCCAGTGTGCGGGGTACGCGAGTTTTAATGCACAGAACGCAGCGATTTCAAATTTGCTTCAATCGCGTTCATTTATATATAGATTCCTCGCTTGTAAACGGACATTATTTACTCGCGAAGCGGGTATCGGTTGTACACATAAATAAATGCAAATACGTGAAACGTCCGAAAGGGAGGGAGGTTATGCACGATAGCGGCTGTACCTACAACTCGTGCACCGTTCCGGCTTCACAGGTTGCTCTCGTTTCACAACAATCGGGGAGATATAATTCAAGCGTGAACAAAAAAAAAATGAAAAAACAGTCTCGAGACGTAGTAAACGACGACGGTTCTTCGGTCAATAAAACAATGAAGCATCGTTTCTTTGCTACACACAACCGTACAGACCATACGATGTTCGAATTCTACGTACATATACGGTTAGTGTGCGTTCCTCGCTCGTAAGTAAAATCGATCGAAATTGCGTTTGTTAAAATAAAAATAAAAAAATAAAAAAAAAACAGACAACCGTTTTACGAAAATACTGAGAGTAGTGCGAGAATTAATTCCTATTATGAGAAAAACGAAGAGGCGAACGCTTACCGTTCCTCGAGACATCGAGCTCCACGAGGTTCTCGAAATTTTGAATATCGGGGGGCAGCCGGTGTATCTCATTGTCACTGAGTCCGAGTTTTCTGAGCCTCTGGAGTCTGAAGAAATTCTGGAACGAGAACGCAGAGAAGAGGGATAATGTGGATGACGGTTCAGTTACGAGGAGAAGAAGCGTCGGCGACGGGTGGCCCTGAGAGTATGCTTATGGGTGCCACACGAGAGAACGCCGAACGCCCCGTGTGTCTTTCTCTTCCATTCCTCTCTCTTTCTCTCTGGGTACTTAACCGCGGCGTGCATTTTTGCATTGCCGCGCCAAGCGTGCAAGACAAGACGTCAAAAGCCGTCGAATGTCGTACGAAAAAAAAAAAAAAAAAAAATACCCATCGTAAAAAGCATCCCCGTATTTTTCGCAATTCGCGCACAACGATCGTGAAATGTTTATTCTTCGTACCTTGGGAAGATCCCTGATGTGATTGGCGTCCAGTAGAAGTTCCTCGAGGCTACGCGAGTAACGTAGTATGTCGTCGGGCACGCTAGGCAGCGAACAGTGACGCTTGTCAACGAATTCCACCTGCCTGTTACACCCTTTAAAAATCGGAATGCAGCGGAACATGGTATATTCTAACACGAGTTTTTTTTTTTTTTGTTATCACACACTGTACTCAGCACCAGGCATAATGCGCTCTCACACTGTATTTTTTCGTTTTTACGATGAAATCGAACATCTACGAGAGGTGAAGAGAGGAGGGGAGGGGACCTATGAGGACATGATTTATTTCAATGTAATAATCCAACGATCCTAGAAGGCTCTCTCGGGATCTGAGAGAAAAAGCACGGGGAAAAAAAAGAGCGAGCGGCACGACACAACACTTTCACGCCCTACTCGGCTTTAAACGCGCTCACGGGCTCTCCTTCGGCTTCTACCTCGAACACTCTGACGTCATCACGACTCGCTTCTCGGGTACTCTCTTCGGGGCTATGCGCTCTGCAAAAACGACACGGCGAACACAGCGCGCAAGCGACTATCCACGGTGGCGGCGAACCACTACTACGCGTTTTACCGCCTCCCCCTACCTCCTGCCTTCTCTCTTCTCTGTGGCCATCTACTACGGACGACGCGTATCCCCACCACCACCTTCTCTCATCGAACGTTTTACGAGTTCTACAAACACGGCATCCGATTGGATAGCAGTCGCGCCAATCGGCTTCCCACTCGATGTAAACCGAAATTCAAATCGATCCGTTCACGGGGAAAGAAAGTAAGGAATTAAAACAATAATAATTTTTGTATTTCAGAGAAAAATTATATTACAAAAAAAAAATATCGTCAGGCACTCGAGGATTTCGTTGCTTCGGACAAACGCTCGAGATGCACGATGAGCTCGCAGTGCCGCGTATGCGGAAACATGTCGACCGGTACGGCTTTCACGGGAACCAGTGGCTCACCGAGATAATGCTTGGAACTCGGTCTCGCCAGATCCACGAGATTTCTCACCGCGGCCTTAGGATCGCACGATATGTAAATCAATTTGTTGAGTTTCTTGGCCTTCCGTAGAGCCACCAATGCTCGTTGATCTGCAATAATAAGTCATATTAATATTTTAATAGCTTTGAAATAATAGTCATTTATACGTCACTCACGCAGTCCCGCCCTCGGAGGATCGACGATAGCTGTGATATTTGGCTTTGTCGTTCGTTGAATAACCGGTATCAAGATATCCTCGGCTTTCCCAACGAAAAATTCGCAATTTTCAACACCGTTCTTCACCACGTTTTCCTTCGCGTCTTTGATCGCGTTGCTCACTATTTCGAGACCCAGTACTTCGCCGCAATGCTGCAACACAATTGTGTCATGTAGAATTTTGAAAACCTTTTTGTATCGTTTTGTTTTTCACGTGAAAGGTAGCAAATACTTTTGCGAAACATAGACCGATGGTTCCGGTACCGCAGCACACATCCAGCAACGAAGTTTCCTCATTCGGTTGCGCCAAGTCTATAGCGGCTTTGTAGAGAACTTCGGCCCCCGAAGTATTTACTTGGAAGAATGCTTGCGGTGAAACACGGAAAGTCATCCCGAGCAGAGATTCTTCGATGTATTCGGAACCGCTTAAATGTTCTATTTTGCCGCCACCCTCGCCACCCGCTTCCCTGAGATAAATCAACGTATATGTGAGCCTTAACGATCGCCTCCATTTTCCTCCGCTGTAGCAATTTAATCCACTAACTTTTTTCCCATCGTTTGAAAATATAACGAAGTCACGTCGATGGCTTTGCCACTTCCGCTCGTAAAGAAATCGCGTATTTCGTTTTTCAGTTTATCGATGTCTTCGTTAGTTAACTCCTGTGGGTTTATGCCGATAATCAACATCAAGTGACCTAAACGCGTTGTACGAGCGGTAACTTGCCTCCAATATCCGCTGTGATCCACCGGATTAAATACCGTTAATTCAGAGGTTTTTATGAACTCTTGGAGAATCTAAAAGCGAAACCAATCGAGTCGTTTATCGTTATTTTTCGACAATATATTGTACTGCTTTTTTGTTTTTTTTTTTCAAAAGTGATTGTATTACTTTCATAGCGGATTTCATGCTTTCAGGAATGTGACGGAGATCGTCAATAGGTCCGACCGCCGTAGATCCAGCCGCGTAGCTCGACAGCCTAAATCCAATTATTACTTCGCTTTCATCGGCGGTTTTTCCTGTTTGAATAACGACGATTAATTATCCCGAATAAATTGATCCAACAAACAATCGTCTTTGCTTTGATATTCAATTGTTTACCGATTGTGAATTCACATTTGTTTCTGTATCCCTCTGTAATTTCGGCGCTCAGAATAGGCAAAAGTTCACACGGCAATCCGTCGTGCAACGATTTTTGTCGATCCATCCAATTCTTCAGCGATTTATTCTCCGCGAGCATTCGTTGCCCCATTCCAGTCAATATCGTTTTGATGTCCTTTACTTTTGTCTCCAACTGGAAAACGCAGAATATAATATCGCGTTAGTAAATCACCTCGTGTATCGTAAATATAAGCAAACATGAGTTCAACATTTTTAAATGATCTGTTTAACTTTAAAATATAGTTTATTTATTTATTTATTTTATGAGAAATGCCCTTTTACAACATTTCATGTAATTTTCAAAATTCACATTTTGAAAAAAACTATATATATCAAATTTAATCGGTTCAGCTGTATATGTAGAGAATGAAAATTTTCGTTTGATTTATTGCGAAATGATTTTTTTTAATGTAAAGTTGTTGCGATACGTCTTTTTCTTGGATGGTTGCAAAATATTTTTGCGTATGTATTATTGTTATAAGCAAAAGAAAAATATGGTAAAAATATTCAACATATTCCTAGACGTACCTGTCGATCGTAAGGAACATTCCATAAAGGCGTTGTGCTGTTTTTAGTTCGTTCAGCAGGAGCGAGAGGCTCCTCTCCTTCGTCGGTCTTCGATCGTTTGCTTGCGCTCTCCCGTGCCTCGATTTTTCTTTTTACAAAGGGATCCGGCGCTGGCTTGGCAGCCTGCAGAATAAAGAAGAGTTCGATAAAATATTCAGTCTGAACGCGGAATTCAACGTCGAAAGAAGAATGTGTACCTGTGCCGTAAGTTTTGAATTTTTCCAGGACAATCCATTTATCGTAGAAATCGCGTGTTCCCGCGACTCCTGACTACGAAAACAAACGTAAACCCACCCGCTACCTCGTCTCGGAGGCTTCACTTTGCTCGAGCCGAGCTCCAGCTTGTCGTTCAATAATTTCTTGAACTCCCCGATACCATAGAACTTTGGTAAACCGCGCACCTCTATCTTGTACTTTTCCGATGTGAAATCGTCGCGATCGAGATACGCGTACGGATCTTTTGTCATTTCGTTTTCGACGATAGTTTCTTTCGTCGCCGTTTCGTCCATTTTCGAAAATAACGCGTCTTTCGAATTCGATAAGAATGAACACAGTTGTTTGTATTTTGTTTGAATGACTACAATACACTACAATAGTACAAACATGTGGACGTTTAACCCTTTCGTATCAGTGAGAGAAACGTATTCTTGCACTTCTTGGCTTCTCTGACTTCGACTACTCCCACGGAGTCAGCGGATACGATACTGCGCCGGCTGATTACGGGTGCGTGCCTCGAAATATCGGACAAAGCGTGTTTGTTTCATCCTACATCCAAATTGTCGTCGTAAATTTGTTGCTTAGTTTCATTGTATAAATGACACGTTCAAATTATACGTAAGCAATTACAATAACAATGCAATACTTTTTTTTTGTAACATCCACGATAGGAAACCAACACAACCTAACCTATAAACTCATAAACAAAAATAATTTTTTCTTTCCAGGCGCTAAAATGAGAATCAAAGTTTTGCAGTTGTACAAGCAATTGATGAGGTACAGCCAGTCCCTCCAATTCACGGATAAATACTATTTTCGTTACAGAATTAGAAAAGGTTTTCTAGAAAACAAGGATATCAGCATTTATGATACAAAACTCATAGAGTTTTATCTTGAGGTAAAAAAAAAAATTTTTATTTTTTATTGTCAATCTTTAAACAGGCGGCAAAAAAGAAAGTCCAATCTATGTATAAATTAATTTTTCAGAAGGGCCAAAGGGTATTGCAGCGCCGAAGAGTAGTATAAAAATTTTGGTAGTTTAAAAAAAAAAAGAAATGTATCGTAGACATTTTTTTGCGACATTGTCTCGATTAGTTTTGTCTCAATGTCAACATTCATCCGGAGCTACTCGTTCGCGCGTTTTTTATGGAAATCTCCCACATTCGAGGGCTGTAATTTCATGTGCTAATGATATTAATACTCTTGGCTGTGCAACCATTGTTTTAATTCGTTGCAAGAGCACTAGTAGCAAGTTTGATCACTCAAGGGTCCCGAAACTCGACGAAAACGATATAGTCGAGCAATTTGTTCGCGGCAGCGGCCCGGGAGGTCAAGCAACGGCAAAAACGAATAACGCTGTAGTTTTGAAACACTTGCCAACGGGTCTCGTGGTAAAATGTCACGAGACTCGAAGTTTGTGGGAAAACAAAAAGCGCGCGCGTGAAATTCTCGTGACGAAACTGGACAACATGATGAACGGCGAAAATTCGTTAGAGAGTCAAGAGCGCGCGTTATTAGCAAAAAAAAGCGCAAACAAGAAGAAAAAAAGGGAAAAAATGTTGGCATTGAAAGCAGCGTTCAAGGAACGCGAAGGAATCGAATGACCGTGTAAATATGTACAATTCTTGGACGATAAACAAATAAATAATTTGAAGAAAAATATAATTGTTTGATTTCATATGCGTGTGCAAAACAGAAATTTCTTTTATTCGACTTGTGTATTAAAACATGAGAAATGAAGAAAAAACTCGTTATTTTCCCGCAACGATTTCCCTATCGTTAATCTTTTATTGAAAGCTTGATTTTTTACTAAATTTTAAGGCAAACGATCCCTTTGTCCGGAAAGGACGCGTTTATAACATGAATTCTCCGTTTCCGGATCCCATTTTCCGGTATTCCGATTAACTTGTATTGGTGCTCCGTTCGATTTACGTATATAAATTCCTTTGCGAGAGTGTGTCAATGTTAATTATCATAGAACCGCTTAATCTGCAATGGAAAGGACTCATATTCGATTGTTTAAACTCGATGATAAGTATGTTGATTTATAGTTTTAAACGTGTGAAATCGATGTTTAAGATTTATATCGAAAAGATCCCCGGGAGCTATTCCCGTAAACGGTCTATACGCTCTCTTGACTTCCGGGAATCGATGTAAGTCGCTTTAGGACAGAGAGGGCTAAACTCAAATAGAAAGGACATGCAGAAATTCAAAACGGATTTTTATGTAAAATTCGTATTTTTTTAATTACTCATTTTTTTTTCTTTTCATCTCCTTCATCGATCTCCCATCAAAGATATCGAATAATACAATGTCTTTGTTTTTTTCTGAAGTTCGAATAAAATTGTTTCGAGGTACACTTTTTCCTCGCAAGGAATCTTATCATTCTTTTCTTGTTTTGTGTTTCATTCGTCAAATAGAACGTTATATATAGTACAATTAACTCGTTTGCGTATAACAACAAAAAATCAATAAACTATCGTAAAGCTGTATGCAGTCTTGTTGCGTACACTGAGATATATATATTTTTTTTTCAATACTAAAGGAATCCTATTTTATTTTCGCTCCATTTTTTCGGTCGTGTTGTCACGCTTCTCTCTCCCGATCGAATAGGCCTTCGAGGATAAAAAAAATAAAAGAACAAACAGCCAATCGACGATGTTTGTGGCTCAGACGAGACGAGAGGAGAGACCAGACCTTGCGATTTTTCGGATCAAGTTAAATGAAAACAAAAGAAAACGTAAAATAAAAACAATATAATGCGATTCGAGTGCGAAAAAAACGAACTTTTGTCGAAAGTTGAGAAATCGGTCTCACGAGCCGAAGGCGAGTTCTTGTTAACCGTCACCTTCGTCAATCGTCCTCTTTTTTTCGCACGCGTCTCATACAAATTGTCACGTTTAACGAAGTTGAGCGAAAAAAATAAAAAAATAACTTTTGATAGTTGATTGATATTCGTTCCGCGGCAACACAAACGACCGCATCGCGAGATAATGTACAACGATGTGTGTGTGTGTATGTGTATACGTTCAGTTTTCTTCACCGATCGTCGATAACAACCGACGAACGTTACAATGGTCTCGTAATAATAATAATAATAATAATAATAATATTGTTACTAAAGTCTATATGACAATTGGTGTTAAATACTAAACTACAATTACACAGATACGAATTTATACAAGGGAAAGTTTGGTGGGGAATAGATCGTTTGCGCGTCCGAAAAGAATAATTGAATTTTCTCACAATTCAAAGTTCATCTCGCGTCGAAACTCGAAAGGTCGAACGATGAATGAAAAAAGAAAAAAAAAAAAAAAAGAAACGTAATCTTTACGCGCACAAAGGTAAATTATTGTTTTACAAATAAAATAATATTTTTATTATTGACGTTTTCAACTGTTCTTAATCCATCGTCCAAAGGGACCTTTGGATCTTTTGTAACGTTTAGCCGGTGGTTGAGCGTTCGAACGCGGTGAGCTCGAGCTTCTCAATCGTCGATTGCTCGCTACGGTGACCGATAAAATACTATGATCAATTTCAACCTGATCCTCGATTTTCATCATTCTAACTACCGGTTGAAATTCTATGCTCGACCGTCGATTCTGCAACTCGGTTGTTGGTATAAGCGACGGACTTACACGTTCATCGAGACCGACGTCGCGCTCCATGGAATCGGTATCGTGAGTTTCCGACGTAACGGCCTCGTTGTTGCGTCTCTTAACGCCGCGCAAATTATCCATTGTCCTGTTGGATTTAATACTCGTTGGGTAAGTGTCCTTCTTGCAATTTTCATCCTCATAATCGAGGTCCGTTCTCAGGGTACCGCGACGCTGACGTTTTCTCGCGCGTACAGATTTTCTCGAGAGGTTTGCAGCATTAGCAGCGACGACAACAACGCTGTCCCTCGTTGAATCGTGACTGACCTCCGAATCTCGACTGTCCGACGGCCTCGTTTCGTCTCTCGTTTGGACTCTTTTCTTCGACAAATTATAATTCTTTCGCGATATAATCGACGTATCGACAACGTTTTTTATGTACAGACTGTCGTTGTTCTCGATTTCGTGACGCGAATCTATCGCCTCCGTCGAAGCGTCGTCGCGTACTCTTTGACGCTTCCGCGTCAAGCTTTTGCTCGAATTTAGTTGCCTCGCGGACACGGCGTTGGCGTCGGTTCGACAAACATTTTCGTGATTCTCGTCGTTGGTAATCGAATTATCCGTAGCCGCGGCTATTTTTAAGGATGAATCCTCGCTGCCGCTTATCGTTTCGCACTGAACCGGCGGCGTTGATACGCCAACTGCCGGTTCTCTCGACTCTTCCGTACCTGTTAATTGCTTGCTATCGCCGCCCCTCGTGGAATCGTCGATGAATGAACATTCGTTACTCGCCATTCTGGAAGCACAAGATTCCCCTAAACTTTTCTTCTCTTGCCTATTGTTAACCATCGTTTTTTCATCGGTGATCGTCGTCGTCGTCGTCGTCGTCGTCGTCGCCCGAGCGACGTTACTTTCTTCTATCCTCTCGACGGGCAATCTACCGCTCGGATCATCGCACCTCGTATCTTTCAAAAGTCTTTTATCATCGTCCGTTTTCTTGGAAATCGAGGATATTTCTCTCTCCGTCTCGACGTCTACGAGTTGCTTTGATTGCAATTTCTTTCGCATCTTTATACCCGGCCAACCGGTACGATTTTTTCGTCTTTTTCGTCGCTTAAGCGGCGACTCGCTTGTTCCCTCGCCGCACTCGCTACTCGCGCAAGATGAATTCTCAAGGCAATTGTAAAATTCGTGGCAATTGTCGAGAAGCTCGAGAAGATCGGGCGGCGGACCCCGCGGAAGGCAAGGAGTTTGCGAATCTCGCGACTGTTGAACAATAATACCGGTTTCGAAGGAATCGTCGGGATCGAGATTACCGTCGGCGCACAACATATCGTCAATGCTTTTTGCTATCTCCCGCAATTCGCAATCCACGTCGGATTTGGAATTTTCACCATTTTGCAGTAGCTGCACGCTCGATTGTTTTGGCTCGGGTTTAGGAGTGTTGTTTCGCGATCTGCTGGAACATCTCGGCGAAGGTTCTTCCTCGACGACACTGAGATTCGTCGTCGTTTGCGACTCGCGTTTTCGAATAATCGTCGACATTATCGCGAGTGTCGATGCGTGACAACGGGGACTCTTTCTCGGCGAGCGTCCCATACCGTTTGGTCCTCTCAAACGATTTTTCTTTCTCGCCTCGTTGTTTTTTTGACAAATTTTCGCAAGTGTTTCGTGAAAATTTTCAATTTCGTACGGCAAGAGAAACGGTTTGCGTTCGTCCGATTCGCTAAAGTAGTGCCAAAATTCGGCTCCCTCGTCTTGACGCTGATAGGTCTGATACCATGGCTCGGAGCGCGGCACAGCCTCGAAGGAGAATTGCATTTTTTCGACCTCGGGCGATGGTTTGGACGGATAAAGCTTTTCCACCGCAATCGTTTCTCCTCCGAGGGTCGCATCCCGCTGCTGTGCTTCCGTCAGTTGCCGAACATCGCCGTCGATCTCCAAACGATCTTTTCGGCCCTCCAACGCGCTCGCCTGAAACCTCAATCTACTTCCCGGCGTTTCGAATTTGTAATAATCCTCGTTGTCTTTTATCAACGCCTCAGCCTGTGTTCTTCTTCTCTTTCTCGCTCGTCCCATATACATCGAGTCCTGCGAATCATCCTCGACGCAGCAGGTCTCCTGCTTTATCGGCGAACTGGAAACCATCGACGAACTCGATATTGTTAAATAACGCGACGATTGATCAATGTTAATATTGTCCATATCGCTTTCGGTTTCGCGCGGCAATACGCTGCTCTGATCGTCGTCACTTACCTCGCTCGTCGAATCATCGCGCTTTGGCTCACCAAACATAAAAGACTCGGCCTCGTCGCTCAACAATGACAATTCGGATTTTCTAACGCGTTTGAAACGCACTACAACGGGCTTTTCGCTAGACGGCTCATCGTCTTTCTTCGGCTCGATGATAATTCTCGTTGGATTCGCCGGATCGGCCTCACCGCTGATGCACTTCGCGTTGTCGTTGTTCATCGTTGTCGAAGCGCTCCACGGACCGGTACTCGAGCGAAGCTTATTGCCGAGAACTTCGACCTTATAGTAGGCGCGATTATCCTCTATCAGACGCTCCTCGACAGAGAGCCGCGGTCGACCGCGAAATCCTCGACGCTTTCCTATCCTGCTGACGATCTTTGGCTTCTCGTCCCTCGACTCCTTTTCCACCAATTCTTTATCGCCATCTTCTACGCCGTTGCACACTATTTCGATCTCCTTTCGCTCGATGTCCCTCGACGAGTTTTCCCGAATCGGCGATTTTTTGCCGCACGTCGCGAGACTCGAATTACCCGGGAGTTGAGATTCCGGAAAGCTTTCCGGTGGTTTGACGCGCTCGAAGCCGTTGAAACCATTTTTGCAATCCTCGCTGTTGTCCTCGTTGGACGCCAGCAAAGTTGTCGTCGGGTTGGAATCACCGTTCGTTTTTTCATCGTTCGCACGAGTTTCTTTCTCCAGATGAGGGATGTTCGTTATACGACCGTTGTTGCCAACGTCGTGGGAAACGGCAAGATCGTTGCGCTCGAGTTTCGGCAAAACACGATCTTCCAGAGACTCGACTCTCTTTGAATTATCATCCTCGAGATCGAACTTTTTTTCATTCGACAATTTTTCGTCGTTGTTCGAAGTTTCCAGGTGATCCTTCGGATCGTCGAGTCTTGAACACTTTTTCACCGGTTGCTCGTCCTCCTCGATCCATATCGTTCCTTTGGAACGTTTTTTTATCGTGAAACCCTCGAATTTGTCGTAAAACTTTTCACTCTTGTCCTGTAACTCGTGCCATGGGCTGCCCTTTGAGCGCAACAAATGTCCGCTCTCGTGTTTCGCTCGCGTACGAAGATTGTGCGGCGAACTTAGCTTCAAATTGAGATTTCTTCGCGCCCCGTTGCATTGAACCATTTTAATCTCATCGACGGCGAAATTGGAGAGATCGTTTTTCGACGTCTTGTTCACCTTGTCGTCGTCGAGATCGACGGCGTGAAGGCTTCGATCTCCATCAGGAAATAAGTTGCAGTCCTGTCTGTCGGTAAAGCGAACAAATATCGTTGTATCGTTATTCACATCAAAAGCGGTTAAGAGTATTTTTTTTTTTTTTTTTTCTTTTTTATCGACATTTGAATATTTTAATTACATACCCAACTTCGTTGGCCCGAAGAAAAGCTTCGACGCTCGCGCCGGCATTGATAAGCTTGTCGAGGGACAAGAAATTGTCGTCGTTTCGAACGAAAGCCAAATGCTTGTCGCTCTGCACATGTTTCGACAAATCGCGATAGTCCTGTCGACAAATTTCACAGAAACCGGCGACCAACTGTTCTGTCCTGCGAGCACGTGTTGCTGTGGCGCGGGGCCTACGAGTCATCTCTTTGCCCTTAAACAACGGTTAGACAAACGTTCATTTATTTGCAATCGACATAATCGAACGAT
Organism: Buathra laborator; assembly: GCA_934046635.1. Lineage (NCBI taxonomy): Eukaryota > Metazoa > Arthropoda > Insecta > Hymenoptera > Ichneumonidae > Buathra > Buathra laborator. The sequence continues at coordinate 24,300,450 of OW203894.1, forward strand.
AATCGATCAGCCGAAATTTCTAGGGAATAACGTATATGGAATAATGCAATTTCTAAGTGAAACTTTGTGTAAAAAAAATGATGCGAAGTAAAAAAAAGATTAGAAAAATGAAGATGTATTGTATTCACGCGATATTAACAGCGTCAGCGAGTAATGAGTAATTTAGAATTAACTGATGATACAAGTTTAATGTATATAATACTTAGCGGAGAATAAAATGAGTTGCAGATTTCGTGATCGAGAAAAAACAAGTTTTCCGATGCTTTTCAACAGCGAAATCTTTGTTTTCCGATGGAATCCCAGAAAAAGAAAACTCAAATATTTTTTAGCCCTCATACTTCTGTTACTGTATGATTTTCCTCGCGCCTACGTTGGTAATCGTCAAGATAACGCTTTTTCGTGCGATCCGTAATTATTTTGCCGCAATAAATCGGTACAGCGGCAAACTTCATAGTCGAGCGAAAAACTTTTGTAAAACGAATTAGACGAAAACGAGAAGATTCTTCGAGTGAATTTCTATCCATACCTTTTCTTTGTTCAACAAGGAAACACTCCCTTCCTTGTTCACTTTTTTGTCTCGCACTCTATTGTCGAAGGGGCATGTACCTGGATCGCCGTCGAAATTCAGCTTTGGCCACAGAGGTAACTCCAAAAACACGGGACGTGTATCTCTAAAAACAAAATTGAATACATGACAATTCGGACTTTTCGAAAATCGCTTTAAAAATTACATGATTATCGCTTCTATCAACGATCCAATTACCAAATTTTATTCTATATATATTCATTTATCATGAAGATTAATATTACAAAAAAAATGTTTGTTTACTTTCGAATCATTTGATTGATCGCCAAATTAAAAAGAAAAGAATCTTTGTGGAAATGATTGTGAATAATAAACAAGAAACGCATCAGCGATCTAAAAAAGATTGATCCAAACCTTTTGAAAGATTCGAACTTTATGTAAGAACTCTTGAAAGGCCGGACTCTGAGACTCTTCTCGGTGTTGTTCGATTGTTCCGTGGAACGTTTCGAGATACCGTTGTCCTTGAGCGATTCGTAAATCTTCTCGAGCCAAGCCTGTAGTTTTTTCGTGGCCCAAATTGGTATGCCCCACGTTTGGGCGTTGTTAAGCGGATCTACTGAACACTGTTGCGGCTGTGTCAGAGCACGTTCCAACATTGCATCCGTTCGCGATTTCTGCTCGACAAATAGACAAAAACAAAAATCATCGGTTATTGCATTTTCTCTTAAACTTCCGATCTTAAATTTATTCTGTATAAAAATAAAAGTAATGTCATTCATTAACTATGCTTCTTTACCATAGAATCTTAATGAGTCGGTGGATAATAATTATCACATAATAGTTAAAAAAAAAAAAAAAAAGCACACAAAAAACGACTTTTAAACTGATTTTCAAAAAAAATTCTGAATAACTTTGAAAATAAAATGAAATCGTGCGAACCGTTTAAAATTAAAAGAAAAACTTTGCGCGTCTTTTATTTTGATCCAACTATATTTAATTCTGTTGGGAGAACTCGACAAAAAAATTATTAAAGTGTGGATAAATAATGATTTACATTAAAAACAAAATATACAAAGGAAAATAGATAATTTTTTTTTTTTCTTACCGTTCTGTGGGCAGTTTGACCCCTTATGTTGGTCGAATTTGATAAGGGATATTCACCACCGAAGGGCGTCGGAGGTGTAGCAATAGGAGTCGGAACTTCGACGCTCCTCAGCGAGGGAGGTCCCCCGCTCCCTCCACTGCCGTAACCCCATTTTCTTTTATCGCAGTTGTTATGTCCAAATTTGTCTGCACGATCGCTCGCGACGAGCGTCACACTTTTTACTAGAAACAATTCTACCGTCTGAAACACAATTACAAAAACGCAACATATTACCAAAAGAAAATTTTCCAGTTTTTCACGCGTACCAATTTAGTTCATATTTCAAGTCAAACTTATTCTTCAATATAAATTACCAATAGAGTCACAGCGATCTATAAAAGTTGCAGCTATATCGTGAAAAAATTTAAAAAAATATCGAGTCGACTATCGAAAACAGTTTGCGACACAATGTTGGCCTTTGTTTCGGAAAGTTTTCATCTACAAATCAAACACACTTAGATACATCTGAGTTTTTCTTTCCCTCCAAAAAACCTGTGCCGTGCGTCAAACTTCAATACTTTATTGTTCTTTAAAGAAAATATAATTTTTTTTTTTTTTCAAACGTCCGATTGTTCAATCGTGATGGTTCTTGTAACATTAAACAAAATCCAAAAACTCATTTGAAACATTTTTCAATGCTCGAGAAAATGACCAAAATCGTCGACGTATGCATAAAAAAAAATGAAAAAAAAAAAAAAAAAAATGCAATGGTACAGTTTGCATTGTTGCAACGGTGTGCATTCTAAATATACACGCCTACACGAAAGTATATTTCGTGGAACTCGGTCTCGTCACACGGCGCGGGGGTCGCCGTTTAACTCGGAAGATTCCCAATCGAATGTTTCACCGAAATTCCATTCTCGTTTATAATACGAAATTCGACGATTAGCCAGATTAACGATGCACTTACGTATCAATTATCGTCGTAATCGCGAATACAGCCCTACGGTAGAGCCTGTCAAGCACTCGGTATACACCGAACGTATTCACTCAACACTCCAGTACCGAGTTGGCGCCCACAGCCGGATGTCCGATACATTTTACGAGAATAAAAAAACAAAAAACAAAACAAAAAAAAACACTTTTTCCACCTTCACGTGACCATCGTTCGTAAAGTCGAAAATGTCGGAACGCGCGTTTGTGAAGTCAAAGTTTTGTGGAGAAAAAAACGTTTTTTTATCACCCCCGACGTAGATAGACGCAAAGATCGCGGACAATCGGGCCGCGAACTGTCACGCACAAAATGGCCATTCGCCGTTAATAGCTTCGCGATACGCGCCAGTAGACGGCGCTCCGGCGTCCCCATATAACGATATTTTTCTTCATGAAACCGGGCCCTCGAACACTTTGTCTACAAAATATTCGGATACATCGAACTTCCGTGGTCAAATGATATAAATCGACTTACTTAAAAATATTTTTCTTTTTTCTATCCTTAAACCGAGAGAAGTATAAACATCGAGAGGAAAATTGATTCGATTTGTAGCCTCGAGATGGCACGGTGACGCTCCCGCTCTCCCCCACCACCGCCCGCAGCTCTATTTATTTTGTCAATTGTTTGTCAACAGAAGATTTTTTCGAGGTTCTTTTTTTCCGGGTATTGATAGACGATTATTGTCGGTTTGCAATTTTTGACGAATATTCGGCGAACGATTGGCGGCGACGAGCGAGAACAATGGAAACGAGGGCGGAGCCCCCGCGCAGCTTAGCAACAGAGCGCAGCGGCTGTGCCGCGGGAGAGCCCGGGACGAGATATAGTCTCATCGCTCGATCTCCTGTTGAATAGAACAGTTTTTGTCGAGCCTACTATGAGAATACATTCTTTTCGAAGTTGACTCTCAAAAAAAATAAATGAAAATACAATTTTAATAAAATCCAAGATTCACGTACAGTAAGCTAAAATTTTATCGCTTTTAAAAGCGAAATATTTCGGTAGAAAAAAATCGAGACAAGAGGTCAAGAGCGTTACGACAATTTGGGTATGTAAAAAGCCGATACCGAATTGCGCGGGAAGAGAAATATATATATATATATATGTATCGAAATATATTGGGAACTCGATGTCAACCAATCGATAGGTTCACATTGGTCCATTGGGGGTCACTGCAATTGCAGTGACGACCTCTCATCCCCCCTTTTTTATTCGATATTTCACCCGATATATTTGACGAAAAATTTACATTTTTTCCAAAACTTACACCACCAAGATCCTTTATTTTTGCTCCTAAGTTAGTTGAGAGTCCATGATTCTTTATGTCGAGGTAGAAAGACTTCTTTTCCAGTGGTTTTCGTCCTTTTTGCAGACGGACATCTGCAAAATGCAATATTTTTTTCGACACTATTCGAAAATCGATATAGACGTATATTTCGCGCGCTAAGAAAAGTTTTTTTAGAATAGGGCGAAAGGTATTAAATAATTTACGAACAATAAACAACGAATAAAATTAGCAGTGGTTAAAAAAGCTTACTGTAAAAGAACAAATCAAATAGAAAAAAAAATAATACAAATAGGCGAAAAGAAAATAATTGAACAGATTATAACAAAAGGAAAAAAAAAAAAAACGCAACCAACAGGTGGAAATATAAAAAGATCGAATTCGAAGTTTGGCGAAGATCCAAATTTTAATTGAGACACGAACCATATTCGTTTCTTGAGATTAAAAAAAAGCGGCAAAGTAAGCTCTGAGATACTAAATCAAAACAAAGAAGAAAAAAAGGACAGGAGGTTTGAAATCAGATAACACTTAGTTAAAAATGTAATCTTTTGAATTCAAGATGTCTAACAAAAAAAATGCAACATGTTTTTAATGTTTTTTACACTCGATAAAAATTGATATCCCAGAAAAATATTTCGCATTTGCCGCGATTGCAAGGTTATGTAGATCTCCGAGAAACGCCCCCCACCCCGCCGTACCTCGTGCGAAAAATATGACACTATAGCTCAATTAGAAATCGCAACTTTTGTAGAATCAGCTGAAAAAGTATACAAATGTCTTGTCCTCTCTTCATCTTTGCCGGTATAGAATTTCGCAACTGGCAAAAACATTTGTATTCAACATTCACGTGCTATTAAAGAAATATCTTAGAAACGTTCGGAAGTTGACAGTCGTCCAGTGCATTAAATCATTATAAACAAAGGCAGACGATATAAACAAAAAAAAAATTGCGTACCGCGATCGTGAAACTTTGATACTATTATATGACCGATCAACCCAATTGTTTTTTTATTGTCATTAAATTTTCATCATACTTAGCTAAAAGAGTTACTCAAAAGAATAATTTTGTGACCATGAACTATACTGTAACGAAACGCACCATCGTTTTGTCCAAAATGCAACATTGTAAGTAACAAAAAAAAAAAAAAGCTCGATATTGCTGCAAGAATGGGTAATATTTTTGTAAATTACACACGGTATAAGCGTCTTGTGATTTATCGGACATTTGCACAAAACTCGTGGTTTAAACTCGTAACGTATATATAGTACATAAAGCATCTTAATACATACATACATACATACATACATACACACACACACACACACAACACATGTCGAAACAACAACGCCAGTTACGTGCCCAGTGAAAGTATTCGATGATATAGTTATAGTTGCAAGACAGAATAGTTTTGTAGTGAGCAACGATATGTAGATACACATTCACATACATATATAAGTATAAATGAACATATACGCGCGTACTTACGAGAATGAGTGTCCGAGTTATCCCGCGACGGTTGCTTGTGCTGCTGATGCTGGACCTTAGACGGAGATATCATTCCTATACGATGGAACACCGCGTACAACAATCACACGACGATATTAATAATAATAATATATCTTTATAAAATCTCTTGTCCGTGGCTGAAGCACTTTCCATTCTCTCTTTTCGTTTGAAAAAAACAATATCACATGGCGAAGCAAGCAGATTTTTTTTGTACACACATATATGTATCTAACCCTGCGATATATAAACTACATAATTCCCGTGAAATTCCGTATAACCTATATCGCGTAAGAAATACGAAACAATATTTCTCATGAAACACGCGTGAAATGGATATTTTTACATGAAACTCTCGTCCGTTCTTCGCCGATCGTGAAAACGGCTCTCGAGGGAAGATGGAAAAAAAACAACGCGGAAATTTTTCAGTCGGCGGGTGACTCTACTCGTAACACAAACTTCCATTCGGATTGTGAATACAGATGCGAAGTGAACATAGGTTGGAGGTGGGAGACAAATAAAATAAAGGAATACGAGACCGGTAACCTGAATAGAGAAAAAGTGCGAAATGTCCCTAGAACGATGAGCGAATCGGCAAAGTTCATCGCGGGGCGGTCATTCTTATAAGCCACTCCGATTCGTAGCAGCCGAGAGCAGCCCGGCCTCTCAGTGGCGCAGGCGCCGAACGAACGGGGACAAGGAAATTCAAACCTGTCGAATTCTATAATGCAACTCGATGCAACTGGTATCCGGGCGCTTCCCGGCTCAAATCTGACAGGGAAACTGAATGACAGAATTGTCGAAATAAAAAAGAAATAAGTAAGGTTTAACGTATTTTACAATATACATCATTCGTAGATAGATAGTACGACTTCCCTTTAAACGGACAAAGTCCGAAGGAATTTATTTTTAGCGCGAATAATAATCGGGTGTATATCCCAAGTGACACGGTAGGACTTCGACGTCATTAGTATTCTCATAACCTTTATGGCGTCTCGAAACAGTGCTTGGAGCGGTCTATTGTGATCTGATAAGATCGAAATTCAATTTTCCAGCGCGGAAAGAATTGCATTTCGATGCAATTCGAAGAAGATCGTAACTCGGAAATAAAACGACGCGATTGACGATTGTATTGGAAACAAACACTAAGAAGTATGACAGGTACATCTGATCATCTGATATTCATCATCTGAGAAAAAACAAACGCTAAAGAAATTTGAAAAAAAAAAAATAAGAACTATCCAATCCTAGAAATCTCTTTAGAAAAATCATTGCCGCTGTCTTCCAAAGATGTATCAAGTAAAGGAACTGAATCGTCTCAAGCTACGAGTCATACCTTGGACAGTCTTTCGGTATGTATGACAAAAATACTATAATAGGCTTTTTGGAGAAACATCCATCGATAAACAGTATCATGGATCATTTTTCTGGGTACAACTAGTATCAAAAAGGGATGCGGCTTCTTCACAGTACCTATATTACAATAATAATTTATTTGTTGGATTTCTCTGTTACATTCCATTTACATTAAATTCAAAATGTAGAGCTCCAAACAATGACTTACAAATTATAAAGTACTTAAAATTAAATTAAGTTAAAACGGTTTTATTATTATTATTAATTATTTTGTCATAATTAACGGTTTAATGGAAAATATCTCTACTTGCGAATATTTTTTTGAGGGTGAAATGTTGTTAAAGATTGTGAGACTCTAGAAATTCTGAATTCTGAACAACGACTTCCAAATTATAAAAATCTTAAAATTAAGTTAAATAAGTTAAATCAGTTTTTTCTGATATTATCATTATTATTATTATTTTTCTCATAAATAACGGTTTATTTAACGGAAAAATATTACTATATAAAATTTTTTTGTTGAGGACGACATATTGTTGAAGATTCTGAAACTCTTGGATACGAGGTCACTGTGCCGGTGTTTGCGAGTGAACAAGCGCTTCTATAGTGTAGCGCAAGAACCATTCTTGTACACGAATCTGGATCTGGAACAGCTTTACGAAAGCATAGATGACACAGTATTGGATTATTTGGCTCCCCGTTGTCCGTATCTGTGGCGTCTAAATTTAACCAACTGTGGCAATTACGACAGCATATCTCCGGAAAAATTCAAAAACTTTCTCCGAGTCTGCGGAAGTTCGTTGACGGAACTCGGCCTCCGTTTTAGCCATTTCGTCGATGATTCCGTTATGCAGGAAATTCCGTTGATATGCCATAATCTCAAAAGTACATTGAAATTAATCGATAAGCACACAGTATTGTGCCTTGTGTCTTGTATTAAGCTTCGTCGTAAAGCGTTATGCTCTTTTTTTTTACCAGAACTGGATCTCCACAGTTGTAAAGTAACGGATAATGGCTTCAGAAGTCTAACAGCGTTGGATACTCTCGAAAGTTTTGAAATTTTCGCTCCGGACATAGAACAAGCAACGTTGATCCGGATAATACAGAAAAATCGTAAAATTCGACATTTGGATTTACGCCGTTTGCGTTACACCGATGTGGATGCCGTCGCACTGGCAATTGCCGATTCGTGCCCCGATCTGGAAAGCCTTACATGGCCGTATACCCATATATCCCACCGGGGAATTAAAGAACTCGCACGATGCACTAATCTGCGTCACCTCAATATTGCTTCTTGGTGAGTCTCAAACGCTCAGTTCAAACCGCGTGAAAAAAAAATAAACGTTTGTTGATTATTAATAATCAACAGAAATTTGTTGATTATTTTCACGATAATCGTTTTTTCACGAACCAATAGCTCAAACATATTCACATCCGATGGTGGCGCAAGACCGCAAAGGGCCCTGAAAACACTTTTTGCGAGTTGCATTCACTTGGAAACAGTTAGCCTGGCGACAGTGTATTACTTCACCGATGAAGATCTCGAGCCGTTGCTCTCGTGTCCGATCGAAGAATTGGATTTGGCTGAATCCAAGTATATCACCGCCGATATGTGCTCTCGTTTTTTCCCCTCCTGGCCGCGATTGAGGAAAATCAATCTGAAAATGTGCAACGCTATCAGATCTACCAATGTACGAGAATGGCAGAGGCAGTATCCAAATGTATCTATAAAATACGAGCCGTACAGACCCCACACTACGAAATGCCGTTTAAGACGCTTTAATCCCCAAAGTCCGTATTCAAATTTGTCCTTTGGTAACAAGTAATTCATGGCGCGTCACATCTATCAAAATTCTCTTTATTCGCGAAAGTATTTTCTCGTACATACGTTCCGAGACTTCCCTCCTTTCTGTCTATATACTTATTGTGCATTTACAATTCTTCGAAATCGTCCGTAGCTTTTCCAAGTGTTTCGCATACTTCGAAATCGGTTTTGGATTAACTGTGAATTTGGAGTCAATGTTGACTGGTAGTCCCGAACGACCCATTTCTAGACGCATGAAGTTTAGCGAGTTGCCATCCACGCAGTAGGGTGTTGATTTACCGTGAAATAACTAAATATAATAACATAGAATTTCGCGCATCGATATCTCACGGATCCTTTTATCCGTATTTCGCGAAATTCGAACACATTGTAGTCATCATTGCCCGTAAATGAAATACCACGGGGCTACCGGTGAAGTTAATATTCATTGTATAAAATATTAAGGTAATTTAGTCACCGTGACCAGCAACTTTCGCGCGAGGAAAATAAAACAGTATTTTTTATTTGAAACACTATATTAACAGTCGTAATTGAGCCGTTGACCGCCTCAGTTTCGAACATACCAAAGAAAACAATTACTAGAAAGCGTATTTTTACGAACAAAAGTTTGCGTACCACAAAATACGAAATATGATAGTAGTAAAAAGAATTATTTATTTATTTTATGGGAAAGCCCCTTTGCAATGTAATATATGTAATTAGAAATATCTCGATACAGTACAATGTTTACAATAAAAATCGTCGTAGTTATCGTCGTTAGAGACGAAATATTTTTGGGTCTCATCTACCGGTGTTATGTACAAGTGATTCGACGTATACTGAAAATAAATAATCGTGCCAATGAAATATATCAATATATGTATCTAACAATTGTATCTTCTATCTAATTTAAAAAATGTTTACTTCAAACGACGAGTAGACAAAAATACATCGTTCCGTTAACTCGATAACAAAAAAACGAAGATTTTGGTATTGGTTTTTCGGTAATATTCGAATTTACAATAGCGCAAATAAGATTTGTACATTGTGTCTTCCTTTTTTTATTTTAAGATAGATACGGCGCGTGGTGTTCATTTCGCATAAATTCGAGAAAAATGAGAGAGAATTGCAAACACTTCTCGGTAGTATAAAAATCTGAAAAAATGCATGCATATTAAAGGTACTAAAAAGATTCATTTTGCATAATAATAATTGCAAAATGTTATTAACAAATTGTTGAAAAAAAAAAAATTGTTCAACAAATTTCTGGTAACCCAACTATTTTTTTTTATGAAAATTTTCCGATTTTAATCTTTGATTTGAATTTTTTTTACGCATGTTTTCCATATAAAAGAAAAATTCAAAGTAAAGATTAAAATCTGAAAAAATGCATACGTATTCAGAAAAATGAACGAATCATTTTCATTAGAAAAAAAAGTTGGCTTCCCGGGAAATTTGTTGACCAATAAATTTTTTCATCAATTTGTTAATAACATTTTGGAATTATTATTATGCAAAATTAATCTTTTCGGTACTTTTAATATACATAGATTTTATCAGATTTTTATACCATCGAAAAATATTTGCAATTTCTTATCATTTTTCTCGAACTTATGCAAAATAAACGGGAAGCGACACAACTACTTTAAATCGATATACCTAAAAGATCCTTATGAGCAGGTCACACCTCCAGATTGTAGAAAATTCGATGTTGCGCGGTGTTACAACACGCAGCGACATCTTGAAGTGAGTTTGCTTATAAATTCGGCAAATAGAAATCTGCATTACCGATCGCTCATATTTTGAAGCGTCGGCGATTTATCTTGCTGCTGTGGTACGATACTGAGAAATCAGTTTACTCCCAAGGTCTCTGCTTGAGAAGAAATTCGAAGATTCTTAGAGCCCATAGTCGGGAAAGATTACTACATAATGCGTATCAAACGTTTTTTCGACGAACTTCTTGTATTATTATCGTCAAGATACATTATATTATTTACTATTTTCATTGAAATGTGCATTCGTTTCCAAACGTTCCATGCGGAAATTGCATTCAAACTTGGATATCCGCTAAATTGTACAGTAGGCAATCAGATAAGTTGAAGATTCGGAAACCCAGCCAATTAGGTACCATCAGATAAGTTGAGTATCCTAATACCTGCTGGGGTATATTCCAAAACTTACTCTCGTACGCTGGAGTATCACTCTATCTCTGTCTAACGCACGAGGACAAACAAGGATAGGATGATACTCTAGAGTACGGAAGTAAGTTTTGGAATATACCCCTGGAGTACCTGCCCACTGTCCCTTCCGCCGGAAAAATGGCCCTTTCCACCGTTCCCTGTCTGTCACACAAATGGCAGTAACGATTCTATTGGTCGGTATGAAAAGGGTAGGAGGTAGACGGACCCGGCGAAGGGTCGGAATTCAACTTACTTGATGGTATTTTCTTCAACTTATCTGACGGTTGGAATTACGTGATCGCCTACTGTACTCAAACGATTTCAGGGTCGTAGTGTACGGGAGGCTCCGGGTATAAGTTTAATTTTGGACAATCTATTTGTTGCCCGATCGGTTTCGTGAGACATCACTTTGCACGCATTGCGTCTGCTTCACAAGGGATTAAAGGATTCTTGGAGCATCCTGCCGGGATAAACTTTTAAATAATTAGAACTATACGTATGTTTCTTAATTTTTTTGCATTATACGAAAACATTATACTATTTGATTTGTTGTTTTTATAATGTACATTTGAATCAGAATACGATATATGAAAATGGTATTTAAGCGCAAATATTTTGTCTGATTTACATAAATAATATCGGTCGCGTAGTGCGCTAGAGACTTTTTTATGATCAGGCTGGTCATAAGAGAAGATGCGTTTTCGGCTAACTTTATGTCACCCACTTGTACGTTAACAATTACATTATTCGGGTTCGGTTCCTCGATAAAGATTTAAATCCTGTTCTTCAAATTATAATAGTAGTTTATTAAAAATGCAATTATAATAGAGATAACTTCAATCGATGATTTTAGTATAAGTATAATATATGTGATCAAGGGGTAATTCTAATGTGAGTCGAAAGCGGGTGATTTTAGAGTGACTGTTTCGTTCGGATGTTAGTTGTAGCCTTTAGGTGCGAGTCGTTCATATGTTGGAATAAGACTGACTAATTAGAAGGTAGAATCAATGGAACGAATAAAAATGCTGATAAAGAATCGCGTGATATCGGGAATCGAGGCGCTAGGTTCGTCACACGGCTTACGTGGGAAAGACGTACGCCTTCTCGCGGACCGGATGTGCATTGCCGTAATTCGAGAAGGAATGTCCGGTGGTTTGATTTTAATTATCAAATATAGCGAGATAGAAATTCGGAGAAATAGTTTATGAATAATACGTTCAAAAAGTCAGGACGTAACAAAATAAAGAATATTAGGTACAAATCTAATTTTTCATGAATCGGATTATTATAAAAATGTCTTGTCTGGCCATTTCATATGTCGAGTTAACATATTGGACAAATTTGTAAATTGTCTAAATACACCAGCGACTGTTTTAATAAATTCAGTTTTATGCCCAGACAAGTCATTTTTATAATAATCCGATTCATGCAAAATTAGATTTGTAGCTGATATTTTTTATTTACACTATGAATTAGCTTTGACTATTCTTGATTTATAGACTTGGCAATACATTTGAGGATTTGATTATTTGTCGACTTTTTGCCAAATCGACACAATATATGTAAATGTACTTGTCTCAAGTTTTTACACCAATTTTGGTGTTTTTTGTGGTTATTTCCGTACTTACGTCGGGGATCCACTTGCTCCGCCAGGGGTTATGGTTTTATTTTCGTTCCGTCGTTGCCGATTGGTTGCTGCTTTTGCGCTGGTGTGCGGTTCGGTGTTACCGATACGATCAAGTTGAACAGAAACAGGGAACAGATCCACGATAATTTTTCTGCCTCGTGTCGTAGAGATACGCGCAATAACTATCGTACAACTTTAATTTCACTTTCCGAGTGTTTTTTTTTTTTTTTTTTTCGAGGTGAATTTTACCGATACCGGAACCGACGCGCGCTAGTCTTCCGTGGGATGCGCATAGAGTTTCACGAATTCGAACCGGGGACCGGGAACACCGTCGTTGACAGACGAAGGCGCGAAACGAGAAAAATTCGAAGCGTTAGAAGCGCCACCGCTGCTTTGCGGAGAATTGTATGCAACAGGTGGGCATCGGTCGGAGATTTTTTTTCGGCAGTTTTCAACTCTCCGACAAAGGATCCGTTGACGCGGACTCACATTGTCATTGAACGGTATGATTTCTTTGTTTGTTCCGCATGTGATTTAATAAAAGACAGTCCATCCTTTTTTATGTTTCTATAACGTTCGATATTATTTTCTCCTACCGTATAGTGGAAAAAATAATTAAACCATTTATTTACCTCGAGAAAAAATCGAAAAGGTGTCGCTTTATTGTTGCCTTTATTTTTTTGCAACGGGATCCAGTAGAATCAACGGGTTCTTTGGTGTTTCAAGTATTATTTATTAATTTTTAACGAATTATTAATAAATTAATTTCAATATCGATGATAGAAAAATTGTGACGAGCTTTTCGATCGGTTTTCCTCGTCGCCGGCAACCTGTTGATTATTTATATTATCGTTATTGCCGCCGGTCAACGTGTTTACTTAGTACGTTGTATATTTAGCGTTTCGTACTTAAATCTTTCGCGAATCAACTTGTAAGCCGAGTTATGTCATTCAGTTTCAACGATTGTCCGAATTCGTCGCATACGAAAACAAACCAACGTTCACTGTTGACAGAGCGACAGAAGAAATTTCGCCGCGATGTTTTCCAGAGACAAACAAATCCCCCAGGATGTCTATTCCTGTAAAAAAAAAAAAAAAAAAAGTCGTTACAAATGATCGTCAAAATTTTTAAGTGTTGTCTTACGAAAAAAATTTAATTCATCAATCAAAAAAATGCATTAATTCGAAATGTGTCAATTTAACTTGACAAATAAACGTTTTCTATTTTTTTGATGCAGCGAGTCACAGATAGCCGTTTTCACAACTGAGATTTGACCAAAAAAATCTCTAAACAACAAATGACGAACCCCTGCAATTCCATTGTTCACGAAAGGACCACAGATTTTTGTTGTGCACCACGCAATCGGAAAGTACCAACTGACGAGAAATCGCCAGTCGCCACCTTGATGATTGGTAATTATAATTATTCAAATAAAAAGATTCAGTCTCCGTTATCCTTTGAACGGTAAACTGCTGTCGTCATGTTTAAACTCATCGAAATAAAAAACCAACAAATGTTCATTGTTGATGATTCGTCAAAATAATTAATTTGTCGACAATGCGCTCAAAAGTCATTTCTTTATATCATAAAAAAAAAAAGCCATTCACAAATTATCGTCAAATATTTACCATCAATCTTACGAAGCAATGAAAATTTTACAGCTGTAAAAAAAATGCGTCTTCTAAATCGTATACATTTCATGGTGACTCAACTTGACAAGCAATCTTTTTTTTGTTTCAGTCACTCGTCGATAGCTGCTGCCAAAACGGCGATTCGTTTGAAGAAAAAAACCGCCAATACATAAATCTCCATGTAATCTCATAGGTTCCATGAGTTTGAAGAATTTTTATCGCACAAAGATTTTGATGTAAACAATGACAACGATTGATTGGCCCAGCAACATTTTCGTTTGCGCTTTTGTTTGGCGCAATGGGTATAGAAACTATTACTGTATGTTGTGCAATTACATAATTTGCGACGACGCGACACTGGACGCTCATGTCAATGCTAAACGCCATATCAACGCATTAAAATTGCACGGGGATATCATATTGCCGAGTAAAAATAATCTGTACCGCTGCCGACACTGCAACTGCACGATTAACGGTTACGACAAAGTCTTCACGCATCTCATGGGCAGAAAACATCGGAATGACGTGGGAAACGGTACGGAGGAACGGTCATGGAAACGGGGATCAATTTCTTGGGACGATTCTGATCATTTTGCTTTTCCGTTTGTCACCCGAGAGGATTGTCAGGAGTACTTTTGTCTTATCTGCAATTACGATATTCACGGATACGCCGATTTCTGGACTCACGTGAAGGGTAAGCGTCACGAGGACTCCGTGAAACGTTACGGTCATCACATAGAGCCGATGGGGGATAATCGTTATTACTGCAACTGCTGCGACTGTACCGTGCCGCCTTACGGCACTGTTTACGAGCATATAATGGGACTGAAGCACCAGGCTTTTGTGCAGCATTTTCACAGACAGAGAATAAAACGGGATGCGGAAAAGAGAGGCGAGGAAGATAAAGAAGGGAAAGAGAGTGTTGCTAAGAATTATGCATTAACGAAGAAACCCATTACGCGAGAGAAAGAATGTCGGCAACTCGATCGTCATGAGTCACACGGCGATAAGCAAGATGATGAGAAAGCGGAAGTAAAAAAACTAAAGGGAACAAAACCGGAAGTAAAACAGTTAAAAGTCGAAGCAGATCAACACACGAAACAGAAGAAAGTAAGCTGGGAACTCGATTATCGCAAGTTACTCGACTACTACAAGACGTGTGAAGAAAAACTGGAAGTAAAAAAAATGAAAGTGAAAACAGACCAATCCATTAAACGGAAGGAAGAAAAGTGGCAATTGGATTATCATAACCTATCCAGCGATTCCACGAATAAAGAAAAACCGGATGTGAAACAAGCGAAAGGCGAAGCGGCTAATCGCATCGAGCGGAACGACGAAATGTGGCAACTCGATTATTATAATATACTTCAAGACGACGACACGACGGATGAAGAAGGCGAAGAAGGTAAACAGCCGAAAATCGATGAAAAGGAAGCAGAAAGGCAGAGAAGTTGGGAGAATTCGTTCGAAGTAATTAACCCAAAAACTGCAAAGTCGAGTATAAATTTATCTCAGGCTTCTGAAATAAATTGGCAACTAAAGTGCGACGCTGAAGAGATAGAAAAACAAAAGGTTTTTATTACCGATAATCAGAAACTTCCGGGTGAACTTACGAGCCCAAAAGAACTCAATAACACAATAGATAACTCTTCCAATACTGTTAAAACGAAGACCACACGTGTCTGTTCTCAAAACTTTGATATGCAAACTACATCGCGCTGTAACTACAATTCGATAATCTCTTATTCCGTAAGCTTTTACAGCGAAAATGACGGGCAGAAAGATAAAAACGAGACGAAAAAAACAGAAACATGGAACTCAAGAAAAACTCAAGAAAAGAACTCGGAAAAACACGACGAAGTTAAATCTAAAGAAATTCATCGCGGAAGTTCGGAAATGCGGGCGAAAATCGTTCGCGTCGAAAAAGTTCTAAATGGCAATAAGAGAATAATTGAAGTAAAACGAGAAAATACATCGGTGTTTCCGGCAAAGTCTGAAGCTCTGGAATCGATAAACAGTCTCCGATTTCTCGGCGAAGATATCGTTAACAATTCTCCAATTTCCGACAACTCAATGGACCAATCCTACAGTGATTTGAGTTTCGATCTCACCTTTGGCGATGCGACAATTTCCGCGCTCATCAACGAAGCACTTGCGGACACCGGCAGCAGAAACGATGGTTCGCTTCGTCGGCGATTCTCGGATTCAAACAAAAGTTCTTATTCCGAAAAGAATCGAATTTTCTCGTCGAAAAAATTGACGATGCAGAGGATAAAGCATCTCTTGAATTACGACAAAGATATGTACGACACGAAAAACAAAATTCGCGAAATACGACTCAGTCTCGAACTGAGTCTCGTGATCGACTCGAGAACATTCTATTGTCTCGTGTGTCGAAAAATAATTACGAAAATTCGCGACAATTGCATCGAACACTTTTGCGATCCTCAACATCGCGACTATCTCGAGCGAATGGAGAATGGAATGATAATAGCTAAATCGCTGTTCGAAGTTGTTGGCGGACAATTCAACGAGATATATCTCGCCTACCAGTACATGGAAGTGATATCGAAGGAGAAGGTACGCTGTCTCATTTGCTATCGAAAAATCGGGAACGACGAAGAAACCCTTCGCGAACACGTCAACGAGGATGTTCATCGTAAAAATTGCGAAATAATGCACGAAAAATCGATGCAAAATTTGGAGACTATCGCATCGCAAGTGCGATGCGATTGGTACAAAATTCACAAGTATCGATGCTTACCGTGTTCGGCGAATTTCGACACGGAAATTAATTTTATCGAGCATTTGGAGAGCCCAAAACACGAAAGTTGTCTCGAAAAATCGGAAGATACTGGAAAAGGATTGGTTTACGATTTTTGTGAAATTTGCTCTCTGCTGTGGTACGGTTATCGTTCAGCGTATGCCGATCACTGCGATAGTTCGAGCCACAAGTGGAACGCCCAACGCGAACGGTACGTTTCGACGGATTTATCGGAATCGGCGAAACGCCTTCTCGTCGCGGCGGATAAATACGTCGGTGATACGATCGAGTATCTCGACGATGCGACGACGAAGGGACCGAGCAACGAGGCACCGATGAGGGATCTCGCGAATGCGGTGAGGCCGAAGTTTCCTCGAGCGAAATGTTTCGTCTATGGATCGAGAGCATGTGGATTAGGGGTCGCGGACAGTGATATCAATATCTTCCTCGATTGCGGTTAGTTAATTCATCGATATTTCAATCGTAATTCCAACTGATCACGAAACTAGGAAGCCATACCGATTTTTTTTAAATCTGATGATTCCGACGATTAGAGAAAAATTGAATCGTCGAGCCATTTTTTTTTTAACCAATTGCTGTTAGTTGCATTAATGTGTAATGTTTTCAGGCGATACTGACGCCGGAAAAATATCATCGGACGACGAGATCGCGTACCGTGTGACGAGTGTCCGCAAGTGTCTGATCGACGATCCGCATACGTGGGACATGGAAAAACCTTTGACGAGCTGCGAATCTGCGGTCGTTAAAGTGCATCACAGATCGAGCGGATTATTTTGCGTTATTTCATTAAAAAATGGACTCCCGGTTGAAAACACGAAATTGATTAAGTACCCAAAAAATTTGATTATTATTATTTACGATCGCCGTCCGTTCCGGTAAACGACCCTCACTGACGTGCTAATTTGTGTTCACGGTTTTTTGTTAAAGAAAGTTCAACGATGGTTTTCCGATGTGCCGAAAGTTGATAATTTTCCTCAAGCAGTGGCTGGCCTTCTGCGATTTGTCCGGCTCCGAGCGTATTACGAATTACGCACTTTGTTGGTGTGTAATCTTCTACCTGCAAAAACAATCCGTACTTCCGAACGTCGCTGCATTGATCGAGGCGAAAAAAAAATCGCGCAAAATCGCCGGTAATCTTCAAAAATCAAATACTACTTACCCTTTAGTTACGTATGTTTCGTGAAATGAAAAAAATGATGAGTTGGAAAAACTAGCAATTAGTCGTGAGAACTGATAGTTAATAGCCGTTTTTTTTTTTTTTTTTTTCAGATTGAAAAAAATGGTGTTCCACTTTATTATTAATTCTTCCAACACATGATTTTTTTTCAGCGTAGCAAAGTTCGAATTTAATCGAAAATTATTGATATCTCTCGATCGCAGGTTGGGAAGTCGGCGCGGACTGCGATTTTGTCGGCTATCGAGACGAACATGAATTCAGCCTCGTGGAGCATCTGAGAATATTTTTTGCGTTCTACGCAAACTTCGACTTCCGGTCGAGCGTCGCGTGTCCCGTTCTCGGCGAGACGGTGAAAAAACACGCTTTCGCGAATCCGGAAGATCTGCCGAAAGAAATGAAACATTATATCGATTATATTAATAATAAAGACGATCCGGAACCGCTGCGCATCGACGCTGTAATGTGTCTGCAAGATCCTTTCGATCTTCAATGCAATATCACTAAATCCGTCAGCAAAGTTACCGCAAGCCGTTTCCGAACGTGTTGCGCAACAAGTTTCAATTTACTTTGCGCATCGTAAATTTCGTCGAAACAACAGATTCCAATGAAACTCACACTTTCAGTTTATATTTAACGAGTAAGTAGGTATATTCGATGGTACACGCGGACCATAGTCGTCGAATGGACTTTCGAAACAAATGTTTTTAAATCATCTACAGCCGCCGTACACCAGTTAAATGAATGCTAAATTTTCCTAATGGTTTTTATAAAATTTCAGCACATTAATTGAAAGTAGCGGATGATGTTTTTTTAATTATTGCATGTATTCTCAACTTAGGACAATGTTAAAAACTATGGATTTGCAAAAACCTTAACTAATAAATGCGAATTTCGGTAAAGATACATTTTTTTTGGATATTTTCAAAGAATAAGCCTCAGTTTTTTTTTCTGCTCACCATTAAAAATTTTATGCCTAAAAAATTGCCCTGCGAATTTATCACGTAGATTTTTCGTTCGATAGATCATTTAAAAATTTCACCCGTTCGTTTATGGGAGACTTTTTGGCGGTTTAACAAGAATTTGTAATATTTAAACGATTAACACTACGAAAAAATTTAATGCGTGAATTCGTAGTGCAAGTTTGTAGGAACGACATCGAGTGCATTAAAATCGATACAAAACTGCTGTAAAAATTCGTCAAAAAATTAAACACGATAATGCGCCTTCATGAAAATGTTATCGGCAAATAAGAAAAACTCGTTGTTTAATTATTCTAGATACCGTGTTGTAAAATAATTAACCGAAGATTTAACAATAATAAATAATTATTTTTCTGTAACTGGTACTTGAAAGTTATACCGGTAAATCGACTAAAAAGTGATTGAATAATTTCTATCTGTCGAATCAATAATTCATAAAATGTAAAAACAAAATAGTTTTTATCATACAAATTTCTGTAAAAGCGTGCAAAAAAAACACTCATATTTTTTTGACGCACGTGGTAAGTTATCTTTCAGAACAAAAAAAACGTCGCTGAACCACGTGCGCCGTAACTTCACGAAAATTGCAAAAAGATTCTTTATTATTTTAATTTTTTTCAAAAATTTCTCGCACACGATCGAATATCACGCAGAGAGCCAACATTGGCAACAAAAAAAACGTACACAATTTCCGGTTGTTCCCGGAGTCTTCTTTTACCTCGCACTGCATTTGACCCTGAAATTTCCTGGAATTAAGCGCCATTTGTTTTTTTTCCAATTCTTATTACTTTTCGACAACGCACACGTAGATCTCTACAATACAAAGTTTCTAAATCTGCATAAACGTAAGTTTACAACGCGAAAACTTGTTCATCGTTGAATGCCAGTGAATAAAAGAAAGAATCCCCGCCGGAGTTCTCTGCCACGTGCTCCGAAGATTTCGTCTCGAGAATCTTGAGGTCGACACAAAAAGTTTAGTTCGAATTTATTATCGATCTATCTACGGTGTTGCGTCCGCTCGCAAGATTCTTCGTCTCGACATGAACCCAAAAAATGTTTCGTTCAATGTAATCGATGCACAGTGCCATTTTTGTCTGGTACATCGGTGATTTTTTTTTTTGTTTTTTCGTATTCTCCAGTTTATCGCCGTTATCGTAATTTCCGCGTGAATTTTCAAGATTTACAATACCTCAAAAAAACTATTGATTTGCTGTACTTTTTATAGATTCCATGTTCGCCGCAAGTGCGTACAATTCGCTCATCAAAAAACATCAACGATCCAACGACAGGATGAATCGCGTTGAGAAATTTAACTACGGACAGAAGGGTTGGCCTCGTCGTTACTTCACTTGTCCTTTTGTCTTCAAACGAGACATAGGCGAATACTTCTGTCTGATCTGTGGCTGCATTATTTATCGTTACTCATCGGTCGTTGATCATATCAAAGGAAAACGTCACACGTTCTCCTTGGAGCAATATGGCTGCGATATATCGTTTCTCGGCAGTGATTATTACTACTGTGGACGCTGCAACTGTGTCGTTCCCTATTGCACAAATATTTACAATCACGTCACAGGCAAAAGACATCAGAATTTCTTGAGAGAAAAATCTTGGAGCATAGATTGGAAATCGTATGAATCTTTCATATGTCCCTTTGTTTTATTTGAGGATTTCGATAATTATTATTGTCTCATTTGCGGTTGCTACATGTCGGGAACCTCGGCATACGAATCTCATATACATGGAAAATTACATGCATCCATCGTTGAAATGTTCGGTCGTCATATCTTCCCTTTGGGCAATGATTATTACTACTGCAATCAATGTGATTGCGCCGTTCCGCATTACAAAAACGTTTATGGGCACATAATTGGGCGAAGACACGAAAATTTGTCGGAACAAATGAACGAACATGGAACTTGGACCAGAGGCATAAATCCACGGAAGAAGAAGAAAGAAGAAGAAGAAATGAAGGAACGACGCGATCGGCCGATCAACGGCAAAGAAGAAACGAAATTGCTGAAATTCGATAGCGCAAAGAAATCGGAGATTTTAGAATCTTCGAAATTATCAGATTTTTCCGATGCGGATATTCAGCAAATTACAAATAAAACTGAAAAAACTCGAAAATTGCTTGTTTTTTCCGAAGATTTTTGCAACGATTTCGCGGACCCGAATCCGCAAGAAGATGTATCGGAAGAAACAAACGAAGAAAATAGTCGGGTTTTCGAAAACGAAGAAACGGACGTGCCGCGGGTCGAGAATTTGGCGAGCGCGGAGTCCGTGAAATCTACGAAATTGCCTTTTTTCTCCGACGAATTTTTCGAACTCCTTATCGGAAAACACAATTTACTTCAGGAAATCGACGGTGAATATTATTCACAAGTTTGGAAGAGAAGCGCACAGATTCCAAAATCGGCTCCATTCACCGAAGATCTTTACAATTGGTTTATAGGTCGCGAAGATGCATCGTCCGAAATTAACGAGAAAGAAGAAGCAACAGCGAAAAACGAAAATTCACGTCAACGCAAAATATTGGACGAAGATTTGCAACAGTTCGAGGACAATACCAATGAAATCGTAATTAAAAATACGACGAATATCAACAGAAAAAAAAAATTCGTTGAAGCGAAGAAACGAACAAAATTCGAGAATTTTTTCTCTCAGAATTATACAATTTTGCCGCGTCCCGTTCGCAACGAGACAAAAAACAGCGGTAAAGGTTTCGTTTGTGCGAAAATTTCAAAGAGCATCGCGCCTCGGGCACGTTTAAATTTGTCGTCGTGGCAATTATCCTCTTGCAACAATGCCCTGCAAAACTCCATCGTGAAGAAGGAATCGAAAAATTCAGTTCACAACAATTTAAAGAGTATCGTCAAATTTCCAATGCAACGAGACGTCGATATATCCGTAACGCTATTGGATTCTAAATTAATCGATTTCGAAGTCGAATCGAAGAAACACATTGTTGTTTTTTCAGATAAATTCGTCAAACAATCGAAATATCTAAAAAATACCGAAAATTTATCGATGGAACGAAATTCACCGGAAGTTTCGATAACTGATCTAGAATCGTTTTCCAACTCGACAAGTCGTTCGAGCGAAATTTTCGATATAAATGGTAATGAGAGATCGAACGTTGCGCCGATGAGTTTTCGTTCCGAGTATCGTGATACCGTAAATTTATCATTAAAAGCGACGATTAATGATTTCACGACGGCTGATCATACTATTCACGATTTCGATCTCAATATGAACGATCTTAGCTCGAATATTGCAACGTCAACCTCGAGCAACGAGAACATCGACGAAGATTCGTCGCCACCGCGATCGCCATCGTCTATAAATCAAGAAATTCGTACGAAACTATCGTGGAAATTATTGGCAGCGCAAAAAGTAGTGAAAAGCACGTATGCCGACGATACGCAATTGTCTTATGTGATTGATTCGAAAAATACGTTTTGCCTCGTCTGTCGCAAAGTATTGTCAACGATCGAGAAAAATTACATCGAACATCTGTGGAATATTGATCATCGCGTAACTCTCGAAGAAAAAACGAAAGATCATGCGATCTTTCAAATGCTTCCCGGCGAATTTAGCGAACTGCATCTCGCGCGTGAATACATGCTCGAGATGACGGAAGATATTGTGTATTGTATTATTTGCGACGATTTGATGTTAAACGTGAATTACGCGTTACAGGCGCATATCGAGGATGATGCGCATAAATGCAAGCGGGAAGTGATGCATGCAAAGACGAAATTACGTCTCACTCTGGCGGCGTCGCGAATACAGCGCGACTGAGATTAAGTTCCAACGAGGTTTTGAGACCAGCGATGGCTCAATTTATTTTTTTACTTTTTATAGAATTTTTTTTTCCGCGACTTCTTTGAAATGTAAGTATTACAGTGTTATCCTTAACAAGTTTTTTTGTACGCCTCTGAGGCTTCTAACTTGTGCGACTAAGGAATTAATAGATGCGAGTAGCAAAAAATCACATGCTAAATATAAACGGTAACTTATTAGTTATTTGTTTCCGCGTGAAAATCAAATATCGAATATTGATCGCAATATTAATAAAATGTTTCTTAAGCAATGATATGAATTGAGACTAATAATAACTATGATATCTTATATTTTTATAAATAAAAAATAAGCAGTGCCTACAAAGCATGCGCGTTGTTGTTGAATAACCCAATAACTCATTTAATACGCATGCAGACGAGAAACTCCTCGGCACAAAAAGAAACTTCAATGATTGTAAAAATCAGAATTTATTCAAAATTCAAGTGAAATTCAACAACGCAAACATCTACTGAATTACAGTTAAGATTTAAGATCCTCAAAACTATTCACCTTACTCAATCCGACTATCTCGGCCCCCAAGTAATGCTCCCAATCATCTTTCATTTGTGCCGCGCACATGGCGAACTCGCATCATTGTTCCGCTTCCGGTCGACAGAGAGACTCTAAAAAGAAAAACAATATGGTACGCCGTGTCGCCGGTGCGACTTTTTTCACAGTGGCCAGACTGATAGTCGCTGCGTACATCCAGTCGAACACAGTCGAACTGCTTCGCGAATCACATCATCATCGCATGTTCGTTTGTTTTCGTCGCGACACGATAACCGGTGACCGGTGCAAACAAGTAAAAAGAATAATAGTTCGTGAAGAAAAATTGAACATCAATAAGCAGCAAATTCAATAAAAAATCGTAAAAAAGAAGTCCGACAAACCAAAAATGCAGCATCTTCGGCCGATCGACTGGAAATCGTCCGACTATTATGCTTGCGCGTTCGTTTCGCGCGAGGATATCGACGATTATTATTGTCTACTTTGCGATCGTCGTTTGCGCGGTGAAAAAGATCTTTGCGAGCACATTAACATCAACGAGCGACACACGAATTATGTACGTCAACGCGGCTGTTACTTGACACCGCTGGAAAACGATAAGTATTATTGCAGCCATTGTCGTTGCGTTATCGATGATTACACAAAGATCGATCGCCATTTCCGCACGGGAAATCATTATTCGGAGAGCGACGAAGGATGGCAAAAGCGAAAATCGAAAATCCTCGATTGGACCGCATCCGATATATTCGCCTGTCCGTTCGTCCTCCGTCGCGAAAACAACCAGTACTATTGTCTTGTTTGCGGTTTTATCGCCGTCGACGATCGAGCGTACGATGAACATATACGCGGTAAATTTCACAGAGATTCCGTTCTTTACAACGGCCAACATATATCGCCGATCGCGGACAGTGCCTATTACTGTCACACTTGCAATCGAAAACTCATTTATTACACCAGTATCCACACTCATCTTTTCGGAAAAACTCACAAAGAAAAATTACAAGATGCGGAGAAAAAAAAAATGCCCAAACCTCAGCCAATTGAATGGGCGGCGTGTGAATATTTTGTTCGTCCGTTTGTCACAGAGGTACCCCATGGAAAATACTACTGCGTTATCTGTGAAATATCTCTCGGAAACAAGACAATTTTGGATGAGCATATAAAAGGTGATCGTCACACGGAGGCTGTGAAAACGGCCAATGATTTTGTACTTCCACTGGCACATTTTTATTATTACTGTGAATGCTGCGATTTGATTTTGCCGTATCACAGCATGATTCGTTCGCACATTGATGGCGGAAAGCACAGATATCTGTACAAAGAACGAGTAAAATTACGAAAAGAAAAATCGATCGACCAAAGGGCGAATGAACGTTTTGTTTGTCCCTTTGTGTATCGGGAGAGCGTCGGCGAGTATTATTGTATACTCTGCGATTTTTCCATTCTTGATAACGTAAATCTGAATCGTCATTTAAACGAAATGTCTCATATGTCTGCCATAAAAATAAACGGCAGATACGTGAAAGCGCTTCAGGATGAGAGTTTTTATTGCGAGTGTTGCGATCGCGTGATTTACGACTACCGACAAATTTACGATCATTCGAATGAAAAAAAGCATATCTCAATGCGCGAAAGGATGGAGCGCGAAACGCGGAATGACGAAACGAGTAACACGGGGATTTCACGGCGAAACGATCGCGGGCTCAATAATTCGAATTCGTACTCGAACGCGAGTGAAAAAGCCATAAAAACAACGATAAACAACGAAAATGTCGTTCGAAAAAAACGAAGCGAAGAAACGAAAAACTCGGGGATTACGGAGATCGCGAAAAGTAACGAAAAAAATGATGGTAGGAGGAATTTTCCGAGTGGAAAACGCGCGTCGAAGGGGAAAGACGAGGCCGAAGTAACGGAGATTAACTTAGTAGTCTCGCCGTGTGAATCGAACGGACGAGAAGAACTGAGCGAAAACACGAAAACCTCGGCGATTTTAGAGATCGCGAAAACGGACGAAAAAAACAATATCGGAACGAATTCTCCGAGTTCGGAAATAACGATAAATTTGGAGGACACCGGTTACGAAGAAACGTCGCGAAAAAACATCGCGTTGCAGAGTTTCCGAACTAAGAGTTTCACGCCTAAAGAAAAAATCGAACCCCGAGAAGTCGCGGAGCTCATGGATTATTGCGAAGATATTTACGACACGCAGGATCGATTGAGAGAAATGAAACTCGGTTTGGAATTGTGCTTCGTTACCGAGATGAACGAACATTATTGTCTGATTTGTCGGGAAATAGTTGGGCAAACGACAGATAAGTACGTCGAACACTTGGGGGATCCGGATCATTGCAACTATTTGGAGGAAATTATGGAAAATCACGCGCAGTTCGAAATCGATAACAGTCAATTCAGCGAATTGTTTCTCTCTCATCATTACATGGTTAATATATCGAAGTTCTTGACGCGCTGCATCGTTTGCAACGAAGACATAAATCCCGTCGGCAATGCGTTAAACGATCATATCGATCGCGACGATCATTTGACGAGATGCGTGAATATGCGGATAAAAGCGACGAAAAATCTGGCAGCAATCGCGTCGCGTATGGAATGCGATTGGTACAAAATTGAAAGATATCGATGCGAAACATGTTCGTTGACTTTCGTCACTGAAATGAAGTTCGCGTTGCACATGCGAAGCGAGGAACACGAAATTTTCCGCAAAGAGATAAAAGACACCGGGGAAGTACCGATTTATGATTTTTGCGAGTTATGCGCTCTGATGTGGTACGGCTATCGATGCACCTACGCGGCGCACTGTAAAGGCCTATCACACAAATGGCTCGCGCGGCAGGGATATTATATTCCGACCAAATTGCCGATATCGACATGGAAGTTTTTGTCGAAATCGGCCGTTTATATCGGACATACGATAGATTATCTGTACGACGAATCGGAGAGAGAGAAAATGGATAACGAAATGTTAATGAACGATCTGAGGCTTGCGATAAGATCGAAGTTTCCCGACGTGAATGTATACACATTTGGATCGAGGGAATTCGGCTCAAAGTCTCCGAATCAATGTATCGATGTCTTCATCGGCTGTGGTGAGTTAAAAGTAGTTGTGACGAAAAAATAAATTTAACTCATTAACGATCACTGATTCACTTATTTATTTGTAAATATATAAACAAAATCATAACTATAGTAATAATAATAATAGTTAGTTTTTTTATAAATAAAATAAATAAGTATTTTCTTGTGTATTTTCGAGAATTTTTTTTTACACGATATATCCATAGAAAGTATCTACGATGGAAAATCGTCGCCGGATCACGCGATTTTGGACTTTATGACGATCGTGGATCAATGTTTCAAAGAAGATCCAGAAAAATGGAAGCAAGAAGATTTTTGCACTATCGGTCATTCGTCCGTTATTAAGGCGCGTCACAGAGTGACCGGAAAATCGTGCGAGATATTTTTTGAAAGGGGTCTCTCCATGGACAGCACGAAGTTAATCGGGTACGTGGGCGTTCGTTAAAAAATCGACAATGACAAAATTTGATCGACTAATAAACGGTATGATTATGATTTACAGATTCTACAATGATATCTTTCCCCAGTGTCAGAAGCTCCTGCTATTCTTGAAACAATGGTTGGCTCATTGCGATTTAACCGGACACCGGCGAATCTCGTGTTACGCGCTTTATTGGTCGATAATATTCTATTTGCAAAAAGAATCGATACTTCCCAGCATCGCTTCGCTGATGGCGTTTAAAGAGAATTCACTAAAAATTGACGGCACGTCCTGTATTTACATGTGTTATTATAATACTAAATAAATTAATGAAAAATAATAATAATGGCGAAATAATAATGACACATTATTATTTCGTCAGTTTATTATATTTTTTTGACATTTCGAAATTAATGTTGATATTTTAACTGGGTTCGGTTTAAATAACACCTTTTTTGTTTTTTGATCGCAGGAAACTCTATCGGCGCGTTTAACAACTTTATCCTTAACGAATCGAAGACGAACTCGGGTATCAAGGAACTCATCATTAGATTTTTCATGTTTTACGCGAGTTTTGACTTTCGTCACGACGTCGCGTGTCCGAGTCTCGGCGACACGGTGAAAAAACGAACGTTCGGATATCCGGACGATTTACCAAACGAAATGGCATCCTACGTCGATTACGTGAAAACCGCCTATAATCCAAAACCTTTCGAAATTGAATGCCCCATGTGCCTTCAGGATCCCTTAATTCACGGGCGCAATCTAACCAGAGACCTCAGCAAATACGATTTAATTCGTTTTCGCGCGTGTTGCTATCAAAGCACTTATTCACTCAGTTCATTTTAGATAACGATTTTAACGATCGATCGAACCCTGTTGCCATAGTCGTAGGTATAAAAAATTTATTTACAATGAATTCATTAATTATTCATCAGTTAACCGCTATCACAACACAAATTCATGAAAAAAAAATGATTTTTCCTTATATTCGTGGGATCAATTCGAACGATAACTTATAAGCGAAAATAAAAAAAAAATAAAAGATATTGCGAGGATAATTTAGAGGATACAACGCGACGACAACGCGCGTCTTATCGAATCTAAAAAAAATGTTAAAACATAATAACAAAAAAACCGATCCGAACCGAACCATACGGACGATACAACTTACACGGTTACGTATTTTAACAGTTGATATGTGTTTAATAACATTAACTCCAATGCACACGAAAAATGCGTGCTATTTATAAACTGCTATCATTAATATTTATTTCGTTTTATTCGCTGTAATTCTTAACAATTTCTCTTGAGAAAATGAACTGTACTTAGAGATTGAATTGTTTTCGTCAGTAAGGGATTTACTCTTCCATTACTTTAAATACAATGTGAAAAAGAAACGTAAATCGAATAAACTGTTATCAATTTTTTCGTGACACAAAACGATTTAATTAGCTAACATTTTTTTCTTTTTTACCTTCAAGACAATGATACCTTTGCGACAAAAAAAAAATTAAAAATTCAATAAATCATTATCATTATTTTTCAATTCAAACTCGAAGTTACGAGTTTGAATTTCTCCAGAGTTTTATACGAGAGTTTCGATAATTTTTTCGATACTTGGAAGAAAACGTAATTTCTAAAATGAAATAGAAAATCGATAACTTATTATCGATATTTTTGTGAAATTACAAGTTTACATTGTTTTTTCGGTACTTTGAAGACATTGCGAAAAAGAAATAGATAATTATTAAACAATCGTCGACATTGTTGCCGCGGTATTGCTTATTCCGATAAATCTCATGTATTCACCGGTCGAAACGGCTGTTCTCTCCGCAGCGATATATCACATAACACGAGACCGCGAACTGTTTACATTTTTTTCAACACTTTGTCGGTGAGTGTCGAAGAAGCCGGTCGGAGCTGATTCTCGGCTGTGCATTTGGGCCTTCGAAATCGTCTTTCATTTTTAATAAATCGTGAGTATTGCGAAACGGATTTACGATCCGTAATAACTGAACGATTTGATTGTCGATTTTTATTTTCGCGAATGCGTCAATTTCGAGTACAAATTATATTCTCGTACACTTGAAAACAATGGACCGCATAAGTGAATCGTTGTTTTTACCGAAACGTCTAGTCTCGCGCGCATTTCCAATACATCGTGAGCAATGCGGAAAAATACTCAGCATTCGTAATAACTCTACAATTAGACTATCGATTCTAATTCTTGGAAATTCGGGCGTCAATTTCGACTAAGAATCACATTGTTATGTACTTTAAAACAGTAGAAAGCGTTATGTTATGCATAACACAATAAGTGACCTTGACTCTCGCGTTCACAAGTGTTCATTGTCAATGGATAATTCTCTCTATACTTGCGCGCGTCGTGCTGACTTTCGCGAAAAATAACGCCGAATTAATATTACTGTATATCTCGTCGTATACATTTTTTTTTATGTTTTCATATTCTCACGCATTCATCGAATTCCGTACACTCGTATTTTGTACTTTTTATCATTTCGCGATAAATAGCGTTGAATGATCATTATGCTTTCCATCTATTTGTCGTCCAATTGGATTTTATCTGTTCCATACAATTTCGATGCGTCAAAAAATTTGATTTTTTCGGCCCTAGAAAACAATTGTTGAAGATATAATTGATAGATTTTCAATATTTTATCTCATTATTTTGCAGGTATTTTTCGCTGACGTCGTCTACAAGTCAAATTCATCACAGTCGCCATCTATGAACGATCGGTTTTGGGATAATAATTTTTGGAAAATTATCGTCGTTTATCTGCCGTGTGTGAAGGATATCGAGGGTAAAATTTTGTCGCCCTGTATAAAATATCTAATTTTTGTTTCATTATGTATTTTTAAATTATTATTTTTTATCTATTTGATATTTAATTTTTTATAGATATATCGCGATTCCAAAAAGTTGATGAGGTTTGTCAATTATTTTGGATTTCAAATTTCTCTCATACGACTTTGGTTTTTATTCGACAACGATTAACGTTTGGATCACGCGGAAATATTTGAACGAATAATAATTGAAAGATTCGCAGAGTTAAGAGTCAGTGTGTAATATCAAATGTAAGAACCAATTTATTGCACTATAACTCATATATTTAATATTTTGCTATTTTATAAATTATTTTACCTTATTCATTTATTGCTATTAGAGTTATCTATGAATCTTATTTATCGAATTTAAACTTTCAAACTTGAAATTTTTATTTCTTCAAATTCGTTTATTTAATATTTAATATTTTCATACATAAATAGCAATTGCAAAAAAAAATGATAAACATCGCGAATTATCTTGTGTTTTCGATTTTTTCTGCCACAGCGTTCCTTTTCACGAAATTGGACCGAAATTTACGAAAATATTGTATTTTCCTTCACGCGATTTCATCGAAGCGATTAAGCTATGGATGAGCCGGACGAAGATGTTCTCATGGTGAATCGGCTCGTCAGAGCGCACATCGACAAGAGTCATCAGTACGAATGTTTCGTTTGTCCAAAAAACGGAAATTTCAACGATGTGGATGAACACATAAGTAACGAGTTACACATCAGAACTCTGGAACAGTTCTATGAAACATTCAATGACAGTCTCTATAAAATGAACTGTCGATTATGCAACGAAAATGTCGATTGGGAAACATTGAAAGCTCACGGAAAATCGCATCTCGTCGTGCCGTGGTACGAACCCGAAGAAAAGTACGCTGTCTTCATCGAGAATCGCATAATCGCCTGTGAAAACGAATTCTACTGTTGTCTCTGCGAAATAATATTCGTCGATTGGTCAACGGCGTTTCTTCACATCGATGATCGGCCGCACCGCTGTCTCAAAGAAAAAGAATTAATTCCCTTAGCCGATGATTTTTTTACAAAAATCCCCGCGAACGTAAGCCACGATACTTTAGTCTTGGAGGCTCTCGTTCCCCTCGACGATAAAATGCTCGAGTGTCGTATCTGCCGCAATGAAAACGTCGAATTAACTCGAATCGATCAGCACGTTAAAGGCTTTTTGCACAAGTGGCACAAAGTAATGTTCGCGGATAAATTGAGAGCTCAAAAAACATCGAAGCCCCCCGCGATAATTCGTGAAAATTGTTTATTCGCCGATTCGACTTATGAACGATTCGATACCGGGAGAACCGATCAACAACAAATTCACGAAAACTCATCGCGTTGCTATCTCGAGAAAGTGAATGAAGCGACTTTGCGTTGCCATTTCTGTGATCTCACGGTTTTCGCGTCACGACGAAATATCAATATTCACGCGGTGGGAAAGTTTCACGAGGATTCGTTGATGAAAAAAGGCTGCGATTGTCTCGCGCTTAAGGACGGCAACAATTATCATTGCGACTGTTGCCACTGCGATATTGACGGTCTCGACGAGGTTTATCTTCATGTGAAAAACGTGTATCACGCGGTTCACACCGAGCTGTCGAAAATATTCTCGATTAGTAAGCAAAATCTTTCAACAACTGTTCCGGATAAAGTAGCGTCACCCGCGAGACCGGAAACGATATGCGAGATCGTTGCTGGGAACGAACAAAAGTCATTGCTGGCCGATGAAAGCAAAATCAAAGTTGAGCCTTCGAAGGAACCGTTGCCGACAATCGTGCAGAACGTTTATCGCCCCGTGTCTCATTATTACATCAGAAGACCGCGTCCCCCGAAGCCCCTCGAGCCGCTGTTTCCCAATATCGTCTTCAAAACGATACCGTCGAATTACATAAGGCGCGCAACAAACCTTACGGATTCACGTTGCGTTGTTTGCAGCGTTAAGTTGTCCAGCAGCGCGGAGATCGAGACTCACATTGTCGGTTCGCTTCACGAAATTTCCATGAAAAAATATGGCTGCGAGGTAGTAACGCTCGTAGGAGGAAACTTATACTACTGTCGATGCTGCAATTGTCGAATATTCGGCATCGAAAACGTTTATCTTCACGTAAAGGGACGGCAGCACGCGATCGAGTGGTCGTTGGAGAGGAAGAAATTGGATGAAGCGAAGAAACCGGTGCAACCCGAACCGACGAAAGTTCTGTTGTCAACGATACTAACGAGCGAAGTAACGAAAATGGTCGAAGAAGTGAAGTCCGCGGAAGCCGCGAACGCGGCGAAATCTCGTCAAAACGGTATTCGATTGTGTAATCCCCTGAAACTAATCCCTGAGGTATTAACTCACTGCAACGACTGCCACGTACTCTTCACAAGCTGCGCGGATCTTCACGCCCATTTGGCCGGTCATTTCAGTGGAGATTTCGTGCGAACGGAATATCAGAAAAATTCAACGAATCCAAATCGATCACCGCAATCATCGAAAGAATTTACGAAAAATCCATCATCCACGGAAATTGAAGAAAATTCGAACAATCGGAAAAATGATCGATCGAGCGATGAAAACCTCGATAACGCAAAACCTGCAATGTGTTGCAAGATCTACGAAAGCGATAACGCATCGGAGGACTCGCGATTCGATTGTCGCACACCGACGAAATCGATAATGCAAAAAATTGTGAAACTCGCGAATTTCGACAAGGATCACATCTACGATATGCGGGAAAAATTGCGTGAGATAGAGTTGGGTATGAAATTTTGTCTTATCACCGAGACAACGGAGATCTATTGTCTCGTTTGTCGTAAAATCGTTGTTAACACGCTGCAGAATTGCTTCGAACATTTACGAAGTTTGGAGCACTGCGATTGTCTCGAAAAAATGGAACAAGACGACAAATTATTCGACTGTTATCCGGAGCAATTCAGCGAGATAGATTTGGCGTGCGAATACATGGAGGAGATCTCCGATGACACGGTACGATGTCTGATTTGTCGCGTGGACGTGGAGAATCTCGACGACGATATACGCGATCACATGGTTGACAAAAATCACGAAAAAATTCGTACGGAAAAGCATGCGCGGGCGAAAGATAATTTCGATAACGTTAAATCGAGAATGCACTGCGATTGGTACAACGTGCAGAAGTACTGGTGCGTTCTCTGCGAAGCGTTGTGCGACACCGAAACGAGTTTTGCGAAGCATTTGGAGAGCTGGAAGCACGCTATGGTTGTTAATCAAGCGGACAATGCGGAGAGATCGTTGATCTACGATTTTTGCCCAACGTGCGCTTTACTATGGTACGGATATCGATGCACATATGCCTATCACTGCAACATAACGTCGCACAAGTGGCTAACGCAGGACGGTCATAACGTGCTAAACGAGTTGACGGAATTAACGAAAAATCATTTGGCGTCGCCGAAACGGTACATCGACGATGCAATCGAATCGCTCGACAAAGGGGCGACGAAGGAGCGCGAGAGGGAACAGAAACTGATGCAAGATTTGGAAAACGCCGTTAAGATAAAATATTACAATGCGAGAGCCTACGGCTATGGATCGAGAACATCTGGATTGGGTGGAGCGGATAGCGATGTCGATGTATTTCTCGATTGCGGTGAGCGAGGGACATTAACATTATTTGCTTTTCTTTTTGATATATCACAGTACAGTATTATCCAAGAAATTTAATAGTTTTTCAACTTTCAAAGTAAATCTCTTTTGTATGTTGTAAGCTATAATTGGTGTTCGTTGATTTCAACAAATATTCCTCGCTCATTTCTGCATTCTGTAATCGTAACTCTCGGATTCTGACATTTTTTTCATTACGATTCTGGATGGTCGGTTAACGATGCTCTCGCGTTATGAATCGAAACGCAGTACATTTAACAACAGTCAATTTCTTATGTCTTTTTTTACATGATTTTGGAATTATTGTTCATTTTCTTGAATATTCATTTTTTCAGTAAAGTTCAGTAGGATGCAAATAGTTTTTTCACATTTTTCACAATGTGAACTTATGTTCAGTTTAATTTTACTGCATGCATTATAAGGACTGAATTAATGGAGCTTTTTTACCGTACTGCGTGATACGACGTGTACGAAAAAATTTATAGATTTTTCCGCGCTTTCTATTGAACATATACGTCTATTGAAGTAAACAGAATTTCAATAAATTTCAACAGAAAACCTGTACAACGGCCATGCGATATCGAAGAATCGGATCACGTCGTTGATGACCGATGTGTACCGATGTCTGAGCAAAAATTCCGAGTCTTGGAATTTATACGAACTCCTGACGAATTGTCGCACTCCTATCATCAGAGCTCATCACAGAGCAACGGAACTGTCCTGCGATATATCCTTCGAAAATGGTCTTTCCGTTGAGAACACGAAGCTCATCAAGTATGTTTAAAGAATCCGAATTTTCGCACCTCAAGATAATATACTGTCTTATAAATCGTGAATAACGCGCCTTACAGATCCTTCAACGATGTCTATCCTCCGTGCCGAGAGATGATACTTTTTTTGAAAAAGTGGCTGTCATTGTGCAATCTTTCGGGATCCAATCAAATCTCCAGTTACGCGCTTTGTTGGACGGTAATCTTCTACTTGCAGAAAGAATTCATTCTTCCGAGTATCGCAACGTTGACCCGAATGAACAGTCGATCGCACGAGATTGCCGGTAAAAACACATCGCCATTACAATTTGAAAAAAAAAAAAAAAATATATATATATATATATTTTTTATTATAAATAAAAAAATGAATAACAAATAAATATCGACGAAAAAAACATAAATAAAATGGTAGAATAATGGTGAATTAATCGAAGCATTCGCTAAAAGTTTTCGGAAATATATCCATAAAAAAAAATTAACAACAAAATTAATCGACTAATTTTTTTTTCCTTCGCAGGCTGGGAGGTCGGAATAACTCGCGAATACAGTTACAACAAAGCCGACAGTAACTTCAGCATAAAGGAACTACTCGTAAGATATTTCACGTTTTACGCGGATTTCGACTTCCGTCGCGACGTCGCGTGTCCTCTGCTCGGCGACGCAATAGCGAAGCGTGAATTTACCGATCATCGCAATCTTCCCAAAGAAATGCGACCGTACATCGACCACGTAAAGAAATCCGGCGATCAAGAACCGTTGCGCATCGACGCGCCTATGTGTCTTCAAGATCCTGTGAATCTACAGCACAATATCACGAAAGCTGTGAACAAAGGATGTCTGAGTCGTTTTCGAATCTGCTGCTCAAAGAGCGTCGATGTACTACTCGGCTCGTCATAGAAATAATTCGATACTCGACTGGTTCGAGATATTTCTTCCAAAAGAACTGATACACATAAAAATTCTAAAAATAACTTATTTTTTCAAGAAATTTTAACTCAACACATTTTTGCAGGGTATTAGAGATTACGAGCAATTTGATAAGTTTATCTTTTTTTTTACAATTTTTCACGAGCAATTATTTTGTTGCCTAAATAAAAGTCGTAATAGTAGATATATTTATATAGCACAAGAAGAAACGTTATGTATAGACTAAATATAACGGATGTGAAGAATTGGACATATAATTGATATATAGAGCAGTATAATCTGTAATATAAATCTATAATCTATATATAAAGTATATATACTGTATATATAGATTATATGTACTCTACATATTTATTATGCCCAATTCTATGTAGAAGAAGAGTTAATACATAACTGCCGCCTGTGAAGCACTGATACGGCGCGCAATTTTGATACGATTAGAATAAACGCGATACAAAACGAAACAAACAATTCGTTCGCTACCAAAAAGTATGATGTAAGTACCGGTCTAAGTGAGCGCATTATAAATTTAACATTTAAGAAATTTAAAAAAATGGAATGTTTCAGCGAAATCGTTATCGATGTTTAATTCCGGAGGCTGTGTTAAACTTCAAGATTCTGGCTAATTAACGCGCGGACCATAGCGAAAAAGGTGTCGATCAGGATATCGAGATAAAGATGCAATAGGAATATTAACGAATCTTTTTTTTGCATTCTTTTCCACAATATTTTAATGTCATATGATAAACTTTAGCCCCTGTACGGGCTTTTTAAATTATTTTTATTTATACGTTTAGAACATTAAAATTGCTTCTTTGTGATTGATATAACTATATAAGTAATGAAGAACAAAAAAAGTATTGTATTTGTCACGTGCGTCAATAAAGTTTCCTTTATTCCGTAACTCGTCTATTTGTAATTAAATCATTCAGTATCATTAATAACTTTTTGATACTTTTAAATATACACACATTATTCATAATATACATGTTTAAATATAACAGATTTTTCCGGGTTCATTTTGAAAAAAATTCCGGAGATATTCCATTCGCACAGTTTTGCCGGATTTATATATTCGAGAGTTTCCGGTTTAGCGACTCAATGTACCACGGCGATACAGTAAGAAAAAAAAATTATTTTTTTTAGTACTTGGCGTCGAGGCGCTACCGCGTCTCTCGATACCTATTCTACATCGCAGTTTATTTTTCCGTACCGTAAAGAAACGCTCGCTGAACCGCGTTCGATTAATAACGGAAACACAACATTTCTTTAAAGTATTTGTCGTATTACACAATATTCAATTAACGGCTGATTAATTAATTGAAATCCCGCGGATAAATGTCTCAAATTCGCTCGAATTTTGCGGGAATCTGAATTCGGGGAGACTATCACACCTGTAAGTACATCCGTGCCGCATGCCTTTTGCCCGATTGTTCCGGAATCGACCGACATAAACAACCATCTTCGATCGTCACGATCGTCAGAAATACATGCGTTTAAAAATATTTATTACCGGAATTATTTAGTTCGAATAACGGATCTCAAATATAAAGTGATAAAAATCGCACGAATGCTTTGTGAATTTCGCCAGACCGCGTCTTCGTTTCGATGGCAAAAAGGTTATTTTTTTTTTTTGATCGACGATTCTTTTGTCCCTTTTGTTTCGCCTCTCGTTCGTGCTGTTAAAAAAAAAAGAACGACATTTCGCACAGTTTTGAATGCGTCGAAAAACGAGAGGGTCGTTCGATACATTCGTTACATATGTCTCGTTAGCAAAAGCGACGTTTTTTTCGATATATTTCGCGAGTTTGTGTTATAAAAACGACAATTTATTGTAAGAACAATAAACCATTAAAATGCAATTAATTGCAATGGCACTTTATTGTTGTTGTTGTATTGTTGTGTGTTGTTTATTGTCTATTTCAGGTTCATGTGGAACAATGCTACGACGCACGTAGATAATAAAGCGATTGATAACAGAATTACTTCAATCCTTTAAGGCAATTAACAGTGAGTATTGATCAAAATTTTATTACGCAGCATAAATGTAAAAATTAATTCGTTCCGATGCCCCAGTGACCTTTCCGTACATTTCAATTTCAAGTTCTCAGAGATTTTTCATAAGATAGGAGGCGACGACAAGACTGTTATTTGCAACTGCGGGAGTATTTGGAAAACCAGTTAACGGTGAGTATTACACCAGAATTTACATTCCGCATAATGAGACAATTCAGATACTTAAAGGTTATGCAAAACCTCCCACCATCAATTTTTTTCATATATTCTTTTTAATGAAAAAAATCATATTATTCCGGTTTACCTCACTGTTTTATGACGATAGACATATTTTATATTAACGTATCGCAAAATTGTCAAGATCCTGGCAAAAAAACAGATTACAGTTTATATTACCGACTCAGTCAGTTTTCACATTATTTTAACTGTTCGATTTATTTATTTATTGGACAATATTTATTTATTAACATAATAAAATTTATCTGTGTATTGACTCGCTTAGTGGTTATTTTTGACAAAATAAGATTCAACTCATTGTAGAAAGATTCTTTCAATAAAAATCCTTGAAAGAAAAAAAAAACGCTATTTGCAGCTTTTATTACCGACTGAGTTTTTTCATATCGTTTTAACTATTTGAATTATTCATTGATCGATTCATGTTCAATCGTTAAAAGATTTTTTTATTTCCAAAACTAATACTATTTATCTACACATTAACTCTCTTAGGGATTATATTTGTCTAAATAACATTGAAATTGTTATACAAAGGTTTTTTTTTTTTCATTTCCAATGGTCGTCTTGGCATTATTTAAAAATGTGATACACAATGACCCCTTGAGATAGGTTTCCATAGTTAAGGTCACTAAAAATTTTTTAAAATAAGAAAATTATTTTTAAATTATTTTTATTACCGTCTACATTTAGATTGTCAAATACACCAAATTAAAAAAATGATTATTTTTTACGATTTTATAAGTAACTCAGTCCCCTTAATCGCCTTGTAGCAAAGTATTCACAATTCGCATCCGCAAAATACAATACAATTACAATTTACAATTACAGCAATACTATCCTCGGAAACAACCATCTACAATCTTACAATTGTTGTTGTTATTGTGGAATTAATATATTAATAACATATATCTATTGTTCTTATTTTATCGATTTTAGTTTCAACGTGAAAACAATGGAACTGCCGAGCGCCGTTGTCGCCGCTGCGAATGCACTCGCGCTTTGCGAAAAAAACAACGAGATCGACTGTACGATATGCCTGACGGGTTCGCGATTAAGAGACTGGAAAAAACACATATTCGATCCCACGCACTTGAGAGCCTTGGAGCAATTTAATCTGATATTCGAGAGAACGAACGGCAAAGTTCATTGCATACCCTGCAACGCGAATTTCCATTGGCACGAGTTAAGGACTCACGCGAAAACTCACATGATCCTTCCGTGGCACAAGTCCGACGACGGCTACGACAAGTATAAGATATTTTTCGAAAATCATATAATCGAATGGAAAAATATTTTTCAGTGTTGCCTCTGCGACATAACCTTTTCCGAGTGGAACATCGTTTTCGTTCACACTACCGATCCGATCCATCGGGATCTCTACGAAAAAACATCACCATGGATCTACGAGTTTCCCGATGACGCGGTTTCCTACGAACTTCTCGTGACCGAAGGAATAATCGCGCACAGCGAAATCTCTTTGGAATGTCGAATTTGCCGGGTTGAAGTCGCCGTCGGTAGCGTCGGCAAACACGCAAAGGGATTAATGCACAGAAGCAACAAATCGAAGTTTCGTCTCAAATTCAACGAACGCAAAGAAAACGAAACCATCAACGAGATGATTCGCAGAAATGTTCCATCCGACGAAACGTCAGAGGCGATCGAAGTTAATAGTTTAATGAATAAACGAGCAATCGAAGTTAATAGTTTAACGAATAAACGAGCGATCGAAGTTAATAGTTTAACGAATAAACGAGCGATCGAAGTCGAAAGTTCGACGAATCAACGAGCGATCGATCGCGAAAGTCTGTCCCATCTGTACATTGAGAAATGCGACGAAACGGATTCTTACTGCGTTATATGCCACTGCATCATGTTTCATCACTCCATAAAGAATCACCTTAAAGACAAGAATCACGTCGACGCCGAGAGGATATACGGCTGCGACGCAATATCGCCGATGAACGGCAACGAGTATCACTGCGAAATTTGCGAACGACAATTGACCGGTGCCGCGTGTGTTCGCAGTCACGTGACCGGAGGCAAACATCTGAAGTCTCTAAACGCGTGGATGGAAAAGAGACGTCAAAGAAAATCGATCAATGAAGAAATCTCGAAACGACCGGAAATAGTAGAAAAAGAATTGCCGAACGTCAACGACGATATACTGCTGGAAAACGGTGTTTACAACTGCAAACGCTGTAACATTGAGATTACCGGTTTGGTAAATCTTCATGCACATCTCAAGGGTCGAAGACATTTGTACAGATCGACGAAAACACCGGTTCAAATGTTTTCGGACGAAGTCGATGGGATCGAGCGATCCGCAGAAGTTACCGAACTTTGCAACGATCGATCAACCGATCGTTACTTGACGAAACCCAACGATAACGATTATCACTGCCCGCATAGGGAATCATCGAAGAAATGCTGCGTGAAAATTTCTCATGAAAGCGACGTTCTTTATCGTTGCGACGCCACGATTTTAAGTGTCGCGAACGTTCGTCCGAATAACGCAGAGGAGGAGAGTAATCTTGTCTCGTTGAATTCGTTTCGAGAGCAGCGAGAAGACAATCATTCAAGTACTCTGGAAGAATCTAAAACGGGGCAAGTTCGATGGAAACTGCGAAACTTGGAGATTTCGAGAAGACCAAATGTTAATTTGAATACGAAGAAGGAGGATTGTTTAGATTCGTCGAATAAATCGAAGAGACAGGAAGTTCAACATGGTTCGGAAGACATGTTTGTATTCGAGAGATCTTTCCGCGATTATTTTGTCAAAGAGAACGAAACGGATTTTCGTTGCAAAGTTTGCGACTGTGTTATTTACGGATCATGGGAAAATATAAATATTCATTTGACCGGAAATCACCACGCCGAATCGTTGAAGAAACACGGATGTGACTACGTCTCGCATAAGGGCGCTAATATCTATCATTGCGAATGCTGTGACCTCGCGATTGCTAATCTCGAGAATGTTTATCTTCACGTCAAGAACATTAGTCACGCGAATCTCGTGGCGAAATTACGAATGAAGCAAGAAGATCGCGCGAACGAAAATTCGTATGACGAACAATCGCGAGGGGACGAGACGACTACAGAAAAATTAGATATACCAAAGCCGCGAAAAGTCGCTTTACCCGTTGTTTATATTTTGAAGAAGAACGATGCGGTTTTGCATTGCAATGTTTGCGATATTGCGCTTTCCAGTAGTGAGCAGATTTCGGAACATATCTCGAGTACGGCTCACGCTGCTGCAATGCTGAAATACGGCTGCGATCGTATATTGCACGAGGGTGGCGATGATTTTTGTTGCGTATGTTGCGAATGCAAGATTTCTGGTTGTCCGAACGTTTGCAACCACGTAAGGGGCAGAAGACACTATTTTGCTTTACTAAATTTGGTGAACGCGGAAGATCTGAAGAGAGCCAAAAGGAATATCAACGAACTTAAGTTTTCGGAAGAACAAGAATTCACAACAACGACGTCTACGATAACCGGCGAGATATCGAAGCTGCTGGACCAGAAAAGAATAAGAGAATCTAGGAGTCGACGAAAGCAAACCAACTTGAAATAATCGATGCGATATCGAAAAATATTAAAAGGTCAGAGTGTACTGATGAGAGTTGGGCAATTATTTTCTTATTGGGGATATATCGATGTATATTATAACGAACTCGTTCTTGAGTGGAAAGGTTTGAGGTAACTACAGCGCTGCAGACAAGTCGAATTAGAGCCGAATTTTTTTATTAAAATTTTTGTTTTTTTAATATATTTTCTTTATTAAAGTTCACTGCAACAATTGACGGTAGTCGAGATTGATTTTTATTATTTCATTTGCCAAAACATTAATTAACAAATGCAAATTTCCATGGAAGTGCATTTTCGTTGTGGTTTGTCAGAGAATAATCTTCAATTTTTTTTATCGATTTTTATGCACCACAACTTATTTCATTTCAAAAAAGTTGACTGTTTGGAAGTTACAAGCCATTGTTTAACCGCAAAAATAATTATTTTCCATAAATAAACGTGTATAATTTTTTTAACGGTCAACTGTACACAAAATTTACGTGGTAATCATTTAACTATACATTTTGTAACTAAAAAAATTGTAAAATTAATTCGCAGAGAAACGTTTTTTTAAAACAAAATCAGCAGTGGTGCATTACAATTATTCTTTGAAAAAACACGAGGAAAATGCTCTTCCGTGGAAATTCGTATTTATTAATTAAAGTTTTTGCAAACCAATCGTTTTCAACCGTTTTCCTGGTTTTTTTGCATTTGACCAGCATGCAGAGCCGTAACAATACCTCGAAATCTTCTATTCCCTTTCCCTTTCCTATTTGACGTCTTTAAACATTTTTACTGAAAAACTGATTCGTAATGAGAAATCATTTTTCATCTTTGATGAAAAAATTAGTTTGTCGATATCGCATCGATACTTCAAGTTCTTGTCTAAACGACAGATGCATATCGAATAACGATTATAATAAAACGATTATTATTTTGATATTTCTACTTCCCCATTATCTTGACCATATATTATTCATGTAACTTTTGAGAAGTTATAAATAAATCGTCTATCGAAAATCCTTTATTTAGTTATTACTTTATTCACCGAGTTTTTAATGGCAATAAAATCAGTGAAAGAACATTCACTATCAGTTTTCGCCGATTAAATTATTCAATTACGCAGTACAACACGGGGTTTGTTAGCCAAACAAATGAATTTGAACGGACGGTGGTAAAAAGTAACGAAAAGTCGCATTCACTTCGCGTGTAACTCTTGTAACCAATGGAAGTTAAGATTCGCGTGAAAGGTGCTGCGCCTGAGTGGTGATAGTCATCACGGGATTGGCTTTTTGGGTTTTTCATGAAATGTCTTCGGTATACCGGTAACCGGTATACGCCGCGCGGTACTTCTAGATGCAACATTAAAAAAAAACGATTAAAAAAATTCTGTATTCGTTGTACAATATATGTTTGGTCATATGACCGACTAATAAATGACCAGTCATTCGATGATATAATTGTACACGCTTTTTTAACGACGGCTAAAATTAACTTTTTCCACATAATGGATACAAATATTTCATTAAATAAGTAAGAACGGGAATCCCTGAGACTTTTCTACTACCCCCGCGTCTCCCCGCCGCCCGCGTGCGCACAGGCCTTGTCTCGGATGAATTTAATGGCCGACAGGTAGCCTCGATAATAATACGCGATAATAATATGGAAAATTAAAACAAATAACCGGGTGCGCAGTAGTGCAGCACTATTGCACGAGGTCAGTCATGAAGGTTGATAAAAAACAAAATCGATAACAATTAACAACGGGAATCCCAAAGTGTTGCAAGATTATATTCCCGCTCCTTCCATTATCCGATGATAGCCGAGGGACAGCATAAAAAAATTGCACAACAGAGCCGAGGTTGACGCAACAAGTTTGACGGTACGTCAAATAATCAGAGCAACAGGTGTGGTGCGATTTGTGGGCTTGTTTCTTCGAATTTCGGTAAGTACTGAGTATCTAATAATGCTTTTGGTTTGTCTCCGATTTCGTTGCAAGCAATCCAATTCTCCGCGATCCGTTTTATCGGCCTACAGAAGCGTTTCTCCACGAACGAGAACGAGCTTTTCCTTTTTTTCTTTTCAGCGTCTCGTCGCAAAGATCGTCGTTCCGACGGATTTTCTCGCGGGAAACTTGCGAAATGCGCGAATGTTTTTCGATCGATGAAAAAACGGCAGAAAATGGAAAATCTCGACGATGCAATTGTCATTGCGGAAGATACTTCTAAAAACGATAAAACTTTGAAGGTTTGGTGCGCCACGTGTATCAACAACGAAAAAAAGGTGAACTGGCAAAATCATGCCAAGGATCCTGACCACATAATGACTTTTCAACGTTTCAAGGCGATATTCGACATACAGGGAGAAAAACTTCGTTGCACAATATGCGACACGACGCTGAAATGGAAAGCGCTAAAAATGCACGCCGCTGAGCACAAAATATTACCGTGGCATGAGCCCAATGATCGTTACCAAAATTTCTTTAAGAATCATATTTTTCAATGGGTATCTAATTTTTACTGTTATCCGTGCGACAAAATGTTTACAGATTGGTGCTCCGCTTTTGAACATTTATCCTGGAGTACCCATCGCGAATGCATGGAGATGGAATTACATGGGAACCTAACATTGTTGTTGCCCAGTGTCGAAGTTACGTACAAATGTTGTATCAACAATGGAGTTTTTGCTTGGGGCACAGATGTTGGGTGCAAAGTTTGCAATCTCACCAACATCGGCCAGCAAAACATTGGTCGCCACATCTGTGGACCAGAGCACAAAACATTAAAATCGGCAATAACAAGAAATTTGATGACCAGAATTGTCACTGCAAATGCTTCCAAATGTTCCTCGACGACTTACGCGGAGAAAAATATAGTCGCGAGATCGAACGGCGAAAACGCGTCGCGCGATTATCCGAAGAAAAATAGTAACGAGAGAGACGATAAATTCGTGTCGATCGAGGAAAACGCTCGTTGCTGCGACGATCGCGAGGGTGCGGCGAATGAAGTTTCGCCGGTTCAGTGCGAACCGACGTGTATCGATAATCGTGTCGCTATAGATTCACCAAAAAAATCAAAACTCGTTTTCGTATCTTATTACGCCCACTCGTCCGGCAATGATTTTGAAAAAAAGCACAACGATAATTCACACTGCCGAATTTGTAACTGCGTTATCGCGAATAATGATTTCGATGCTCACGTCGTGGAAACACGACACGCGAAATATCTTCGGCAATTCAACGATAATAAGATTTCGTGGAAAAAGAAGACAAATTATTATTGCGACTATTGCAAATGCATTGTGAGTAGTTTTCGAAACATTACCGAACACGTAAAGGGACAGAAGCACCTTACTTCTCTAAACAAAACGAAGAAGCAAGCGGAGTCGACGAGCGGCGCGATTATGATCGAAACGGCGTCGACGAAACAATCGTCGCACCTTTGCAATTCCGCTTGCAAAAACACGTCGTGCGTTAACTTCGAAAAACTGAAAAACGGAGATAATAAATTTGTCGTTGACATTGCGGGAAAGCAGCATATAAATGGTCATATAAATGGAAAGCGGCAAACCCTATCGAGACGTGACAATATTCCGATCAACTTTGCATCGGCAAATAATGAGATTCCAGTGAAATTCGAGCCGGAAGTATCGGCAACTATGAGCATTCCAGCCATAGCATCGAGCCTATGGAAGAAGCAATGCCGGCATCGAAGGCAGTGTGTTACATTGTTGAACTGAGCGACGTAAATTTCTTGTGTAAAATTTGCAATATTCATCTAATTGGTAAAAAAACACTGGAGGCTCATTTAACGGAAGATCGTCATGCAAAGTATTTCGAGAAATATGGTTGCGAGAAGATTTCGTTGAGAGAAGGCACAACTTA
The DNA here is from genome assembly GCA_934046635.1 of Buathra laborator. Classification (NCBI taxonomy): domain Eukaryota; kingdom Metazoa; phylum Arthropoda; class Insecta; order Hymenoptera; family Ichneumonidae; genus Buathra; species Buathra laborator. The sequence continues at coordinate 24,345,134 of OW203894.1, forward strand.
CAGACACACGAATTCGCTGAACATTTCAACGGAGACTCGGAAACCGTTATCGTGCGATCCAATCGTTTCTTCATTGACCAACGGGCTAAAAAATTCAGCGACCAAATCGGTATCCGTGGCGCCGAAATGCGAGATGAATTTGTCAAAAAAATTGCTGAGCTCCACACGGCTCTTCGGCGATTTGGAAGAAAATTCAAGAGGTGAAAAAATATGTTGTCCTATTTGCGGCGACGCGTTATCGAGCGCCGTGAAACTTCACGCGCACTTAGCGAAACATTTCAGCGCGACTTTCAGTCGTTCCCGCGAATTTCGAAAAACTAACGAAAAGAAAATCGTAAAGTCGTCGTTGGAAGCGATATTTGACAATAACGGAAAATTGGTAAACACCGGCCTCGCGATGGACGGAAAAAAAACGTTCGCCAAACGCGAGGAGACGATTATCAACGTAAAGAATGTATTGAGACAATTGGATTTCAAGAGTGATTTTATCTACGAAATGAGAGACAAAATTATAGATATCGAACTCAGTATGAAATTGTTCTTTACGATCGACGCGAATACCGTCTACTGTTTCGTGTGTCAAAAAATCATTGAGTCGACGCAGAGTCTTTTCGATCATTTGCAAAGCTTGGATCACTGCACTTATCTCGACAAAATTGAAAACGATCATCGGCTCTTTGCCGATTTTCCCGATCAGTTTAGCGCGTTGGATTTGGCTCTCGAATACATGGAAGAAATTACTGACGACACGCTGCGTTGTCGCGCTTGCGAAAGACGGTTGTACAATGTCGACAGAATAGTCCGGGAGCACATAGATGGGAAGAAACACAAGAACAAATGCGAAAAAACGCGGACTAAAGCGAAAGAGAACTTTGAGCTCGTAAAGCCGAAAGTTCGATGCGATTGGTATCGGGTACAGAGATATTGGTGCGTTCTGTGCTTCAAGATCTACAGATCGGAAGTAAATTTTGTAAAGCATCTCGGGAGCGATGATCACGCTTTCGTTATGGAGACAAGAGATAGTAGGAAAAGAAAAATGATTTTGGAGTTTTGCGAACCGTGCGCCCTGCTATGGTACGGCTACAGATGCACTTATGCGTATCACTGCGATATATCGTCGCATCTGTGGCTCGTGCGCGACAGACACTATGCGTCCAACGAACTACCGGAAGCTGTTAGCAATCTTTTAATTAGTCTGGAGGATTATGTGGAAAATCAAATTAAATACTATAACGAGATATCAACGAAGGAACGAAAAAAGGAAAAAACTCTTTTTCGGGATATTGAAGATGCGGTGAAATCGAAATTTCCGCGTTGCAAAGCCTATCCCTTTGGATCTCGGGTTTCAGGCCTCGGATCGCCGGATAGCGACATCGATGTCTTCCTCGATTGCGGTGTGTTTGATGCTAACAATTTTCGCCTTCATTTTTTTTTATCATTTTTTGGTTCCAAATTTTTAAATAATTTTATTCATTTCAAAAATGTCTTATACTCTTTTTTTTTTCGTTTTATTTTTTTATCATTTTTCTTTTAAAAATTTTTATTATAATTTTTGTGGGATCAACATTTTTTTAAATTTCTTTTTATCATTTTTTTTACCAACATTTTTGAATAATTTTTTCAAAGATCATTTTTTATGCGATATTTCACAGGTAACATGTACGACGGGAACGCATCGTCGATGGAGCAGATTTCGAAATTCATGATCGACGTACACGAGTGTCTTAGCAAAAAGTCAAAGTCGTGGGACGTAGACGAGATCTTGCCAAGTTGCCGATCTCCGATTATCAAGGCTCGCCACAGAGTTACGGGTCTGTCTTGTGATATATCCTTCGAGAATGGTCTCGCAGTCGAAAATACTAAATTGATAAAGTGCGTATATTCTAAATTGATGAATTTAACTCTTGAGAACTCTTAAAATTTTCTCCGTAAAAAACCGTACAAAAAATCCATTTTGATTGAACAGTCATAAAGATTTTCCAAAAAATACCCAAAGTCTAATACAAATAATTTTCGGAGCAATTCGAGTTTTTTTTTAATAAATAGAAAATATCCCCGAATACTATAACGAATAATAATGGAACTTATCGTACAATTACTTATGATCTGTTTTTTAAACGCTTAAAATGACCAAGAATCCATTCAATGGTCGCGAATTTTTCATACGATCTCTTATCAAAGAGAAAAAAAATGAAACGAGTTTTTTTTACCTGAAATCGACAAACTGCAACGGTCTATTTTTTCTTCAGTATAAATAATAAAAACTTTATTAAAAAATGCATACGAGAACGCAACATAGAGGATATCTTGTTAGGAAAAAGAATTAAGCAACATATACGAAATTGCAAAAGTACAAAACGAATTGATGATAGAACGGTTATAAACGGAGATAATAGTACATTACGATACGAGTGCGTTGAAACTTCTTCTGACGAGTATGAGTTTGCAGTACGAGCCGAAGGCGAGTGTTGCAATCACACGAGTTGAGAAAAAGTTTCTCACACGAGTATCGTACAAAATTTTATTTTACGACTGCGAGAAAGCGGCTTTCACGCACGGAGTGAAATAAAACGGTTTTATCATGCGAGTGTAACGAGATACGAAGCGTTTCTATGTGTTTGTAGATCTTTCAACGACTTTTATCCGTCTTGCCGAAAAATGATTCTATTCCTGAAGCAGTGGCTGACATTGAGCGGTTTGACGGGCTCTCAAGGTATTACTAGTTACGCGCTTTGTTGGTGCGTAATTTTCTTTTTGCAGAAAGAATCGATACTTCCCAGCGTCGCCAGGTTGATCGCGAAGAATGATGAATCGCATACAATCGCCGGTCAGTCAATCGAGCAATTCTATTGTCATTATTATTATTTATTATTATTTCGTGTCCGTTCTACTTATCGTGTCCGAATTTAACGAAATATTAAACGATTTATTCATTCATTTGCAGGTTGGCAAATCGGCGTGGATCGCAACTTCACCTACAGCAATACGGAAAATAATTTCAGCCTCAAGAATCTTCTCGTAAGATTTTTCACGTTGTACGCAAATTTTGAGTTCCGTTACGAAGTCGCGTGTCCGGTGCTCGGCAAAGCAGTAAAAAAACGCGTTTTCGCGGATCCGAAAGAGCTCCCTGAAGAAATGGCAGCGTATATAGCTTACGTGGAAAACACCGATAGTCCAGTGCCTTTTCGCATCGATTCTCCGATGTGCATACAGGATCCTTTCGATCTTCAGCACAATCTCACGAAAGCCGTGAGAAAAGTTTATCTCAGCCGTTTTCGTAATTACTGTTCCAACAGTTTGGATATACTTTGCTCATCGGTAATGTAATTTTCGACGATTGGATAGCTGAAAGATAAAAGCGAACTTAAAATTTACCCACAACGCGGGTGTAAAGTTAGCGATTCTTGACCAGCATGAGGAAAAATAGTACTTTACGTCCGTAGGGAAGAAAAATGGCCGATAAGCCGATATTACCGTACTCGGGAGGGCGCGTAATTTTCCCCTCGTGTGATTGTTTAAAACTTTACACTCGGCGAAAATCACGCGCTTCCCTCTTTTGTAGCATAATATACTATTATCGGTATTGATACATGAAAACTCATTTTTTTTTAATTATCACTTTTTTATACATTTTTTGAGCGAAAAAAAAGAAAAAATAATTAAAAAATGTATTTTTGTGAAGAAACATTTTCTTAAAAATTTTGAAAAATTACGATCGTGATTCGTATTGATACTTGTAAAATATATATTTTTTTAAATGTATTTTTTCCCGACTGCGCTAAAAAGACCATATTTCATGCCTGCAACGCGGGTTTAAAGTTAGCTAACTAAAGTTAAAGTTAGCGGGGTTAAAGTGAGCGGGAGTAAAAGTAAAAGTAGCCGTGAATAAAATAAAATAAATAATTTTTTTTTCTGATTTCTTATCCCTACGATATCAGCTGTGATAAATACACTCTAAAGTATTTTAGATGGTGCATAAAACGAGGCCTTTAAATAATCTATTATTTTTATAACCTTATCTTTTTCTTCAACGAGTTGCATTAGAGGTTTTGACATTATAGCTATATTATACGATCAGATATCATGGGTAAAATATATACACGTGGAAAACCCTATTTAATATGAAAGATCTAATAATAATGACGAGAGTGATATAAACGATAAATGGTAAATTTACCAACAAAACTTATTCAGGGTTATCAAACGCTTGTCATAATTTTATATATTGGAGTGTTATACAGCAAAGGGTAATGTACTTTTGTATGGGAAATACAAACATACGGTAGTATCTTTAGATATTGTCAAATGATGATTAGTTTTTACGTAACTTGCAAACAACTTGTAATTCAATATCGTGATTGTGTAACTGTCGAATTGTTCGCAAGGCTCACGCCTTCAATAATTTTAGCAAAATGTGTACAAAATATACAATAACAAACGGTAAACGGTATTGTTCGGTAAGAGCATCAAGGGTTAACCCGTTTCCCTCACCCACTCCGGTCCCAGTCGATATTTCATGATCTCTTGATTATGATTAGATCATTTTTTTGCGTAAAACAATCGTTTTTTTTTCTTTAATCATTGAGGAAAAAAAATATATTTATAATACATTTAAATATAATACATTTTTTACTGATGAAGCAAAGTTTACTCGAAGTGAAAAATAATTATTGGCACTGACAAATAACATAAAACCAATGACCGGCAGAATTTCCATTATAACGATTAATGTGATCAATCGGAGCATTGTATTCGCATCAATACATTTATTTTAATTAAAGCAAAGCCGATAAATTTATGCGTTTTCTGAGTTGCAAGTAACTTACAATCGGATAGTCTGGCTTCTTTTTTTATCTCAGTACGAGATAATAGTGTGAATTTATCGATCAATCGTTAATCTCAGAATTTCTCGCAATCATCGTTTGAACATGCGGGTACCTCCATTGCCGACAGGTCGAATTTCTGGGCGTTGGTCGTTTATCGAGTACGCTCGTTGGACAAAGTGAAATGAACCTTATCGTCGGCTAGTTAAAATCTATCGTATATTTTCGCAATTTGACGAATCTCTACAATCACACGTTGATTCACTGACAACGAGGTTGCAACCTCGCGCGTTCAGCAAACTTTTCTGTTGTGTTGTTATTTCTATGATTACAGTAAGCAATCAGGTGTTTGACATTTTTTTAATGCCCCGGAGCTTAGTAAAATCAGAAGATACTGTCCGTTAGTATATCCATGAGTATCCTTACGAGAGAATACGCGCGTCTGTGAGAGTATATTATATATATAAGGACAGATCGACGTACTTTCTTATTTCTTATACCCAGATTCGAGTTACAGTCGAATGATTTCTCAGATATATTAAAATTGAGTAATTATACCAAATGTATAGAACAAAGACCGGTATATCATGCCGAATAAAAAGTGTCAAGTGCCGGTGAGCCAAGTGCGAAGAGCACGACCTTTTATTCGACACCGATTGTGCGGCAGTTGACTAAATTTTTATCAATTCTTCATCCGGTTCGCCTTTTTTATACGAAATAAAAATAAAAATAACCTTGAAATAAAATTTTTCCTCACTTTGCCAATTGTCAATTTTCGAATTTTCGTTATTTTTGATGACCTAAATAATTACACTTTTTTAAGCAAACATAGTGTTAGTATTTTTTTCGGATAGTCTAATAATGTGTCTTGTTCAAAACTTGGTTTGAAATGTGAAAACCGGTTAAACGGTTGAAAAGATACAAATTTTTATTTAAAAAATGGGATTTCTGCTAATATTTTCCGTTTTTGCGGTACCATAATCCTTTTCCTTATGAAAAAACAATATATGAAAAGCGCGGTGTGCATATACAGCCCAGTCATGCGTTTGAGGGTGAGTCGTGAGGTCTAGGGATAAAAATCAAGAACAGAGATCTTTCAACCTATACTTAGACAACAATTATTATATCGTACTACAAATAACAGTTATTGATCTTTTGAATGGTTAACTATTTACCTTTCATAGTTTCGCGCTACGAGTTGAAACTAAAAGTCCAAGCGAAATAGTCTATTCAATTGAATCCCCGAAGGATGAAGGGATAACGTCGTATTGTGGCGAGGGCGGTACTTACCAGTCGTTTTTTTCCCTGATTTGAACATTAATATCGGGCTGACCCTCGCGCGTGATTGTCGGGTACTGTGACCAAGGCGATCGTATAGCAACGATAAGAGGATCAAACGAAATTCGTTTCTAGTAGGGTGAGAATACTTTATTGCTTTCCCAATCACACGCGCTTGCCATGTAACGGCAGACTTTTTTTTATCATCGAAACAACTTCTCCAACACCGATTACTTTCGTCCCTTTGAAACTAATTTTCCAAGACAGCTTCGATTTCTTTATTTTTATCAACTTTTCTGTACATGGAAATCGATTAGACAAATCACGGAACTCTTATCCTTATCATATAGAAAATAGATACTGAAAAAAAAACAAAAAAAAAGGAGATGATAACGATGTTTCCGGTTTTCTTATTGAAAATTATACTATCCGCTCATTTTCACGATTAAAATATCGCTTTTTCTCGAATCGTCGTGACACATTAAAACCCAAGCGCTTCTTCGCGTTCCCGTAATCGGTCGACTAATCAGTGCTTGAGATAGGATACCCAATATCATTGGCAATAACTTGAGCGCATCGCGCAACATTTAACGGCGAAATCTTCACGAAGAATTATTACGCGAAAAGTCGTTAAAAAAATGTTTCGGTTGAATTGAAAGCATCGAGTATCCACGGCACGTGGAGTAATCAAGTCAGACTTTTCGCGTGGCCGGAGAGGATAGGCCTACAACCCGTCGGAATCGATAGAACGCGCGCGCGGTATATACCGCAACGAAGCTCCTGAACTGCCGGATTTTCCTAGTATACTCTATAGGTGTATATACATGTATATTTATCCACGGGTACAACAGTGAAATTGTGTGGGCGCAGGCGCGTAAAAGGAAAAGGAGATGCGTCTTAGCCGAAAAGATCAGCGTTCACTGTGAAAGAAAATCCTCGCTCTTCACGCATTTTGTTCTTTCCTGCGCTTTTGCCTGGGCGACTCTGGGCTCTTGCGGTTTCGTTTTTTTTTTTTTTCTTTTTTTTTTCTCATTTCTCTCCTATATTTTCATCGATGCGGAGAGAGCTCTTTTCTCCCCCGCCTCCTTGGGTACTTTCGCTGAGAATTTCGTTGAGAAAATAATGCCAAGAGGTGACGGCGACTGAGCTTGGCACTCTCGCGAGGGCCGAACGGCTCTTCCCGTCCAACTCTACGATGTACACGATTTCGTGTCACTCGCAGCATATAACGCGGAGGCACAAGCTGTTGGCGCCAAACGCCAAGGCGATTATTGCGTGTCACCCTCGACATCCGTTAATTGGTAGCAATCAATTTGGACGCTCCGACAGAAACATTCGGGGATAGCAAGAAAATTATTGTGTTGATACAGGTGCATTCGAACCGAGCAACTTGACGATAATTTATTATACGTTAGCTAATAACAGTCATAATTCAAGAAGAACGTTCTCAACCGATCCTAACGTAAAGATTTACGTCGTACAGCGTTAGTTGCGGCAATTCAACGAACCGTCGTAGGTACCCTCGTGGAAAAAAAAAACATATACGCCCAAAATGTATTAGAAATATTTTTCAAGGATATCAAATTTGGCGTTTGAATAATTTACAGAATTTTTCACTGATATCTCAAAAATTGCTAATCGAGCACCGAAAATAAAAAATCGTGCGCGGAGGCCTGCTAGCATTGAGAAAATTGGCGGCATTTCCTGCTGCGACCTTTGGAATCTTATGAAAATTCAATACAATTTAACAATTACCTCGGCGACTCTATGCGAGCGTTGGAAGCATGCGAACCATAATATAACTTGGTAGGAAATGTCTTCATGAAAATGAGAGGACCCAAACTAAACAATGCCCCACCACTGCACCACCTACGGGGACTACCGGAGGTATGACAGACCCTTCACAGACTTGGAGCACGAGAAACCCTCTTAGTAAATGTTCAAAATGTTTCTAAGAGTGTGAGGGTGTCCGCCATTCAGGCACTGTAAGTGCTGTGAGAAGCTTGGTGAGTGTAATCATTCATTATATATTTGGCGGCATATATTTCGAGAAATACATATATTCTAAAATATTTTCTTGATGTACCATTTTTCGACAAAAATCTAGTCGATACATTCACAGATATATTACAAGAGATATATTACTTTTTTCCATGTGGATGTTTACCGAATCTCGACTCCCGATTTACAAACTAAACGCATTAAAAGCGACGAGAAACGTTCAATGAATTTATGATGGAAGCTTCGCTTGACTATTATCCCATGAGCGTGAAAGAAACTTTTTAATTCCCGTCAATGTTCGCTTTTCATATCGAGAGAGATAGATGGCAAAGTCGGAAAGTGATAGGGGTGGAAGGGGGGGACTGTGTAAAAAAATATTACAAGTCTGATATTGCGATGGAAGCAGGTGCTTTGATCATGAAAAATGTATCGTCGTTGGGCATACTGTCGTTATCTACGGCATCGATATCGGCGGGCGTGAGAGCATATTAGCTTCGTCCATGTTCCGCCTGCTATATAACGCAACACCTTCAGGCTCTCTGTATAGCAACGGTTAAATAACGCAACAAGCTACTCTGCTATACCATCATTGCGCTCCATAAATTCCTTTGCCTCAAATCATCCGAAGAGCTTACCGCTTCTATTTCTTCGAAAGCGTTATGACGAACGTGGCACGCGAAAAATATTATCTCTTAATTGGATAACTCCAGTCCTCGTTGATCTTTGTCTTGGAATTATACAACGTCCCGGCGGATTCCGACTGACCTCGGGAGAGAGGGCATTAAAACAAAAAAAATACAAAAAAAAAGACGCGATAAAAAATTTCGACGGTAGGTTGGTTAATCAAACGTTGAGACATTTTCAACGAAAGTTGCGAACCATCGCCAAGCTTCTTTTATTCGTGGATACGGTAATGAAATTTAAAAAAAGTTTCTGAAACTGCTTAACGAGATTGCAAAAAGTTCAGATACAATTAGCGCGTAGATATAATTATTTTCATAGTTTCAACGGGATAATTCATCGCTTTTAGCTTTAATTATATTATGTAAATTTCAACGGATAATCTGCTGTTTTGTGCAATTCGTAGCTTACCACACCGCATTCTCGGTGATATTTTTTTTTTCAAAGAAACATAACTGTTTGTTACAGAAATCGTTAAAGAGATATAATTTGTATAACCGTTAATATTTTTGTTATCAGTCGAAGTTACTTTCAAAATTATAATAATTTTCGGACTCAATAGAAACGCTTTAAGTGCTTTAGATTCGCAATAAGTGCTCCTTTGTCGCTACGGTAGAGTCACACGATTACCGTGAAAGTGTGCTTAGTTTCGTCGTATCCGTGAAAATAAAAGGATGTAGAACAGGATAGACCGCGCGACCGCCCGATTGTCGAAGGGTGAAATGAGCAAGCGGGCGAATGACGCACACAGTTCTTTCGAATGGTCACGGACTGAGAGAGGCCAATGAAGGGCGGGGGGGTTGGCGAATATAGCGAACCGGACAACTCGCCTGGGAGGCCCGCAGGTTTCTATAGAGAGTATTGGCCGGCGCGGGTCTGTTTCAGTAGTCAGGCTGTATCTGTTTGCGGATGCAGCCTAAGTAAGAAGAAGAGAAGGTTTCTATAGAGAGAGAGAGAGAGAGAGAGAGATAAAGCGCGGGAGAAGAGAGGCAAAGGTACGGAGATAAATATATAGGCAGATAGATCGACTAAGGGAGGACTTCGGGGTGGCTATCGCTGGCTTGTGGAGGGGTGTATAGTATACAAATACAACCGAGTATATGGTGTGGTCTTGCTGTGCTTCCGAACCCTCAGTAGCGTGCCGACCGCCGCGAGGGCGACACCGCGCGAATTCTGCAGGTTCTTGCGCCCAATCATCGCAGCTCTCGCCGAGTCCGAAGTTCTTGATAATATCACTCCTCGAACGCGTAGATCTTTATCTCAATCACAATTTCTTTATATTTCAAAATATTGAAGATCACGCTACCGTATAAATGAAGAATTTGTTTCGTGTTGCTGAGTGACGAAACGGCAATTGTTGATTTTCTTGCCTTCCGAGTGTCTCCGCGATCAACAGGTTAAGACCCACGAGGTATTCTCTCGAATATGATGCACTTCAGCCCCGACGTATTTGACTCTCTCATGAAGGAGTAATAACTGCAACACCAAAAGAAAATATCGTTATGAAAAAAAAATGAAAAGCTACCGAAGGTGTAACTCAAAAGTGAATTATATGAATAATAATACACGTGAGAGGGGTGGGGTGAGACATCGTCATTCAAGATTCACTACACTTGGGAATACGCGTGGGTGGTCGTCGCAAAGTTTTATATAAATTTGTGTGTTTCACGAACTTTTCGCGTTTCTTTTTTTATAAAATTTTCACGAGACAAAAGAGCTTGAAACTTATCAAAATTTACAACAGACTATTAAGATTCCGGACATTGTAATTTCGCTTCGTTTAGTTGCATCGAAGGGCAACCGAAGCCTACGACCAATGGTGATGCTTCATTTAATCGAAATAATACATATCAATGACTAATTCGTAAGAATTTTTTATCTCGTTGCGGGACTCCAAATTTGTCTATTGTATGTATTCCTTATCAGCTTCATTGCGCTAACGATTCCGAGTGTGAGACCTAAACAAATTCTACGGCACAAGCGCCCTATTGTTTATTTAAACTGCGCCCAATACATGTGCGAATGTTAGTTCTTTTGTATTCTTTACTCGTTAACCTCATTGAAACCGTGCATTTTTCGTCCAATAATTGTCACGAACTCTCATTTACTTTCGGCTGTAATTATATAAAGAATAAACGTGGATGAGAAGCCAATCAAAGAACCCAATTACGTGTGCCAAACATATTTTTACAAACGAACCGAACGAAAAACGCTACGAAACGGAGAGGAATGATTTGGCACGTGATCGTTGTTGTCAAAGTTCCGAAATCGATGAATATTCGAAAGAAATGAATGGCGAAAGAGGAATCTCCATCGGAGGAGAAAATGAGCTAAAGAACCAAAGGATCGGAAGTAACTCGTCGAGCTTGTGAAAGAACTGAGAAATCTTTGGTCGGGCGAGAAAAGAAACGGGTGAGAGGGTTGGCAAAAGACTTCGGCCTCGCTGATGACGCAAGAACCGAATGTTCTCGGTAAAGCGAGCAAAGAGTCATTGCGTCGTAAAATCGGAGAAACATCGAACGTGCCGAGATTTTGACATACAAAGGGATACACGGAATTTAGCTCCGTCGGTCGCCACGAACGAACGATTCCCCATAATATCGAAATGGCTGTGAACAGTCCCGGTTCGTACAACAATCTAAAGTCCCCGAGGAGTCCGCGGCAGCTTCCTCAGCTTCCAACCCCTCAACAGCAACAGCAGCACTCGGGTCAGCGAAGCCCCGGCGTTTCGATGCAGAACTTTGCCTGCAAATCACCGAACGCTCGTCGCGTCTTCGAATTCCCACCGGAGTACTGTCCCGAGACGCCGAACGCAAATTTTGACTTTAACGATTTCGCGAAGAGCGAATCCGCGTCAGATTCGCGTAGCAGTCTGTTGCCGGATTCAACTTTGACCGGTAGCACGAGCAACGTTAGCAGTTCTTGCTGTCGTAGTCCGAGTTTTTACAATCAGCAAGCAACGGTAGGAAAGAGCTCCCTAAGAAGCTCAACGGATACGCTCGCTGGTAGCGGAACTAAATCGCCGGTTTTCCAATTTTGCAATCCAAAAAAAGCATTCGGCAAGACACTGAGCTACCCGCTCAAGAGTCCCGTATCTGTCAGTTCATCGGGCCTTATCGATCGTAGCAGATCACCGACTTTGTGCGGCTCGCCGCAATCATCATTGCCGCAGAAAAGTCCAAAGCCGTTCGAACGCGCAAGGCGAAACTCGTGTTTCAGCCTCGGACCGATAAGGAGCCCAATGTCACCGACGACAATCGTCACTACTTCATCCGATGGTATAGCGAGCAGTCCACGAGGAGCCGAAAGTAGCCCCAGATTGTACAACAATGATGTCTTCGAGTTGACCACAAATTTCGCCGACGAGCCGGCGGACAGGGAAAGCGACAGTCCATCTGGGATTAACAAAATAGCATCGACCAAACAATTCTACAAGCCCAATGTGCCGCCCCTGCAGCTCAAGAATCACGCTGGTACAGTGGACGTTTTTGCGAGACGGGAACGCGAGCGGAATCAAGAGCGCGACAGTCCGAAGAGAATCAGATCCGAGCGGATGGGTAGTATAAGCCTCAACAAGAGTCACGGATGTCTGAGTGAAACGGTCAAGGATGGAGAGAAGGTTTCATCCGGTACCGGTGCCAGCGACGGAAGGCTCAACGCAAGAAATGTCGCGAGAAGATCGACCAGCGACTTGACGGAACTCGACGCCGACGAGGTCGAGACCGAGGTCACGGTTTTGTCGAGTCCCAGGAGGCGAGGATCCATGAAAGGTGGCCTCGGTAAGATCCCATACAGCTCCTCGAACTCTATATTACCGCGACCATGTACGTTTTTACCTTTGAAAACCCTTCGTAACATTATCACAATCCTACAAGGGTTGATCACTTGGTAGGCTGCCGAACCAAAACAAAGAGAGAGAGAGAAATTACTGCCTAATATGTCTAGTCTTGTATTCCATTGTATGCGTACAATTGGTGATCCGGTTTCACTTAACAATGAAAAAAACTATAAGTCAGGAAAACTTTTAATTCGTTTTTACAACAAATCGAAAATGGAAAAAAATGTTCGTATCTGCAAATCCCTCCTTAGACCTTTGTACAGTAAAACCTTCGAATAAGTCGTACATAAGAGACCGACGAAATGACGTGTCGATAGACATGTCGATTTCAGAGACTAATGCGAACAATTGGAAAAATGTCCGTTTGGGGGGAAGAAGGGGGGGGGGGGACTATTTCAAGGATTTACTCCGTATTATAGAACTACAGTCGTCAAATCGGTAAAGTGAATTCTCATTTGGGAATTCTCGAAATCGGACATAACGATTCCATCGATCCGCACTTGCAGTTTCTCTTTCCTCCTGTAACGAGCTATTATTTCGGCTTTAACGCGATTCTTGTTTCGGCTAGAGATAGGAGAATAGGCGAATCTCGTATTCACTCTATACTGTCACCGGTTGAATGTGTAGGGTTCGCGCGAGGGGTCGCGCGAGATCGATTTCTCGCGCTACGATAGGACGCAAGTCGATATAGCAAGAGAGGGGTGCGAAACAGCTCCCGAAATCTATGTCCGATTGACCGCTACTCTTTCATTAATGTACCCACTATGGGTCAATTGAAATTCGCAAAATTGGCAGAGACCGACAGCCCTTTACCGACTCTCGTTCTCGGCCCGACGCAGGTGATTCTTCGGCCCCTTCGCATGCTTCATTATTCAAATTTTCATTAGATAAACACAAATATAGTTACATATTAGCGATCGTTAGATAAAAGATAATGGATATTGAACCACGTTGACAGGCTTATCATAACAATGATAAAAGGTAGCCAATACGGTAGTCGATATTTCAGTCCATGACCGAAGTTTTCCCCTTCCCTCGATACGCTTTCCGTTCAACATGCTAATGGATTGTTTTCCATATCGATGAAAGATTGTGAACAATAGATCATTCACATTGCCGCATGCATAATAAGCGTCGCGTTAAGTAGTTATTCGTAATCATGCAAGTATTCGTTTAATCGGAAAATGGTTCGAGCCGGTATCTCCAACAATGAGATAGTCATTTCCACCGTTGTTTCATGTCTCGCTCTGTCCCCTATGTGTTCTCTTTCTCGCCTGAAACCTGAACGCTGTTAATTCTCATCGAAGCGAGAAAATTCATTGTGAATCGAATGCAGTGAGTTTCATTGCATCGACTCGCAAAAAAGCTTCTAAACTATCAGAGATACGTTGGCATCGAGCATGTTATCGATCAAACGAAAAGCCTTTTTAATCGCAGGAATCGCTTGTTCTCGCGGTGCTCCTGTTTTTTGTTCAATCGCCAACCCCTCGATTCGTTGATATTTTTCGCGTACCCAATACTTATTCACGCGAAAAGTTAAACTGGGCTTCGAAAAACATTCCACAATTTCTGTTCGCGAGTTGTTGCGTTCCACGGTACCAGTACCGGTGCTTTGCCGATTTATCGTTCAAGACTTTGCGAGCAACAAAAGAAATGAAATGATGAAACAAGGGTAAGCGAGGATGTGGCGATAGTTTGATCGAAAGACGATGGACAATCTCCGTGTTGGAATGGATTTTGATCGGAACTTTATTCGATTCAGTGTCTGCAGGCACCCCGTCAAAGGGTAGTTCGGGATGATAACGGGTTCTAGAAATTCCAATGCGCGTACCAAATTGACCTTTCGCCATCGATAAATGTATACGCTCTTGGTGACCTACCAGGCGATATTAGGTACATTGTACAGTGAAACCCCGTCGATAGTCATAGACGCGGAACCAAGTGAATTCAGAATAAGTCCGACATTAAGAGGCCACTTTCCTCCCCATCCAATACGAGCCGTCGCTGGCCGTCAAAGCTGCAATTAAATTTTTTTAAACCAAAATATACCGATCGAATATCCATACCGAACTGATATTCCTTCGGTTTCCAAGTCCCTATCATTTATTTATTCATTTATCCACTTTCGTTTATCTTTCTGTTAGTAACTTATTATTTAGTTTAACCAAAGACTGATAACTCATTTTTACTATTATTCATTGTTTTTAAAAGGACAATTTCGTTAATAAACATCAATAATAACGAAAGTAGTAGTAACCCTGACTACTTTAAAGACAAAACTCATCGAATTCGATGTCAATGGGTCAATATGAATTCGACTTCGAATTCAATGTCAATGGAGAATATAACTGTTGATCGGTAAACGGATATTGAATGAGGTATATTATTTGAGGGACTAAACGAGGAGACGTTAAATCGCATATGCAGAATGCACACACCGTAGTCACGGCATGCGGTTTACTCGACGTCGCCTAAGTTCCCTTTGATCCTTCGACGACCGGGCTGCGGCCCTCATAGGTCAATACTATTCGCCGTTGCCCAGTCCCATCTATCGAATCTGTATTGTGCGTTGTTGCGATTTCAGCTTATCTCGCGTCCAGACGAGGTTCGCGAGACAGTCAAATCTCGAACGTGTCGAATGTCAGTAACGAGGACGTTGGACCATTGAACTTCAGCGCTCATCCGCGCGGCCGACAGCGAAGAACTTCAAATTTTCTCGAGTTACCAGGTAACGCTTGAATTTATTCATTTATTCATTTATCGAATAATAATAACAACAACAACAATAACACATTACTTCTATAATTAACTATAATTATTATTATTAATTAATTATTTATTAATGCATCAATTACCGCGATATTTTGATACAGAATTATATCGAAACAATAAATAAAAAGCGGGATGTACTGCGGGATTAAAAAAATTGACAATATTCAACGAGAATTGGAGAGCGGAGAATGCGACAGGCGCCAAAGTTAAAATTACCATTCGCAAAAGTATAATAAAGTTGATCACGCTTAAACTTTTTGACCTCAATTTCTCGTCACCAGAAGACAATCTGCGGTACCGTGCGGTCCGTTGAGTTGGGCATTCTTCAGGACGCGGTCGCTACGACGCGGTCGCACAGAGTTTGTATAATTTGCCAGCATCCGCTGCTATTCGCTCGCTTTGTTCCTATTTTCGAAATGTTTCGCTACCATGATTATTCAACGTAAGTTCATGTTTTGCATTGTACACGAAGCTTCTCGAGTGCATTTAAACAAATATTTTTATAGCCTACGGCGATGCGCAAACTGTGATTGCAGCTCTGTTTCCTCTCGAAAAGTGATCCATCAATGTTACTCCCGAGTTTTTTTAGGCGTTGTGAAAAATTGACGGATATGCCGATACGGTGGTAAAAGAAAAAAAAAAAAAAAAAAAAAAAAATCTGATCCACAGGGAATGGACGGACGCGAGACGCGTTAACCATTACGAGATGAGCACTCGGAAAGTTCATAATAATATAAAGCAATATCATTTCCTTTTTTCCTCGCTCCGTTTCGCACTTTTTTTTATCCTTCTATTCGGTAATGCCGATCCGGTAATCGAGATTCCGTGTCGCGTCAGAGCCGAGAATCGAACTTATTCCGCTCCAAAGAAGATGACAAATGGAGGGCATGTTCCTCGCGTCACTACACCAAGCGAGTGACACACTCGATCCGTTTCTTTACGCCCCAATCCGAGTAAGGAACTTGGCTCTCCTTCAAATGATAGTATTTTCCCTCGTGTCACAATAACTCTCCGTTGAGAACATATCTCAATTTACATGGATATAAAGGATCGCGTGTCATCGAAAAGTTCCTTACACTTCTCATCATCTCTAATATATATTTTTTTATACATCATTACAGCGCTAGTGTATTAGGAAATATGATAATCCTTGAGGGGGGATTCTAAGGAAAACATAAATCTCCTAATGTTTTTTTGCTTTTTATATTTTCGGTGCATCGTTATTATCCTTACCGTCTTATGGTTTTCAGCAATAAACATCGAAGAATCGAGTTCTTTCATACGAAGACTCAACGATAATTCTCTAATAATGCTAAACCTCGACATGAATAGAATTAAAACCGCTGGCAGTGTAGCTATAGCTTTTATCGTTTTTTTTTAAGAAAGCGAGATCTCCGGATATCTTAGCGTTCGTGCGTTTGGGCCCTGCAAGTCCGGATCAGTTGATCAGTTCAACGTGATGAGTCGGCTCCGTTGTTACATCGGTCGCCGTGATCGTTCTTTTCGCGTCGAGTTTCCCTCTGCGAACTGTGGAAGTATATGTCGTTGGAACATCCTGTCGCAAATAGTTGAGCATTTATGGGGGAACGTGCAGGCGATTTTATAACTTAGTTCAGGTAATATTAGGTTCATCTCGTTACGAAAGAGAGGGGAGGATGGATTACTCACGTGGCTAGCAACGGAATAAACTCGTTGCCTCCATTACATGTAAAGTGAGAAAAAAATTGCAAGCTATTTTGGAATTGCACATAAAATAAAAAAAGTCATACGACAAATAGAAAAAATAATCATTAAGCCAATCACTATTTTTTATCGTCTGTTTGCGTAATAATTGCTAATGCTATAGTATAAATTTTCTTACGCAATATTTCGATATGCAACTCCGAGTACGGAGCGAGCCGCCGAAGCATCGAGAAATCCCTCAGAGAGCTCTGAGGTAGAGGTGAAGGTCACGGGAACACAAGCTTGTCATTAATTTGCACTTTCCCAGGGCCTTTATCCCTCTGGTTGGCCGGGCGGTCTCGAGCCGCGCACCAAAGTTGCGATGGAAGGTCGACGGTAGCGGTTCAATAGAGAAATACGTGCAAGAATATCGAAGTAGGCAAATTTTTGGGGACGAGCAATTCGGAATGTCGGAGGTCCAAAGTTAAAGATTAATCAACGGTAATAGTTTCATTTAATTATGTTTTCTCAACTGATTTGGGGTTATCGGCGCGATAATTTTGGAATTCCGATATCTCAATGGACGGATAGACAATTCTGGTAAGGAAGACCAATCAATTCGGGAAAACGAATTTTCAAATTTTTCCAACGATTAATTTTAATCAATAGTAATAATAACAATATTTGTTACGCGCAGTTGTCGAAAATTAAATTATAATATCCTATACGAGAGAGAACCGGATATAAATTCTAAAATAATGTCGATGGGATAATTTCTTCAGACACGACACACAGGTTGAAATATTGATCTTTGGTGGGTTGCTCGTTATCCACGTGCGTGCGCCCTCCGCAGGTAAAAGCGGCACGTTCGGCAACGACATTTCGCCTCTCTTCGAGTTTTTTTATTTTTTTTTTTACGCGTTAAAGTTCGACCCGAACACATTGCGAGGGATGCTGTGCCTAATCTCGCGATATATTGTACACTTGACCCTGGCGTAGTCTTGAAATGCTCGGACTTTTCGATTCATTTTAGGAAAAAGTTTTCTCTCTGTCTATTCTTAAAAAAAAGTAATCATTATCTACATATCAATAATTCGTGATTACAGAAAAACTTCGAATCTAAAAATTCGATCAGAAAATTTAATCGTCAGAAAATGCTGAGGGTACTCGATTCTTCATACTTTATTCATCCTATCATTTGCATCTATATGAATTAACTGTGCGTAATTGCATTCAAACTGTAATCACGACCTGGCAGAAGCGCCGTCCAATTTAGTATGAATTTATGCTAATCGATCGACTCCTCTCGACAAGAAAATCTGTCCGCTTAATTAACTTTTGTGTAAAATTGAGATGCACCTATCAACCACACGTATCGGGAGTTAATTTCTTTATGAAAATTTCCGTAACCCCTTCGCGAAACAATATTTGACCGAAAGAAAATAATTTCTGATTATCGAGTCCACTCGTGTGTATCTATTATCATCACAAAAGTCCATATAAATTGATACATTTTTACTTTCTCATCGCATACGAAGTACGGAAAAAGATAGAGTATTGTAATCGGAAAAAAATAGGGTCAAATTTAGGGACTAAATAACTCATTTCAACATTTAAAAATTAAAAAAAAAACCTTTTCTCACTTGTATCCTCATCATTGTGGCTCAATCTATCATCTTTTATGACCACAATAGTTGTTTGTACTGTTAAAGTATGTTAAAACAGTGATTTTCATCCAACTTTCTGTTTGTACGTATTAAATTTTCTGGCGTATAAACAATATCTTTCCGTAGACATAAGTAAAAACTATGAAACTTGGTACGCATGCTCTATATATGAAAACTGAGGTTCCTATTGAAATTCAGATTTTTTTTATCAACATTTTCTAACAGTTTACCTGAAAAACGTGAAAAAAAATGGAAAAAAAACTCAAAAAAAACATTTTAGAGACTTCAAAAAACTTTTTAAAAATATTCAAAATACTTCAATTTTATTCACGAATAAAGTTTTACTAAAATAATCCACGGAAAAAGACTTTCTGTTCACCAGTTTCTTCTCCACTTTGCAGAACGCAACATAAAAAAGTTTTTGAGGTGATACACGCATATACAGTTTTTATCACAAACACCAAGTTTCATTTGAATCAAAAACATTCGTCGTTTTCCAAAAAAAATTAAATTGTGAACTAATAATGTGCACACTACATTCGTCAATAACATTAATAAAACCAAAAAAAATTACGATAAAATATCGCGATCTGTCAAATTTTTGCAGTACATGCTTCTAGAGGTAACGTTTATAGGTCGAACTCCAACCACAAGAGGCGTGATCGGCACCAAAAGTTCGACTCGCCACCTATGGTTAGTAACATACTGTTCAAACATTTCAGTGCTTCATGTAGATAGCAAGTGATCAACAAAATTTTTACAAAATTTGCGTTACAATAATGAGGACAGAAGCCCCCCCCCTCCTGCAAACATACATCTCACCAAAATACTAACTTCACGCCATCAACAATTCGGATGAGAAAGTAACGAGTTGCGAAACACCAGTAGCAACTGCTTCGTGTACAATTTTTTTTTCTTTTGCAAAAATCTATTTATAGCAATTGAGGGTATTATTTTGCACCTAAATTGCTTTTAACGTTTAGCAATTCAGTGTACAAATTGGTAAACCATTGTGGAATCGTTTTCATCCCATTTGACAAATTTCCTGCGATATTGAGGTCATAACTTCGCTTGTTGGAATTTTCTCAATAACGAATACATCTTGAGAGCAATTTTACCAAAATTTCTTGCAAGAACGACGTTGCAACTTCGGATATGTGAAAAGTTCGACTGCATTGTATTGACTGTTTTATTTCAATATTTTCACTTCGGTATATTGTCCACGGTAAACGCCAATTACATATATGTTCGTACATGTATACTTGACTGTACGGCAACACGTGCGACCCAACACGGACGGTCATCCCTTTTACGTTCCGCGCTATGAATACTGATGAACGCGGATAACGCATAGGGCTCTCACCGCTCTCTCTAATACCCCTCAAAGCACTCTGAGCTTCAATCCTGCCTCTGTGTGTACGTGATGCGCAGCGGCGATATACCCCAAATGGAAATACGTACGGATTCGAGATTGATTATCCGTCCGACGACACTGTCCCCGATTATGAAATAAATTTTGAATCCAGATCTCGCTCGTCTATTTGGATAGAATATAAACTTTTTAATTTATTTTGTCGTAAGTTTTTAAAATGATTTTTTTTTAAAATCGTAAATCATCTATTTTCGTCAACATGGCGCAATTTTCTGTGATAGCTTTGTGGCGTAAACGGGTTAAACGGACAGCGATCCGATGTCGATGAAACGAGAGCCATTGACACAATGTACAGATGAAATAGCTACGCGAATAGAAGGCAGGGACCGAGCGTGTTTCCTCGGCTTTTCCGAGGGATCAATTCCCTAAACTCATATGTATACGCGTATAGCATGGCATGAGGATTTGTCGGTTTTTTTTTTTTTTTTTGGGACGAAGCGAATCGTTTCCCAAGGGATATTTCCAGTCCCGCCACGTCGAGACACCCGGAATTCTGTCTGGTGGCGGTACTTTTTCCAAGTACGAAACTACTTCGATTCTATACGGTTATAAAGAGTATTGAGAAACGGAAGGGCGTAGATGTGCGCCGTTCGATGTGTAAAACGATCTGTTGTACGCTCTTTTGCTCCTTACGACTGGATATATATCTGTGTATTGTATTGTACATCGTAGTATTTATGGAGGGAGATGGCGTAGCGAATTCCTGCGCGTCGCGACACACATTTGAAGAGTAAATCCAAAAGAAAATACATGTGCGCTTCGGTTACGAGAAGATTTTTGCGACTTCTTCCCGTATACGATCCGTTTTCAGTAGTGGATCAACTCGGCACGGAATAGTCACATCGAAATATCGGAAATATTATAATACGGAATTGATACATCACAATATTCGGACAGTTTACCGTAGAAGGAAAAAAAAATGGCTACATTTATATGTTTATACATAAAATTCCCGGGGTACAGGACAATTTACATAAGCGGTGGCATAACAAAAATAAAAGAACATAACGTAATAAATAAATAAATATTCTGTATCTTATAAATAATGAATAATATGATGAAATATATTCTTTTAAATCGATAATAGAGGTTTACAAAAAAAAAAAAAAAACAATTCAGATTAAGAAGAATCGATTATAATTAAAAAAATGATCACTATATTTTGATTTCACAATTTGATTTGTTTTTCGATTTTTACCAGTCGCCACGTTTTTACAAATTGATACACGACCGCTGTTATTGTTCGTCACGGATAGGTAATTATATTTTAGACTACGCCACGAAGATAAACTAACCGACATTACTGTAGTTCGCGTCGTCCTTTGCCGCGGCGATAGACACAAATTCAGGTTACACGAGAGAACACCAGAGTATATCAATCGAGACTAAAACGACCCAGTTGGGGGGGGGGGGGGGGGGGGGGGGGTGAGTAGATCGGAGTCAAAGAGTTGACCGAGTGATGCCGAAACAACTTTGCCTGCTAAATGTTGAGGGAGCTAATTGGCCGTGCCGGTGAGACAGCCTGAGAGGGTACGAAAGTTGGCAGAGAATCGTCTCTAATCACGTTAAGGTAGCGATATACCAAAAGGAGGAGAGGCACACACACCGTAGCTTCTAGCCACGAGTGTGTGTGTGTGTGTATGCGTGAGTGTGTTGTTACTGGTGAAATGGAGTATAGTACGAAAGCGAGCCACGAGTGGGTTTTAGTTCGAGAGTATATTTGCTCGCGTTTGGGGTATACCTCGAACAGTAAATTTTCGGGGGAGAGCAAAGTTTGTTCTGCGGTAGAGTAGAAGAAGCTTTAAGATGATACGACTGCGAACCTGTTCACAGAATGTATAGCAGAAGTACTATATAGCGTTTGTTGAAAAAATTATGATTGTAGATCGCGTAGACGAATTGCTAGATGTGTATATTATTTTGAAAATGTATTGAGGTGAATGTCCGAAACATCGTCAGTGTACTAGTAATCGTCAATGTGTACTTTAACTGTACCAAAATCTATATTCAAAGCACACGATTGACGATTATTGGTACGCTAAAAGTGACTGATACCTCCACCCTTTTTCTTTCTAGGAAATCTCTTAAGAAGAGGTGAAATACTTTACCGAGTGCCTCTCTCTCGCACTCTATAGGATTTCACCTCCTCTTAAATGCTATCAAAGAAAAATAATGTTTTTTGTTTCTGCGAAAAATATGACCTATTGAGCGTTAGGACGTAAAATAAGAAGCGGATTTGCGGCGAAGTGAAAGAAACTATCGATAAAAAAAAGGTTTGAAATGTCGAGCGTACTTTTCGTTCCGAGACATTTTTTGGGATCTCTCCTTCCAAATGGTATTGAAAAATGTAAATTAAACAATGTGCAATTGTTTACAAAGTTGTCTCTACGAATTCAGAAGTTGGTTGAGTCTCTACGAGACCATTAATTGGAGGAACTGTTATTGATTTATTAACGAAGTTGTTGTTCATCGAAGCCTTCTCGTTGTGCTCGTAGTGCCGGACCACGTCAGACCCCGCGTGCACAGCTTGCCGGAGAAGGCCTACAATCCACGAGCCGGAGACGATTTGTATAGGCTTCGAGCTTTCAGCATCACTCACAAGGGCGTTGTGAATCGCGGGGATTCTATTATCTCGCGACGCAGCAGGAGCAACACTTCGGTAAATAGCAGCAGGTTTGTAATTCCATTGTTTAAGCTGTTCTTAGGCTCTTCATATTTGCTAATGTCGTCCTTTTTGTCACAAGCACAACTGACACCCTAATTTTTTATTTTTTCTCCATTCAAAGATACAAAATAAGTTCTTTTTTTGCCATAGAAGAAAATTGTAAAAAAAAAAAAGAATAACACAAAAAAAAATCGTTCACCCATTTTCTTATTTAGTAGAAAAAGAAAAGAATTACTTAACTAAAAAGAAAAGCAAATTGTGTTTATTCTTAATGTAATGAAGGGAAACTGAAAAATGTTTTACCTTTAGCATATCTGCGCAGTCTGTCTAGACAATGTTACCAAAGGTGATAATCCCTCATCCAGTAATTTCTTCAATGTGAAACCGTGAATACAATTGAGGTATTGTTTATCTTCAACTTCACCACACTCCGATAACATTTGTTCTTTCGCGAGTTGCACACGCTGTGAGCAGGATATGTGACGGTGAGGTCTACTGCGTTCTTATCTCTACAATGTGAAATTTCTGATACGCAGTACGCAAATACTTCATGTACAATTGAGGATTATCTCAGTATTGTCACAGAAACCGGCGAACGGGGTTAATCTATTGAATACGCGGAGGGTTGTTACGTAGGTGGGATTTACGCGGAAGCAGCCTCCGTTTGAAATTCCTCATTACTTGTTCCCCCCTTCGTTGGCTCGTTCGCGGAATCGGGCTGTTCAGTTGCGTTATCCGCTTCGCTAATAATTTCTCTACGCCGTACGCGCCCCTGCCTCGCGTATCGGCACACTTGGAAACTACAAGGGAGCATTGTGCGTGTTTAAGCGCCAAAGAACGGTCCTTCAGGCATTAGATAACAGTTCTGTCTTTCATTCTCGTTAGGGTTACCTTCACTACCTTTGTTTGTTCCCTCTTCATTCCCTCTTCGTCGTTTGTTCTTCTATCCATTTTCACTCGTTATTTCTCGCGATGTAAGTTACTTTATGGTAGACCTGTCCTTGCGCTCAGATCACGGGATTTTTTTCGCGCAAAGACCCACTGGGGAAACGTTGATTTCACCACATTTAGTCGCTTGCGGGACGATGTTTGCCCGACAGGCATAAAATATTTGTTTCAATTTGAACGAACCCTTCGGCTAGGATAGGTAAGTGAGTAAGAGCGGTTTGCCGTGTATGAAGACAGAATCTACGGGGTAAGAGTCAATGGGCTTCTTTCCTCTGACGCTCGGCCGGTCTTCCTACTACGACTGATGTCAATGTTACAACTTATCCGTTGAAAGCCCCGAGATCATGTTGCTTTCTAGATTAAGTTTCAAAGTTTTTCACGACAAATGATATTTAATAACGATGTACAATACGGAGAGTGTTTTCTCCGATTCTTTCTCACGTTCCGTGTACCGAATAGTTCGTGTCTAAGGATCATTCGTTCGACCCGCTTGCCAAGACAAATGTAACGAAACAGAAGCAAGATGGGAGGGAAGAATGCGACTTTTATCCGATAAAACTAATTGGAGCAATAAATAAGATGCTAATTAAGTTTACACATCGCTCCCTCATTTATTATTGTCATTAAATAAAATCTCGAAAGAATTTCTCTTGTTGTCGAAAACAAAGCGCGATTCCACTGCGAACAAACGAAAAGACTGGCACCCTAATTCCCGAAGCTTTACTGCTAATTTGTAATATGATTAAGAAAAAAAAATATCGATAGCCATTCGAGATCCCTTCTATTAATGGAAAATGTATCGTAGACCGAGTTGGTTGTATGCATCGTACAAGTAAAACTCAGCATCTATCGCGGTTAGATGAATGGCGACCGTATAGCACGTGTCGTACCCGTGCAAATCCAATGTCTGATTCTCTTCTACGATTTCCTCGTTCTGTGAAACGCCGTATTACAAGCCCATCGGTGCTAATTGGATATCGAAAGCGCTCGGATCTTCTTGGATTCGAAAAGGGATTACACGGAGCAAATCCAGCAGCACATGGCGGTCAACGGCAGGGTAAGCCGTTATCTCGATCGGCGAAAAGTACTCACGGATTTGTGGCTCAAGGGGATTTCCGTTTGGGATAAGGGTTGCCTCGGGAACAAGCTCCTGGTCAAAGACCACGTACTATTTGATAAATAGTTTCGAACAAAAATACGACGAACAATCTGAGCATTGGGAAAATAGGTCAAGTCAGTCGGTACGCTTGATCCTCTGGTTATGCGGAACGATCGAGCATTATTATTGTGTTTTTTTTTATTCAACAAATATTGAACCGTCTCTATAACACCAACGATCCACAGACACAACAATGGCTAATAAAGAGTGTAACTTGTCTTCGTGACTTGGATAAATTTCGGGTTAGATCGTGAAACCGTAAATAATCGCCCTCAAACCGAACAGATAATAGTACAAAAAAAAGCTGTTCCGCTACGTATGTGTAAACAAAATAAAGATTAACGTGTCGAAAAGTAACTTAGTTGTGCTCTCGGTGAATATTTGGCGAGTCACCATCGAAGCTGATGACGACGATTGGACGAGAGCCAAAAGAAACACGGGTCTCGGAAAAATCATAAAATATATAACACATATTCTCATCGTTAAAATACTAGGTAAAAGTTTTTGCCCCTCGGCTTTTTCCGCTTCGTCTCGAATGTTCTTTGTTCCATCTCTATAACTTATCGCACATTACCCTTTCTCCGTTCAAACTCTCCCTCTTTCTGTATTTTCTTCTCCCGTTTCTTTCAGCCTTCTCGTTCGTGATTTGCTGGCAAGCTTCGGCCTGAGTTCAATGCGAGAACACCGGGGTTATTTCCGGAATTGCAATGATTTGAGACCCGAGAACGAGTCTGAATCTTCCTGAATTCCGCGACCATTCCATTATCGAAAGCCCCTTTTCTCACCCCCAGCGTGAGACCCAGTAGAATCTTTGACAATTCCTTACATCGAACCCGACAATTCTCGTTCCGATCTCCGCGGAGAAATTCATTTAAGATGGGAGAACTCCTTTTTGCAGTTTCAATCGGCGGAGATTACTACTCATTTGCAGTAAAAAAAAAAAAACGAAAAAACCGGCCACCTACGAAATTTGTAAACAGCCTAAAAAAACAATCATGCTTCAGCTTTGATTAGCAATTTGTAAAAGAATACAAGATTTCGAATTACTGTCGCCGGTAGATTAAACTTCATTGGTGCGGGGCGAAGAGAAAATTAGAGTTTTTCGATGTGTTTTTTTTGTTTTTGTTTTTATGACAAAAGCTTTAACGCTTCTTGTGGTTCGATGCTTGTATTGAAACGCCACGTCGCGACTTCGTAGCCGTGGTATAGTTCCGTATTGTTATTTTTTATGGCGATGCAATTATGACCGGGTTAACGAGGACGACGTCGACAATGAAGACTTTGTTGTCGTTGTCGTTGTCGTTGGCGCGGCTTACACGAGAGCTTCGACGTCGGATGGATTACATTTTTTTTCTTTTGTTTTATTTCATTTATTTATTTTTCTATTCGGTATATTCGATCTCCTCTTCGACTTCCACGGATCTCTGCGATCTCGTCGACGACGACGTGACTGATTTGACTGACGACGATGATTCGATTACTGATTTTGACTGAACGCTTTGAACGGATTTCGATGATTTCACCGATGTCACTGCCGATGATATGTTTGTCGATGACTGTTGCACCAGACTCGATGCGCCGTCGTTTACTGTAAAAAAAAAAACACACACACACACACATACACATGAGAGAATTGTTATTTTCATTATTCAGAGTGAATCATTTATTGAATAGCTATTTATTGAATTTTTCGTAGGAAACAATTAAGTATGTCGAGACGACTAAACGAAATATTTCAAATGTCAATGTTCGAAATCGATCAAACTCGCCTCTGATTAAAAAAAAATGGACTCAGTGATATTCTAAGAATCTCTATCCCATCGTTCACAGACGATTTTCCACAACATTTTTGCTGACCGCGAACCCTCGTCACAGGCTTTTCCAGTCGGAAAAATCCGAGATCAGATCGTCGAGTATCGCTTATAGAGAACGGGAGAAATAGAAAATGTCCAATCATTTAATTTATTTTTCTCAATGAACCGTACGATAGGATCTTTAGGCTCAGCGATGCTTGCGACGCTGCATCGAGAATAAAAAAGGAAAAATAAATAAAAAGATGGGGCAAAGAAGAAAATCGGGTATTACGGAGAGAGAGTAAGATATTAAAAAAGCCTCTTTACCCGTGTAAACTATAAGCCATACTCTCCCGGCGTTCCTTCTGCCCGTTTAGTCTCGAGGGATTGAATGTGCCGGAAAATAGCTGGCAAGTTTTTTTAACCGTTTTGCTCTACTTTGTGTACCATCTCGCGCTATCTTGTTCCACACGTTGGCTCTATTAAATTCGTCTCAACTCATTTTCTCTCTATTTATTTTTCTTTTTTTTTTTATTCTCGAGCGGAAAATTTCGCAGTATTTACAATTTCGCTGCGATATATCGAGAGACGCTTTACCGGGCCTCGACGCCAAGGAGTATTTCGCGCGCGGTTTCACATTCGAAGTTAAAAAAAATAGTATATTCAGGAGGGTAGAAAAAGAAATGTTAAATTTAGATGAGACTACGTTGAGTTCACATGTAGGAGGGTTTCTTCTCCAACTGCGTGAACTTGACCCGCGTTCGTATATCTTTTAAATAACCATCAATACTATTTCCTCCTGAGAGCGTATAACACCGGGGAAAAACCGAAGGAAATATTTCTCGCTCCTGGGCGCCGTAAAGTGTATTCGTAACGAGAACCGAAGAGCCAGCGACGATCGACTCTTCGCCCCGTCATTTCCGTCGCTCTTTTAAATTTATTCCACGTTTTACTCCTCGCCACACGTACAACAATTTTATTTTTATCTTTTTGTTGAACAATTTGATCGCTATCGCTGTTCGAACTTCGAAGAACCGGAGTAAATGCACCGGTGTAATAACTTTTTCCATCGCGTGGTGCTTCGAGACCAGTTTTATATCCTATTCGATCTGTCGTTCGATAA
The DNA here is from genome assembly GCA_934046635.1 of Buathra laborator. Classification (NCBI taxonomy): domain Eukaryota; kingdom Metazoa; phylum Arthropoda; class Insecta; order Hymenoptera; family Ichneumonidae; genus Buathra; species Buathra laborator. The sequence goes on from OW203894.1 coordinate 24,372,976, forward strand.
ATTCGCGAATTTCACGGTGCCGATCGAGACGGAGGAGGTATTACTTCGAAATTTCAATGTACGTCAGTCAAGTTGCTTTCATTCCTCCGTAACGTTATTCACCGTTCAAACGGCACTAAAAACAATTATGAGCTCGGATCACTAACAATTGGTTGAAGTACTTGGCTAATAATTAGTCGTTAGAACTTTATTTTTTCAAAAGTAGTCGTCCCCATTAGATATTCGTGTTTCCAATTTATCATTTTTTTTCGTTGAAGCCGGTTAAAGATTAATTGTAAGACCAGCAATGCCTAAACGAAGATATTAGGGTTACAAAAGCATAGTTAATCTTTGGGAGATCAGACTAATCTATGAATCACTTACCCTTTGCAACTTCCATGATATCCTTAATAACGTACGTTTGGGTTGCGAGGCGAAAAAAACTTGAGCGTAAAAATCCGCGTACGAGAGTCGTGCAGTCGTTGACCGTCTGAGTTCGAGATCGAGAATGAGAAGAATAGCGGCCGGACACTCCGGAGTTATTCTGATCCTCGGAGGAGGTGCGGCGCGAGCGGTGTCAGCGTACGAACGACGCGTGGAGGGAACAAGGTGTTGGGTCACGATCTTCCCGGACGTCTCGTGATGACGATAGTCCCGGTATAGCGTGTGTTAGTGTACGACATCGTTGGGTGGTGGGAGGCATAGAGAAAAGTTAACTTTGGACGAGAATGTGTCTCGGCAAAGATATATGCTATACCGGTATAAGTGCGAATATATGATCGTACTTACGGCTATTCGACTGTCGGCGAAACGCGCGTGTAAAGAAAACCTCCGTCGTCGTTACAAGCCAAAAGATATTCGTGGAATTTCGAGAGTAGCTCGCCGAGTCTCGTTCCGGGGAGAGTCAACGCGCTCCTCCACTCTTCTAACTCTGCAACCCTCTCGTCGTCGAGTCTGTACGCGTGCTATCCTCCGGCTTCCCCGCTTCTCCCCCCTTCCACTCCGCGCCCCAAAGCAAAGGAGCTTTATAGAGGCAACTTGAATTATGGCGAATATCAACCTGAAGAATGAATTAACGAACAAATTATTAAACGAGACTCAGTTTCGCGGTGCCTCTGGGGGAGATCGCTTTGTTTCACGAGGTATCCCCTCGCATTCTTGTCCGACTTAACGCTGCCATGAGGAAAGACCGGGAGGAATATTGTATATCGCCACTGCTCACAAACTCAAGGGGCGTATCCCCATCGTTTTAAAGTGTAAGCTAATGTGAGAATCGTAGACAAGATTATGCCAAAAGCATTTATCAAAATGCTCTCGAATCCTCGGTAATCTTGGGGAAACCAAGCGAGCTTTGCTCAATTTTAAATACAGTTGGTGTCGCGGGCGAGAGTTTCGTTCGAATATGTTTATTCTCGATAAAATGGGGAAACGAGTAATCGTTCTAAATGTTCATGTCACACTACTTTTTGGAGCCATTGAAACGTTTAATTTTCTGCGTCCCCGGACGTCACGCCCTGCGGTAGAATATTTATTTTTCAATGGTAATGGTTCGGTTCTCAATTTTGTCACCCCGAATGTGAGGACATATCTTTTTACGGTGACCGCTTCGTTGTTGTCCGATTGCCGTGAAAAATAATTGAATAATTCAACAATTATTCAATGAACGCCTATGACGTTCGAGGAATAAAAGCCATTGCCCAAGATTAATAAACACGCGTGTCGCATCATTTAGCAAATGACATTTCAGATTATGGGGTATACTTTTTTTTTGAACAGTCAGTGGCAAAATCGATCGAACAAATACTTCAAAACAATAAGAAATCTCAAGCTTTTCGGACATTTCAATGAAGCGAAGGAAGACACTCAGCGTTTTCCTCAAAAGTTCAAAGTTTCGAGTGTTTGCGCAGTTGGGGAATGAGAATGGCAAGTTTACCGTTATTCTCCATTGAGAAAACAACTTTTAGCTCGGGCCAAGGCAATTGAATTTAATAACCCTTGCCAACAGCCCGGGCTTCGCTTGCCGCATCATCGCTCATTCTGCAAAGCTAAAAAAGGACTTTGGGTCTGGAGCCTCCCAACCTCTTTACCATTTCAAGATCGGAAATCCATGTTTGCTGTTACAATGAAAATAGATCTCCAATAAAAAATGTAATTAATAAAAATATATATTTTTTTAAAATTATCATATATAATTCCACTGAGAAACTGTTAATCGCCAAAAAGCCGAAAAAAATGTTATAGACGAAAAATGTCTTCGCCGTAGTTGAGCAACGCGAATGCGTTATTTCAACGGACGTGCTGCCAACTCCGCCGATTACATTTTCCCATGTCATCGTATATTGATGGTACTAATCAGCAAATATTGTTCAAACAACATCAATCCGTCTTCCGAAGCCTCGAATTCAATTTTCCTACAAAACTAACGCGAATCTCTTTCAACTCCGGAGGCTGGTCTAACGAAAGTTTGAACTTGGTTCAGAGTTTGCTTACTTTGCATCACGGGCGCTAATGCCCTCGAAAAGTTCCTCGCTCGAGTTTACCAGGAGATATGCCTTCGACTATCCAGCTTCTTGCGTCCTTAGAAAAGTTAATTTTTTTCTTGAAATTGCCACTGACTTCGTCGTCGCTGTTGACAGGCGCCAACGAGAGCATCCGCGTTTTCCCGCAATGTTCCGAGGTTTTTGGACAAAAGCCACTCGACCTTTCGCTGAGTTGAATCCTCCGAGTCGAGTATGCCAATCAACTCTGCGTATTACTACTTGGTTCAGTCGGGAGACTAGCTAGTATAATACTTCGGCTCAAGTAGAATTCTCGAAGCTTCACGGAGCTCCTTGATCCGTGTGAGACTTCTATTCTCTTTCTATCTTTACCCTCGCGCGATACAAAACAATTTCGCCAATATTGGATAGGGAGTCGAGTATTAACCACCCTCACCCGCCATCCTCTGCAGCTGTTGATTAAGATTTGCCACTTAACTCTCATTCGCGATAAGCCGAGGCGGTACTCCGAAACACGGAACGTCTTGAAATTACGGCGGTCTGTGTCTTCGGTATTTTTGTTGTTGTTGTTTTTTTTTTTTTTTTTTCGTGCTCTGGCATCTATACAGGCTGATCCGAGAAACGTGAAAGAGTCGATAAGACAAGAAAAAGGGCAAACAACGATGGGATACATAAGACCGAAAGCGGTCGACAGAGACCAATCCTATCTAATACCTTTGACTATTCAAGGAATTTGATTTCTCGTCGCTGGTAACACAATTGAAAAAGATTCGCCAACCTGGCGGGATTTCTCTCTCGGTCGTGGAATTTGCTCCCCCAAATTCAAAGTTTCCATCGTACTCGATTCGTAATGCTTCTGGAATCGGGCGGAGCATCGCGTACAGACCGCGAATTAATGTCGTAATCACGTTTCCCAATGAGTCCCAGTCCTTTACCGGTGAGTGACCATACATATATACATATTGTGCTTGAATTTCCTGCTTTCAGCAATCAATACCTAGAAGTCCACTCGGCACCTGACTCCCGTCTAGCACGCGAACCGAATGGTAACTTAACGAAACAGGAATCACCGGTATGCTACGGTAGGCAAATCCGGCCCATACTCGTGGGCTTTAGGATTTAAAGTTTCATTTTGATGGATGTCCATATGATTCGTTAAGCGAGTAAACAAATCGGAGAGCGTTTGAGGAATTGGTAGTAAAAGATTGTATAACTGCTACAATCATATTTTTTTCAGTTTGAAGAACTTAATGATCGGTTACGGATTACCTGGAAGACACTGTTATTTCGAAGCTCTGTCCGAAACTACTTTGATCGTCTTTATTTGATCGATGATTTTTACACGAAGTTAGCGGATGTAAACTCGTTATTGCGAGACTTTCTGCGTACAGGAGATATTAAAAAATTGTTTTTCGGCAATAACTAAGGTACCGTTTGCACTTGAGGTGAAAACTAATATCGAATTTGGAAAATACGACGTGAAAATGGAATTTTTTTTTTATCTCTATTTTAATCTCGAATTAGCAACCGCATCTCGGAATATCAAGGAAATTGTGTGTGTGTGTGTGTGTGTGTTTTTTTAAACATGACAACAGTAAACGACGGAATTACGTTGGGGCATTAGAATAAGGTATACGTGTGTAGAAATATTTTGTGAATGAGCGTATCTTCCACGATCGGCGTAACGAATCATCGACGACGAATGCTTGTATGGTTTTGATGCGGATATGCATGCGAAATTCGTTCTTCAACGTCCCTCTCTATTTCTCTCGCTCCTTGCCGGAAAAGATGAATCACTTTTAAATAGAGTCCCAGTCTTCAGACGAGAAGCAAAAAGCGCGGCGGAATCGTCATCGATGATTCAGCGTGTATTCCCAAAGCTCTTGCAGTCTGTAGGACTCTTCGTCGCTGACTCGGTCGTAAGTTCGTAACTTAGTGGATTCCGGCCAAGTCGATGACGTTGAGTGAAGAAAAAAAATAAAATCCAAATATCTCATTATCATTCGTCAGTCTCGCAGAAACGATGACTCTTGAAATAAGAATTCAAGCTGAAAATTCGTGCCAGACGATCTTCCGTCTCCTATCGCGATCTTTCTATAGTTTCATCGCTTTTCGTCGAGCAAATATATCAACCCACATAACACATTTTATCCTCATTAACACCGCACGCTCAACTCCCAAACACGTGTTTGCAGTTTTTGCCGTATTCCATTTCCTCGTATTTTCCACCTCGCGAGTAATCTTGGCATATATTTTTGCGCAAATCTCCGTGTACCATACGGATGTTTTGCGTAAGCGATAAATTTCAAGCTTTCCTTTAAGATGAGGAATATATTTTCTATTTTAAGTTAAACACGAATTTATCTTCGGTTCGTCAATGTCAGGCATTCGCTTTCTACCTCTTCGCAACACGCTTCTCATTATAAACGTTGTCTACTCTTTCTTCGTGTTGCTCAATGCAGCAGTCAGGCTGGCGGGCATGGCGTGCCATGGTCGCTTCCCAAAATAGCGACAATGGTGTTGAACCGCTATTTCAAGTAGCGCATGGACATTGCAGACTATACAGCCTGCATCCGTGTTTTTCTTACCTTTGCCCACATTTTTCAGATGGAACTCGGCGAAGTCGTGAACGATACAAAATTATGGAAAAGCACAACCCAGTAATCTAGAAAATAACCGTGATATCTTTTTTGTAAAACAAAGACATCATCACTCTTTGCATTTCACAGTACAACAAGTCCACGTGTTACGCGTTACGCTTTGCTATTTCACAGGCAACTAAGTTAGATATGTTACAAGAAAACGCGTTGCGCTCGTCTATTTTGCAGAACATGGCGAGGAGATTAAATCAGAGACAGATTAGAAACTCTACCGAATTCACGCCGATGATGGCGCTTAGAGTACAGAATCGTTCTATAGCTCGTTTAATTTAAAACTGATTAAAAAGGAGTAACGATCGGCCGTCGCGAGACGGACGCCAACTTACTGATATCTTTCTGCACGCGCGATCGTTTGAGAAAGAGATATAGGTACTGCTTTCGAGAACGAGAACAATTCAAGTTAACGTAAATTGAAAGGATTAAAATCGATGATTATAGATGGTACGATTCTAGAGAGAGAGAGAGACAGAGGTTTGGAGTACAATACTACCATTTTCTCCTGGAAAAGAGTCGTACGTGCTCGCGGCTTTCCGGGAGCGCAAAGTAGAAATTTGAGTCGCAATATCCAGTCATATGAATTGGGATTCGAGATCCTTCTTAGGCGATATAAAAATGACTCCAAACAAGTGTAGAGAAGAATTACAAATAAAGTTAAAATATACCGAAAAAGATTGAGGACGTAATATCAAGTAATGAGAAAATCACAACCCTCGGTGGTCAGTGCGCGTCCCATCATGTCTAATATTGTATATATTATACCGACAGAAAACTGTCTTAGCCACCCCTCTATTTTTTTTTCGAAATTGTCTCCTCAGACGAAAAAGTTGACTAATTCAATAAGATGGCCGACGGTGCGGAGGAATTAAGTTGCGTTGTTAATTAATCCGGTCCCTGTGGCCTGCTTACCTGCGGTACACCAGACTGAGCGGCATCATGTACTTAAACAGCTTAGAAAAGCGTTCACATAGAACTTCGAGGCATGTACCTTCAAACGCTACATAAAGTATGAAACCCTGGAGCAAACTATGTACGTGTCCTAATTTCGGAAAAAGCCTTCTCGAGGTAGACACTTGTGAATAGACGATCGCAAGGTCCATTTTCGTTTGGGTGCTGCATGAGACGCGAAGTATCAAAACAATTTCAGATTATAGATAGGCGATCGATAACCGTGATAACAATGATCAACGACACATGAGTACATTGAGAAAGTCGAATGGGTTTTTTCAGAGATTGGTAGAGCTTATGACTTTGCTTGTGGGAAACAATTTATGAGTAAGTTACTCATCGAAAAGTAATTAGATAAGCCGATCTTTGATTTTTATTTTTTTCTCTCAGTTCTCTCGTGGACATTGTTACGTGGATTGTTATTCAAATGGCAAAGAAAAACTGCGAAAAATGTCTGTCGATAATGAAAATAATTGTGAATCTTCTTCCCTCCTTTCGTCGATTAATGTTGAGAGCTGTGGGCACTAATTTCAAGTAAATTAGTACCTAGCGCGATACAAAACAGGGTTAGATAGAATTAATAGAAATGAGAATCGGCGAAGACCATTTGTATTTGAAAAGAGCGAAGGGGGCTCTCTTCCTTCGGGTGATCGGATTAAATTAATTGTGTCTTTCTGTTCGAGGTGAGATACAGGTCTCTGTCGACCCCTCCACGCTCGACGACCGACAGGCCTTTCTCCGAATTTCTCGCGTTAAGTATCTCTAATTAAACGGAATCTATTATCAACTCCGGCACGTGCGAACAAACGCGGATTTGGTATCTACCGTGTAACGAAACCTTCGAAAGAATATGCCAATTTGACATTAATTTCTTATACGATGATACGAATTTTGAAAAATGAGAAGCAATTGCAAATTCGTTTTTTAAATTTTTTGAATTTATGCTCCGAAAACCGTTTTGTTTCGTTTTATCTGTTCATATTGAACCGTACAATAAACAACGGCTACGACACATCCGAGTGAGAATGCTGATTATTATCGCTTGTCGCATATTTTATCGAAGCCTCGATAATGCACGGATGACGGAATCCACATGGCCGTGGCACATTGTCATTATACCGGAAAACGTTGTTACATTCACCGATCACATCAAATCCGTCGACGAGCGTTGCTACAATGATTCAATGAATACGAGAAATAAAATTGTAAAATGACAAAACACCTTTGTACGAACATACGGTTGCCTGGAACAGATGCTCAGCTACCTTCGTGCTTTTCAGACAAATGTAAAAAAATATCGGAGATAAAGGGAAATATGAACGAAGCACGTACGGTTCGCTGTACTTTGACTTTTTTTTTTACAGTTTTTAAACTTATTTTCGGTTGTACGTCAGTCACAAAGTGGATGGACAAGCTACTCAGAGATGCACGCGGAGGTTGAGATAATTGTATGAGAACATTCGTTATTCGCGCTTGTGTTCTTTCAAACGCGCGGTATTTAAGCATTTTTAAACGTTATACTCGGCAAAGGAAAAGAAAGTCGAATAGTTTTTCTATAACTGCGGACGAAATGGATTCATATTTATTCGCGCGACAAAAGTAAATTTTTCCCACTGTTAGATATTGTAACGAATATGTAGCTGACTATTCGTTAAGACACACGATATTAGTTAGGTTTGACAATAGACGAACGAATGGGCGATCGATACGAGATGACAAGAGTCTTGACGGGACTTTTAAAGCGAACAGACGTGTGACATTTCGTGATCGGAATAATTAACATTTCATAATATTAATAATATCCGCCCCAAAATCAAATACACGCGTTATTCATTAGGTCAATCGTTACATTGGTGTCAGAAGTGTTTGATTATCCTACAGAGGATATTTATTTGATTTGATTATCGGTCGGTCGCTATAATATATATAGCTTGTATGGCTGGTTGAGCGCCGTGATGTACACCGTACATGACGTAAACGTGTATACATTTTTTCAGTTTTACGGCTGGCTGTTGAAATGCTTATTCTGGAAATAGGCTTTTTCGGCTTCGGAATAACACGAATAGCTCGCGGTGACGATAAATCCGGTTATTATGATAATGAGGACGATATATAGCCCAAGCAAGAAACGTAGTCGAACACCCTTCGACCGTATATTGTATTGTATCGCCGTGAGCACCCCTCGGCACGTTGGACCTTGTGGAATATTGAGAATAGCTTTCATAAGAAAAATGTGCACATAAGAATGTGCCATTTAGACCTATGACTTGCAAATTTTTTACAATAAGGCTCGCGATCTCGCCGTAGCTGGGAGCAGAAACTCGAGGCATTGCTCTCACTCTTACTTCAATTTATTTATTATTTTATTGGGGTTATATGGAAAATTTGTATGGAGGCTCTACAGTACAGTAGAACATGGTTTAACGGTTGTCAGTTTAATTGGGTATCGCATTAATCATGCCTCACTATTTCCAACGCGTACAACAAGTGTAAGTTGATAATAATTTCATGTTCATTGACGAATAAACGAAAAAGATAAAAAACCGACTTGAATCCTACTTAATTACTTTGAACAATGTAGAAAAAGCGTATTTACAAATATATTACTCATCAAAATAAAGTTTCAGTAATAATATCAAAATCAAGTTAAACAATAACCAAAAGTAAGGGACTTTCTTAGGCAGCAATCTCATCATCGTTGAAAACTTGATGAACGATGAAATTTTCTCCACTTTAAGTTTGTCAAAAAAACAACCGATAGTGTTGAATTCTTTTATAAAACGAGATCTATGTCCGTGAAACGTTTATTAAAAATCATGTTACGATTGTTTTCGAATTATTCATGGTTTTCAGTTATTCGTCAGGAGCACAGTCTCGTTTGCCCCGGATAATCGAGGTTGCACCGTATATAGAATTTCCTTTCGCCCCTCCGTTTTTTCCATCGATTCAAAATCGCAAATGGAAAACGCTCGATAGATAAATATTAATAACCAGAGGCATTCGTGACAATGAATGTGCTCGGTATTCTTGTGGGAATGGATTTATCCAGGTCGCATAGTAGCGAAGAGCAGCCAATATGCGAATACTCTCTGCATGCCTCGACCTCTCACTGCGGATTTCCATTTCCCGGCATTTAAAGTTCCGCCGAAATTGATCGATATTCCGAGAGCAATTTCAGTAACGCATAATATCCCCTCATCGCGACGTCGAAGAAGTAGTCGACGATGAGCGGATTCAGAAATTTCCCCTTAGGTCACCGATTTGCATACCAACGACCAACGAGCCACATACCAATGGTAAAGAAATCATACATAGCATCACATCGACCGAGACAGATTTGTTAAATGACAATTGCTTACAATTATTCGATTGTTATTCCGCATCATAATCTTTTATTTTTTTACAGAAATAGCAACGTTTCCGGCGAGAGATCACCTTTCGAGGGTTCTTGCTGCAGTGGTCAGGGTGTAGCAGGAGACAGTAGCGAAAGTGACATTGAGGAAATTCCAAAATACCGAGTCGTTTTGCTGGGTGATTCGGGAGTTGGAAAAACGGCGCTTGTCTCGCAGTTCATGACGAGCGAATATATGAACACTTACGATGCTAGTTTGGGTGAGTTTTAAACAATAGCTATTTTAAAGCGCCAACTCATTTACCCGAATAGTGTCGACGGAATAATGTGTCTTTTTTTAAAGTTAGTTTTAATGTTCTATCAAATTACTGTAGTCGATGCGCTATCAAGAGACGCGCTAGCATCTCGACGCCAAAGACTTAAAAAAAAAAAAAAGTTATATGGCGTTATGCTACCGTGTATACATACGCCAAAATACCGAAAGTGTACAGGAAGTGAAACTTTCGACCGATATATTTGGTTACGGTAAAATATCCTTGCTCCTTCGAATTCTTATCGTCGACCATGATTTTTTGCCGAATCACTGAATACGATGAAGGCAAAATTTAAGGAAAAGCTGTGCTCATTAGAAACATTGAAAAAGATTGCATTAGTCGACATGCGAGAATGTACGGCAAAACCGGAACAGCCACTTGACCTTTGGGCGTTCCTTTTGCAGAAATAGGAAAATTCTCGTCATTCGTGTATGTTGTTAGAAATATATGTAAAGTACGCGCGTATCTCGAGTATCGCAGCATACATGAAATGAGTGCCCAAACAGTCCTCACAACCGTAAAGTTGCTCCAGGCATTTATTCGTTTGGTATTTCCAGTTAGGGAGCTCTGGATGGTATTACTATGAACCGCTGGACTTTTTACGAAACGGCTGAAAAGTCGGGAGGAAACAGAAGGTCAAAAGGCTTTTGAAGTGCCGTTATCGTGTTTCAATGAATAGTGGGCCGCTTGTTGCACGAGTTTCAATAAAACTAATTATACTGGATGGCCTCTTTTATGTCCACACAAGTGCCCCGGTCGTTAATAAATTTACGATTGAATATCGTAAAATTTTGAGATTACCCGCACTTTAAAAGTGAAGCTAAACATTTTAAATTCGATATAATGTGATAAACTGAACGTATCGTTGAGTGCAACAGACGCGTAACAATCGTCTTGCGAAGGACAAATGCATAACAAGTTCTTTTTTTGAAACAATAGCCCCTCTCTGCAACACTATTCCCACAAACACACACAGAAAATACAAATTCCCTACGTCTTCGCTGATAGAAATTCTAGAAACTTTAAAAGAATAATTGGAATATCACCATATCATCAGCCGAAGGACCTCGGTCAATGGCCAATTGGCCCCGTCGAAATATGTAAAGATATGTCTGTAATGGGGCTAATAAATGTCTATTACTACTACTACTACTACCAGTAAATGAGTGAGTGAATGAATAAATAAATAAATAATTTTTTTTTTTAGTTTATTTATTGAAAATAAATAAATAAAAAATACGCATCAATCGACCGCTCCTGAGTCGCGGCCCCGATTCCTCTTATCGCTAATTTGTGCCGCTAGGCCGTTGCCAAGCATAAAAATATGGTCGATTTTTAGCAGAGTCGGAAAAAAGTATCGTATGTTACACGGAAGGAGCGGATTTTCGAAAATCGCGCACTTTCCTCCCTAGTAGCATAATGTACTATTTCTTTAGTCGGATCGGGGATGAAAATAATGTAGTTGTTGTTTTTGGGTCTTCTGCCCTTCACACTTGTTTCCAGGTTGTATATTTACGACTTAAACCACTTCTTATACGTCTTTTAAAGCACTTCCATCGGTAAACCGAAGTATGCATGTTGAAATAACATTTTTGTTTTATGCATATTTTTTTTAATTTTTATGCATACAAAATTCAGTCACCTCCGAACAAAATTACACCTATCTGACTTTTCGAGGAAAAAAAGATATGGGCGTATACATCCATATATAAGGAATCAAACCCAGCATCTGTAATTTTTTAATTTTTTTTTTGCAATTTCTTTTCTAACGATGTGCATTTATGCTCTATTTAATCGTACTTCCGTGAAAAAAACATGCAGATTTTTTGAATGTCTTTTCTTTAATTTTTACTCATTTACAATCTCTCACTTTCTTCATCTGTCTGTCCCCTTTCTCTCTCTCTCTCTCTCTCTCTCTCTCTCTCTCTCTCTCTATCTCTTTGATACTGCGGTTTGTAAAAGTCCTTTGATGGGTAGGATCTTGAAATTAATGTGCGTCCGGACCGTCTCGTTGTATGCATGAAAGCGCCGGCTAACGAGAACTTGCGCAGCGCAGCAACGGCAGCGGCAACTAAGAGGTATCCACTTTAGAGTTCAGAAAAGCTTAGTATAGTTGTGTGTTCCCGCGATACAGTGTAAGTTAGCGCGCGGCTCCAAGAGTTCGCAAAATTATAACGAAGCACGTTCTTTTTATTCATACGGAATTGGAAAGTTGTTCGCTTCATACAGTCTCGTCGGTAATGAAAACGCTTAAATAAAGATATTTTTTTGTATTGTTATGTTTTTGTGATGCTAAGGTTATAGATCCATCGCTCTAACTACAAATTGTATTCATTGTACTTAAAAAGTATTGACACAATAACTATTTTAAACAATCATATCATATCATACATTTCCAATGAACAATGTTATGCGTACGGATACGCATAAGAACCTGAGCCTGTATGAAGTCTTGTAAAAAAAAACCAGCCTTACCGAAAAACATTGGTCATCGGAAATGTATGATATGATATGATTGTTTAAAATAGTTATTGTGTCAATACTTTTTAAGTAAGTATTGGCATTTTTAAACAACTTCAAAAAATAAGCAATTGAGCATTTAGAAAATAACAACTTAGAAACCATAACAAATGTGCAAAAAAGAAAAAATAAACAAAAAAACTACAGCGAATAAATAGTTCGAGCGAGCAACAGATCGAAACAAGAGGATTGAGCGACCTGAGCAGCTCAAGCAACAGCGAACATCTTAATGATTCGGGCTTAGCTCGACGCTCGACATTGTGCCGAGCTTTATCGAGCTGACTCAAACAGGCTCGATCAGCGACGAGCCGAATCGAAAAGCGAGCCGCTCGGCTGAAGTCGAGCTTCTGCGTAGGGATGCCACATTGTTATCCACATTGTGGGATGATTTAAGGCCCTCAAGTATTCAACGGTTCCTAATGAAGTTACTACCAATAATTAAGGTCTGCCACAAGAATTCCTCGCGAATGTTCGGAGCGGATGCATCTGGGGTGGCAGAGAACGGCGCAAGACCCGGAGAAATCAAGTCGGTGAAGCAGTGCCGTGCCTATTCCCCATAAGCGTTGCACTGCATATACCTGTATTGAGCAGTTACTGTATCCATTACACTCGCACCGAAGCCTTCTTCTATATAGCTGAATTCTCATGTAAAGCCCTTAGCATTCCGAATACGTGTACGGAACAAAGCGGGCGTGCCGTGAATGTGTATAGAGTCGCGTTCTCCGTAACCCCACAGCATGCGATAATGGAAATTCCGTGTTCACTTTCCGCGCTAAAGTTGTTGGACGCTCGTACAGCCTCTGTCACAAACGCGATAGGTCAACCTCTCTTCCCATAATATCCAATATACATCCTATCTCGCACGTTAATTGAACTGCCGATATTGAACATCGGCAGGAAACAACACATGCTATTTCAATCCGCAAATTGCGCGAAGTTGGATTTTTGTCTACCACCCTTCGTGTCATTGGGACTTTTTTAAACATTTCTGCTGATGATCGAATATTCCTACTTCTCTCTCTCTCTCTGCCGATTTGTTGGAAAAGATAATACAGTAAATAACACCCGCTTTCTCTTTCCAATTTTAGGGTCTTAGCAATCTATTGTTTAGTTTTATCAAACATTTTTTTGTAACTCATCGTGACGTAATATACTATTCCTTGATTTCGGGTTCAAGAGAAACCGGAATATCAACGAACGACATTCTTTTCATGGTACAAACTATCGATATTAATCTAATAACACACCATCACTGACATCGTTTCGTACGTGAGAACTTGTACTAACGCAATTGTCACGTAAACGAGCTTCTCGGCAAAATACAATCTTCCGAGTGATCAGAATTGACATGACGAGATTCCCTAATTGTAAAACTCACAGAGCTAAAAGATCGAAGATACACGCACGATTATAATTATAATATATATATATATTATTACGAGATATCCATAACCTTTCGCGAAATTTCTCGATCAAGCGAAACAGAAATGTCCACAAACGCGATACTCTTTTCGCAGTAAAAAGATCGATATTTTATATCTTCATAAACACCACCACTGACATCGTTCGAGAGGGAACTTGTATATTTTTAACGCAATTATCACGTATACACGCTTCGTGGCAAAATACGATTCCGAGCCATCGGAGTTTACCTACACGACGAAATTTGCCTGCTGTCGAACTGACGGAGCGGAAAAATTCTCCAACCTTCAAAGCGTTTGACACACGACGCGGCGAGCCAAAAGATCAACTTTTTAGGAGCGAATAAGAAAGAAGACGAGTGCGGTAATACAAATGACAGGCGAAAAAAGGTGTTGGATCACAAGACGTTAGAGAAACAAATAAAGAATGCGTTACTACGCGGCAACGGTGAAAAAAACAAAATTAAACCCAAAATCGTATACGGAAACAATGTTTGTGTGCACAAAGCGAAAAATAGGGCGTTGAGGAAATAGCTGCCCGAAGAAATTATTCGAACATTTTTTCAACGTTTCACTTTTTTTTTCCTGATTTCAGATGACGAATTCGGCGAGAAAACTGTCTCAATTTTGCTGGACGGCGAGGAATCGGAAATGATTTTCATAGATCATCCGCACATAGAGATGAGCGTGAGTAACGCGATAAATGAATGAATAATGAACTTCATTATCGTAATAGCATTCGATATTGTGTAAAATCGAGGGTTCTTTTGCCAGTTGCTATCGGTAAATCACAAAGTTGGCGCTTTATGCATGGCATTATTGCCGTGAGTAGAGATTGCGTTGCGAAACAGGTACGTTGCAGATGAAGCGGAGCGACTTGCGCCAATCTAATGGCACGTTGGCTCTCGCGCTCGTTCGACAGTAATAGCGGACAATTATTTTTCGTTCCAATTATTTAAATGAGATAGCGCAGTCCGAGAGCGGAACGAAGCGCCGGCATACTACTGCCCATCGGCGATCCGATTATTCGTTCCTTCTCTCATTTTCACGTTGACTATACATTTTTATTTTTTAACAGTTGCCGTTGCGACTCGGCCGCGTCTTTAAATTTCATCTAAATCAACATTGAAATATAGGTCTCGAAGATCCAAGATGCTGGATATTCATTCGCGGAATGTACACGAATTCGTTTAGATATTCGGAGAGGTAAAGTGTCGTGCGTCGGAGGAAAAGTCGGTTGTAAGTAGGTAATAGTAATCGCGGGTTGGGAAAACCGTCTCTAAGGTCTGCTAGTTTCAAATTAAGAACCACGTCGAGTTTTCCGTCGGAGCAAATTGACAGGGTCGGGCGTGAGGGGTAATAGCGCGTAGGCTGCACGCCACTGACTCCGTTGAAATGAAAATGTTTTTTTAACGAAATCCTTCGCTTTGGAAGGTAATCCCCCGAGTTGAGAAATTTCACCTTCCAGAAGAGTCGAGATATACTTTCGATTGAGAATCGAATAATTGTATAGGTTGATGTATAGAAATTGTTGTTACAGTCTTAAAACCAAACGAATGCATGTTGTAAAAGTAACAAAAATACAAACGTACAATACAAACATATAAAACTATCCTCATGTCTGTCGATTTTAAATGTTTAATACTCATTGTAAAGTAAAATTATTCCGTGAAAAGATTGCCCGTTTTGAGTTTAGTTTTTAATGAGTGAAAGATAACGAAAACGATTTTTCGTCTCATGTACCTTACATAGCATGAGAAGTGTCTATTCAAGCTAATCAGATAAAAGGAGAATATCTTATTGGGGGTCAAAAGAGTAATGACTCTCGATACATTGTCATAATGTATGATTCTTCTGCGCATCAAATAATGATATATCTAAAAACTTGTATACTTTTTCGTACGACGTTCGAACTTTCGGGGGTTCGAAAGATTAACTTTTCTTTGTTTCGTATAACAGGTAGAAAATTCTCTCTCGACATATGAGCCACACGCATGCGTCGTCGTTTACTCGATAGTATCGCGTGCCAGTTTTCAAGTTGCCGAAGAAATGCTCAACTACCTGTGGCGCGAGAATTTCACCAAAGACCGATCAGTCATCGTCGTTGGCAACAAGTCTGACCTCGCGAGGAGTCGAACGATCAGCACTAACGGTAAAATATACCGAACGCATATACCATATACACCGAAATAAGAAGCTTTTTAGAAGTGATAAGTCATTGGCTATTAATCAACCTCAACGATGATAACACTTTTTTTTACAATATTATATTATGCTACAAGGGAGGAAAGTGCGTGATTTGAAAATTACGAGTGGCATACGCTATTTTTTCCGAGTATGCTAAAATTGATCATATTTTTATGCCTGCAATGACACCACTTTTTGTTATTGACTATTTTTGTTCCCGTTGCTGCACTTTTCCTCCCTCTGTTGCACTTTTTTTCTTGCTGGTCACGAATCGACAACTTTCTATCCGCGTTGCAGACATGGAGTATGGTCATTTTAGCGCAGTCCGGAAATAGTGCATTATGCTACAAGGGAGGAAAGTGCGTGATTTTCACCGAGTGTAGCATACGATACTTTTTTCTGACTCTGCGAAAAATCGACCATATTTTTATGCCTATAACGGCCTAGCGGCACAAATTAGCGATAAGAGAAACCGGGGCCGCGACTCAGGAGTGGTTTACTGATGCGTATTTTTTATTTATCGATTAATAAACAAATTTAAAAAATAAATTAACTTAAAAAAAAGTATTTTTAAAATTTTATCCACGGCTACTTTTACTTTTGCTCTCGTTGAGCTACTTTTACTCCCGCTGGTCAAGAATAGCTAACTTTAAACCCGCGTTGCAAGCATGAAATATCGTCCTTTTTGTGCAGTCGGGTAAAAATTAAATAAATAAATGAATTACTAAATGAACGAATGAATGAATAAATAAATAAATAAATGAATACATTTTTTTTATTAATTTTTTTATTTTTTAACAAATAAATAAAAAATACGCATCAATCGAGCGCTTCTGAGTCGCGGCCACGGTTCCTCTTATCGATAATTTGTGCCGCTAGGCCGTTGCAGGCATAAAAATATCGTCGATTTTTCGCAGAGTCGGAAAAAAAATATTGTATGTCACACGGGAGAAGCGGATATTCACCTCGTGTGAGTGCTGCCCTCGCTGCGCTCGGGCGAAACATACTTCACACTCGCGGACAATCACGCACTTTCCTCCCTTGTAGCATATTATACTATTTTATCCTTTCATCGTTTTCTTGATCATGGTGGTCATTTTTGCAGAAAATAAAACCCACCGTTATGTTGACCATCCATCGAAAGCAATTAACATATGCAGTCAATATTTTTTCATGATTTGGAAGGATTTTTTCACCATGTATAAATAGAGATATTGATAAAAATAAAATAAATAAAAAAAAAAAAACGTTATTTCACGTTACATTACTGGCACAACAATAAATTCCGAATGAAATTTGAAGTTTTCGTTTGTTGCAGAGGGAACACAATTGGCAACGTCGAGGGAGTGCAAGTTCATTGAAACTTCGAGCGGTATTCAGCACAATGTCGACGAACTATTGGTCGGTGTACTCAAGCAAATACGTTTGCGCGAGTCTCGAGACAAGAAGTTGCGTCGACAAGGAAGCAAAGGTAAAATGCTTACCAAACTTCACGGCAGCAAGACTGCCCTTAGTCTTAATTTGGCGAAGGAAATTCTCACCAAAATGGGTCTGAACGACAGTAAGAGCAAAAGCTGCGAAAATCTTCACGTACTGTAATTGACATAATCGGTTATTGCGATAAGCCACAGAGCAAAAACTTTCGATATGTAAAATGTCTCTAGATATTTATCAGTCTTCCTATGCAACGTTTTTCGAAGAATTTTCGACTAAGATTTCATTAAGACGTTTTTGAGACAAGCAGACGAAAACTAATTGAAAAAATACGCTTACGGTAGTCCTAGCGTTCAGCGGTACTCAGCGCCCTCAAAAGTGAGAATTCAGAGAGATATTTCGAATACTTCTCGATGGGATGAAAATCTGAAAAATATCATGCATATAGAAGATGCTGAAAAGATTAATTTTGGAATGGCATTGGAATATTGGCGTTTGTTCGCATTTTTATTTCTTTAAAAATATGCTTTAAGTCACGAATTTTTTAGATATATTTGTCATAAAATTACCTATTGCACCCATGAAATTTCCGGAAGATTGATCAAATAAATTCGTACATGAAGTTCAATCATGAAAAACAACTCAATTTTCAAACAGTACACAAAATTCTGAAAAAATTCATACGTATTCAGATAAATTAACATATCGTTTTCATCTGCAAAAAAAGTTGGGTTGACGGATAATTTGTTAAACACATTTTTTTTTCACCTATTTGTCAATAACATTTGGGAATTATTTTTATGCAAAATTAATCTTTTCAGCACCTTCTATATGCGTGATTTTTTAAAGATTTTTATCCCATCGAGAAGAGTTCGAAATATCGCTCTAAATTCTTACTTTTGAGGGCGTGAGCACCTCTCAGCACAATGACTACCTTAAAAAGACTCAAACAAGTCTTATAAGGCATTTTATATGTTTTTGCTGTGTGGTTTTACAATGATTTTGAAGACGAAGTAAAATCCATGAGACAAAGAAAAAAAAAACATATCCTGTTCAATTGAAAACTGAATAAAAGAGTCGTTTCCGACTCTGTACAAAATAGCGGCGTTATTAGATAAGTCTCAATGTTCGACGTTTATGTAGTATAAATAATAACAAATCAGAAGGAAAAAAAGCATGTTCTTCAGTGTTCTGAGCTGTAATTAAGATAATTTATCGTTTGCCATGCTTTATTTACTTATTTATAATTGGCGTACGTGTATTTTTATTTCGAATTAAGAGCATATATGGCGATCGCCAGTAGCTCCGTCTGCAATGCAGCGATTTGATTATTTGTTAGGAATAAACCGAATTGTATGGTTATCAGTGGAAATATCCGTAGTAACACGTAAAAAAAAATGTTGCAAGGCTGTATTGATGTTTACGGTGAGTGAGAGCACTTTTCCTATTCTCGAGTAAATTTAAAAAATTTTAATCGAGAAAACTAATATTGCCAATATCTAACTATTTTTAATATAATTTGCCAAAAATAAAATGTCATTCTGGCAGATCAAATGATAATTTAGAAATTTAGAAATATAACAGTGGACGCTGGTCTCGCCCAACCCGACGCTGGTCGTCTCTCGTACCTCGTAACAATATATTAATATTATTCTTAAAAAAAATAAAAAAATTTAACCATAAGATCGATGATGTATTACTGTCGATATATATGAAAGCGACAGGGCTGTTCGCACAGATATCTGTGATCTTTCACTGCTCTAACGATACGGAAAGACTACGGAGACCATCGTGAAAATGAAAATTTTCGCTGGGAAATTTAGGGGTATAATGCGATGGTGGAGGCGATACGAAATCAGTGCGATTTAGAACGATTTTATATTATCTCATCATAACTGGAAGATAGCGCATGCTGGACAACGATTTGGTGCATATTTACTTGTGAAGAGTTCAATGAGGATGAGTATCATGATTCTTTCAATTATTTTTCTCACCGTGCTGTCCTCTACTCATTCTTCTTCACCTCGTTGTCGCGTGCGAGTAGCCCGGCGCATTATTAAAATACCGTAATCAAAGCGAAAGAAATACGAATTATCGAGAATGTATGTATGTATAAGTGAATACACACGACAGACGAGTAGACACGGCCTAAGTATGTGACAAACGAGAAATTAAAAAATTAAGGATATCATCCACGACAGATAAAATAGATAAATAAATAAATGATCATTGTGCTACTGTGGCTAACATCTTTTTTTGCACGGTCGGAATAATCGTAAATTAAGGATGCATTACACATACGTTATCAACCACGCGTTTAAATCGATCAAAATTTCAGGACCGCCTCGCGATATGGCAAAAATGTGAAAAAAAAAAATCAACTCTAATAAAGATGTCAAGACCGTTGATGTTGCATGATAATAATGCCAAAAAGTTGTTAATAAATTATGAAAAAAATTAAATGTAAAAAGAAATCGGAGACCCTTTTATTTTCTCATTTTAAATGAATTCCTTCGTTTTTTAGAATTGATATGAATTTTTTCAGTAATTTAAAAAACAATGTACAGGCACAAATTTCGGATAAGTTTTCGTCGCACAATTCCACAGTATATGCAAAAAGTTTCGGCGTTAAAAAAATTTCAAAAACGAACAATTAAAAAATGTAGGAAAATTCTTAAAAAATTCATGTGCATTCTAAAAACCCAACAAATTAATTTGAAAAGAGAAAAAACAAAGATAATAGATACCTAGTACTGATCATTTGTTAAATATTTTGTTTTTTTCTTTGCAATTTGTTAAAATTTGTTGACATTATTAATAAGCAAAATTAGTGTTCTTGACACACAGAACATCTTGGTATCTTGGTTCTTGGTCAATATAGTTATTAATTTTTTTTAGATTTTTATACTATTATTAAGAAGGGTTCGAATTCTCACGGAATCTTTCTTTTGGGTGGGAATGAACATACGTGTGATGCATCCTTAAAAGGGTAAAATGAATTTCTTGTAACTTCTTGAAAGAATAAGAATTTCTTGAAAGAATAATATAATTAAAAATAAGTTGTTCCATTAAGGTGCTAAAACCATCCTGAACCCAACAGTTCTTTGAGACACTTTCTGTCGTCGAGATCTTTGATGATCGAATTTATTTTGTTAAATAATATTTTGTTTACGCTATCTTGTTAAATAATTTCGTAAATTTTGAGTTGCTGCTCTGTTAATGTTTTCCAAACAAATAGTCTTAATTGAATATTTATCTGCAGTCTTGATGCACATGTCTAAACAATTAGCTGTCGTATATCTGAACGTCAATATATTGTATTCGATACATAAATGAATATTCTACGTGATTGTACTGCCTTCATATTGAGAAAAGCTACCAAATTTCTAATGGAAAATCAATGGATTGTTGTTGTTGTTTATTTTCATTGTTTATCCGTTTCCTCCAAGTAGAAAAAATTGTTTATTAAGATAAAACCTTTTTCATGAACGTGCGCCAAGAACTTATCAACAAGCAAGTGTTGCGCGGATGCCAACTTTGAACAAACAGTTCGATATTAGCGTAATAACAATTTGTGTATGATCGTACTTTCTCGATTAAAAAAGAAATAGTATGTAAAAAAACGCCGAAAAGCTAATAAGACGTAAGCGGTGCTCGAGGATGATGGGCCGCTAGATAAGAAGTGGATGATAGTAAATCCGATTAAGAACACGCGAAATACTGGGGTTCGTAATAAAAATTGTTATAACATTTATTTCAACGATGTTCACAATTTAGGAACAAAATCAAGGTCCCACGCGAAACTGAATTGATATGTATTTCAAGTAAAAACTTTCCGTCGACCGAAATTTTGGGTGGCACCCTAAAAAATAACGACACTTTTTTACATCGACCGGAGGACGATTGGGTGAAGTCGGACGAGTTTTACATCACCTTAAATGGATGGAAAATGTGGTCGTTTTCAATCTAACCGGACCCGATCAGTGATAAAAAGTGTGAACCTTTTTTTTCAGTGGAAACATGTTTTTCGGGCGTAACGAAAACATTCAGTTATCGAGCAATTTACAATTACCAAAACATGTTCGGTATCTTTAAAACAAAAACTGATTCCAATTATATATTACTACCGACCGCGGTATTTTCCATCACCTCGTGTTGTGCAAATCCAATTATTTCGGCGTTTCGAGCTTTCGCTCGCCTCGATCGCAGATATGCGGTAGTGAATTATATCGAAGAGATTCGCCTAGTTGTACTATTTTTATAAAACCATTCTGTACCTATTAATGCTACACAATATTGTCTCTTTAATGTTCTTCGAACGACTATATCATACAGAATTATTTCTTATATTGTACCAAGATGAGAGTAATCAGCGACGTTCGAAATGTCGATCGAAAACTGTAGTTACTGTAATTTATTCGTGCTATGAGCGAATTAACGCGCACGGAGGGTAATATATTACGAACAAATAAAGAATAATTATTATAGATGGGTACATGTAAGCGCGAGCTCTTGCGACAGATTGCTAGGGGAAATCCTGTTTCGACAATCAAACGTGATTTTTAATCACTGTCGGGTCTGATATATACTGTATCAAAAAAGTAGAGTTTAAGTGTCTGTATGAAAATAAAAGCAATACACGGTGTACATTTTTTTTACAGAGCCGTAGGTTCCTCAAAGTTTCTTCCATAATTTCTGCTAGATTGAAAAAAAAACGTTATTGCAAATTGATATATAACTTAACAAAATGTCATCGGTAAATCGTCAAGTCGGTAAATTTATAAAGATTCGGTTCCAATACATTAAGAGGAGGTGAAATATCGCGGTCGGTAATAAAAACTGTAAACAACTTTTTTCGCGTTCACTGGCACCTACAGCCAAAAAAAAAGTGTCATTAACTGCTTCGATCATTTCCGCAGCTAATGACTTTTTTTTCTCCTCCTCTTAAGAGGAGGTGAAACCCTATCGAGTGCGCGAGAGATAGCGAGATCGGCGCTTACGGCGGAGCAAGAGAGAGGCACTCGGTAACGTGTTTCACCTCCTCTTAACGGATCGTGTAGCCGACCAACCCCGTCGGTTCGTAACAGGCATAGCTCGGTGGCGACATCGTTCGTGTATTAGGTTTATGTTTATACGGTGAGTTTAGATATAAAAATCTTCTTTACCAAGGAACTGTAAGCTTCCTTCATTATCATTGATAACCATGTCGATGTATCCATCACGGTAACAGCTTTTCCACGTTGCGGACTTCTAAGTACGAGCGACGCGGTCTTGTCACGTTCAAGGAACTTGAGCAATATTTCCATTTAGGGATAGCCACCCTCGTTCTCAATAATGCATATAAGTGCTTCGACAGCTTCGGCAACTCGAATGCCGCGGGTTTCGACCCATTGCTCGCGGCCTTTCAATCTGCTGCGATATATATATGTTGTGTTACGGGGATTGCTGTATAGGCCGTTACTGCTATTAAGAGGAGGTGAAGAAACCCTATCGAGTGCGCGAGAGATAGCGAGATCGGCGCCGCTTACGACGGAGCAAGAGAGAGGCACTCGGTAACAACGTGTTTCACCTCCTCTTAACGACATTGGTTTTTGTGCTATTTTTGTGCGCGGCCCTGTGGGGCTCCTATCCATTCGGACACGCGATAGTCACCCGAAAGAGGAAGCGAAACAGACACACCAACAGGGCTCTCGAGTACTACCGAGTAAACACTGGCAAACACCTGTCAAATCGTCGGTAAAAAAAAGGAATAGCTCCGACAAGAATTACCGTTCGTTTGATCGATCGATTAACGAAAATGGAGCCTCAAGATATTTATTATAACAAAGCCGAGTACGTGGAAACGGTGAGAAAAATATCAATAGTTTATTCATTAATATGCGAAATCGCGAATCACATAACCTCGAAATATTTTACGCTTTTCTCATTTGTAGGCTTCGGGAAACAAAGTTAGTCGTCAAACGGTTCTCTGTGGATCGCAAAATATCGTGCTTCACGGCAAAGTTATCGTTCAGTCGGATGCTATTATCAGAGGGGATTTGGCAAACGTGAGAACGGGTCGCTACTGTATTATCAGCAAAAATGTCGTCATACGTCCGCCTTTCAAAAAATTCAGCAAAGGGTATGCAAAAAATACAATTTAGATGGCCATTCGTTAATGTCTACGCTGTAGAATAATTTTTAAAATGATAAAAAAATGTATATGTATATGAAAAATTGATGAATTTATTGAAGATAATTATTGAAATGGTTTTTTTTTTCTATTTCAGTGTCGCTTTTTTTCCATTGCAAATGGGTGATCATGTTTTTGTAGGCGAAAGAGCCGTCGTCAATGCTGCAGTTGTAGGATCTTATATATATATAGGAAAAAATGCGGTTATCGTATGTAACGACTCATTATATCTTTATTACAATTCAGATTACAAGAGTGTAATTTATTTCGATTTTTTTTCTTCCATTCTTCAGGGAAGACGATGCATTCTCAAAGACTGTTGTTACATAGAGGACGGAGCGGTGGTACCACCGGAAACGATAGTACCTTCGTTCACTCGTTTTTCCGGAAATCCGGCGACCTGCGTGGAAGATCTGCCGGAATGCACGTTAGATCTGATGCTGGATTACACAAAAAATTATTATCAACATTTTCTACCGGCGCAGAAGTAGTATCAACGGAGCTATCAGTATCATTGGATTAACCGAGTAAAATTATAATTTTCACGGTCGACACGCTTCGTCTTTTGAGCGTAAAATGGTCCTGTCGGAGAAAACAAACTATTTACACAAAAATTGAAACGCGACATAGCGACTGTACGATTTCCGTACCACTTGTTCCATATTATTTCCAACGAGAGAATAATAAATGTAATTCCGACGCCGTACGCCATTGTCATAAAGGCCGCATAGCATTCTATGATGCCGACGCTAACAAAACTGTTGTGTCCGTTGCAAACGGGTTTGTCGGTGTAGAGACGCGATATTTCACGAGACTGTAAACCTGTCTCGCGAATCCACAAAGCTCTGTCGACAAAACATCACAGAAGTTATGAAATAAATAAAAAAAATGCTCGATTAATGAATATCGGATTTTTTAAAAGAAAATGCGCGCATTCGAATTTCGAATTTCTCTCACCCGACACGAATGATCTCCAGATAAGGCGATTGATATTGAATGACCAAAAGAGGATTCAACAAATTCAGATAATCCACCTCGTGGATACCGCATTTCTCGCTCTCTTCGAAAGTTTCTTGCATCAATTGATAACCAGCGCCGACCTCTACGTGAAATGCGAAAAGACCCTTTCGCACACGACTGATTCCCTCCTCGAGATTCATCCAAACATTTTTCTTCCCCTTGATTTCCTGTTCGTACAGTATTTTCCTCTCGGGATCTTGATTAGCCTACGAATAAAAATGTTGTATCGTAACTTCGAAACATCGCGCGAGGCGAGGACATAATTCTTGAAGCAAAACAAACATCACCTGAAAATAATAACGATTGTAAACGATATCGTAAACGCCAAGTTTTAATGGGCTGTTCATGAGATCCGCGACTGTGTTGATCGATGTTGCGGTCGATTGTAGAAGAGCAACGATGTTCGCGGTATAGGAAGCGTAGAGACTCAGAGCCGCTATCAAAAGCATCAGAACGATTATTCGCGCTGGTACTTCTCTTGGTTCGTAAGAAGAACCTGAATTAATAATAATCCGTAAATTAATTGTAATAATAAACAACAACAAAACTATACATTTTTTCATTTTATCCCAAACAAAATTTTACGCTTCAATCTCGATTACTCTCGAAATGTCCAACAGTTAAGATAGTTCTCTTGCTTCGCGTTCATTAGGCATAAAATCGAGAAAAATTAGATAAAATTGCAAATACTTCTCGATGGTATAATAAATATAATTTTTCATAATAATAATTCCAAAGTATTATTAACGAATCGATGAAAAAATTAATTGGTCAACAAATTACCCGGAAACCCAACTTTTTTTTAATGAAAATGCTTCGTTCGTTTCTCTGAATACGTATGAATTTATTCACATTTTTCAATTTCGTTTGAATTTTTTCGAATTTTTATACAATCGAGAAGTATTTGCAATTTTTTCTCATTTTTCTCGAACTTATGCGAAACGAACGCGAAGCGACATAACTACCTTAAAAAGTGACAATAAATTCGAAAAATAATTTATTGACAAAGCGGAGAAACATTTAAATATATATTTTCATATTTGCATCCACCTTGCTGAGAAACAGCGCCGATGACGACGAGAAGATTGTCACTGAACGATGGATCTTGATCGGCGTTACCGGACCAATGTGGCTTGGGGTTTTCCTCTTTCGATCTAAGCTTGTATTCCCACTTCATGGCCGAGTATAATAGGCCGATAACGAGAACGAGAAAGATACCAATAGCTATCCATACCGATCGTCCAAACGGCAGCGTAAAGAGATTGCTGACATAAGACAGCGGGGGTCGCCGGAATAAAAACTTGGACCTGTATTCATTTTTTTGTTTTTGTTTAACATTTAAGTGCCAAGTGAATATCTTATCGCTTATCGGAATGCAGACTCGCGTTCGTTCGACGCATCGTTATGATATATAAACGTAGTAAAAGTTTGATAATGCAAATTAGCATAGAGATATTCCATTCTAGCGACTAAATTGTGCGATTATAACAATAACAATAAGGATATCGAGCTGGTGCTCTTTAATATTTTATTACCCCGTCGGTGTGTAGAGCTGTATATACTCAACGACACCAATACGCTCGGAGATGAAGAACGTCGCGGTTCCACCGATATCGATTTCTCGACGATCGAGCAGCCCTATCATTCCGCTCCATGAGCCATTTTTCTCACGGTATCCCCAGGTATTTTGCCATGTGAAATTCACGCTGTAAAAAAAAGAAAACTTTCGCCAAGTTCTCTTACGAATTTATATACAGTGAAGGTAATAGAGATAAAAATCAATATCCGCCGTAAGTCTGGACAACGGCGTAGATAAGAAAACTTATTTCACGATAGTCGTATGAATCAACTAGCTGTTGCTCGATCGACGGATCGATCGCGAGCTATCCATAGCTTTTTATCGCGGAAAAGTACTTAATCATCGGGAATCTTGTACGAACGAAGCCTCTTTCCCGGATGAATCTCGTTCAGTTGCTTGTGAAATTCTTCGAAGCAGATTATTTTCAATGCGTGCGGCAAGATAAACCGATGAATGGAGGACTTACGTCGCATTCATTCTCTTCACCAAGTGAAGTATCCACGGATAGTTTGCTTTCGTCACGGCATCCACGTGTTTGTCTTGATAATCTTCGAGATGATCGAACGTGTCTTGATTCGTTAGCTAAAAAGGCAAAAAAAAAAAAGAAGAAAAGAAGATAAGCTCGACGCACGATTCGAGGTGTTAGCATTCGGGGGATACCGGCTCTTCTTCGCATGAAAAAAGTTTCGATATCTTCTTTCCCCCAAGCAACGAATGCGTATGTTCGTAAAACCTTGGCTATTCGAATATATATTTTTTAATCTCGGCTCCGTTAATGTTGCCGGCGCACGAGATCCGGTCCGATAAATCAATGTCGGTCGAATTTCGTATCTGATCGAGAAATCCGGGCGGACGTAACAACATGAAAAATTTCTTTGTCTCATTGAGAAAAAAGTTTATTTATAGTTAACAAATTTATATATAAATATTTAGTTGTTATAACCAAATTTTCGTTGGGACAATTAAAATTTGGTCACTATTAAAAAATGTTGGTGAGCTTCACCGAATAAATATTATTCGGCTGAACCGATATTTGTCAACGATAAATGAAGAAATAAAACATTTTAATGTAAAAAAGTGTAAAAAAACGTTGGTAAATTTAATGCTTCGCGTACGGTAGATCATTCTTTTTGGTGGTCGAGTAGAACGCTGAATTCGTTTGCTCTTAACAATACTCAAGAGTGTGAAACAAATCTCATTGAACCACCGAAAAAATAATCGTTTAACGTTATTTTACCATTTTTTTCACAATTTTTTATAGTTAAACGGGGCAATTGAAGGTAACGTCTGGTGAAAAAATTCTGTCGTATACGTATACGTCCTTCATACGTGAAGGCTTGATGTACTCGGGAATTCAAAATTGACAGCACACGCACACAGTACGTACATAGATTACATTACATTCATTGAAAATTCAAATACCCTATACTGTAAACTTGCAAAACATTCTTAAAATAAAAAAAACGAAATTATATTACGATTACCAAATTTAAACTTGCAAAAGTTTACAAAATATAAAAAAGAAATTAAATTAAGTTATCAAATTTCAGGCTATCCGTCTCAAATTTTGGCACAATATTCTTGACGCCATTCTTTATCGCGCTATGGAAGTTTTTTTTTTTTAAATCATCATATTTTTTAAGGTGTATACACCGCCAGGAGACCATTTTTTACAAGCCATTTCCAATCGTCGAAAGAAATTGTAAAAAAATACAAATAAACGTTTAACATTTTTTTTCTTCTGTATTTCACGAGTGCTTTGATTTGACAGAAAAAAAATCAGACTGATTAGCGTATTTTATTTATCGAATAAAAAATGTTGAAAATCAGCGATTTTTTGGGCAGTCACACTAGAATGATCACGTAAAAGCATCGAATAACGGTATTGGAAATCATTTTGCCACGGTTTTCAGTGCATCAATTATTACAATACACAAAGCGGTGACACAATTGTGATGAAAAATGAATGTACTGCTAACTTTAACTGCAAACTTAGTTAACTACAAATAAACAGTTTTCTCTGTGCTTGTGTGAGCCGAAATATATTTCATTTACGGTGACAATTTTATCATCGGGGGTAAGGGCTACAATGCGACATCGCAATAACCAGGAAGAAATGAAGTTACGGACGAATATTTACCACTAAACAGGATTTGAGTTCAGTTTTACGAAGATCCTTTCGTCTTCTCGACGTGACGTGTCTGTCGCGAATAAATAAACCTTCCCGGTGGGTCCAGTATCCACGATCCTCGAGTATTAACTCACCCCGAGGACTCGGACGATAGGGCGACAATACGCGGAAAGTATTATCATCGATTCGTCGACCGATTATTATCTCGCTGTCGGGATACATCTCAAAGTCATCGAACGTCTCGTGAATCGACGAAACATCGTCGTTGTCGATCAATTTTTTTATGTCGTTCGACTCGTTACCCAGTTTTTTAAAAGTTCTGATATCTTGGAGTATCAGCCACTTTGCTGGCGCCACAAACATTCGGCTTTTGCTCGCCTGCAACGTTGGAATTATATCAAGTAGGGTCCAATATTTGCTAATTATATTGCAGATAAGATATTTAGATAGAAGAGATTGCAGCAAAACGGACAAATTGTCCTGTAAATCGATTAAACGATGGATTTTACCGAAATTTCCCCTACAGCGCTGATCGAGGCACATCGATATATATCGATCGAACACAAGTATATAGTTCAAAACCACCGGGCCGAATGTAGACATTCGATAAATTATATAAAATTCGATATTGTCAATCTTCGGTACGCAACGATGTTCGCCTGCGCATTTCAACTTAGCGACAGATTGAGCGATTAAGCGATCAATAATGAGATAATCAATATCCGCGAAAGAAATAGCACAATTACAATTCGCCCACAGATCCCGTCGTCTCTCTATCCACTTGTAATCTTTTTCAATCGTCGTCCCCCATGCCACAGTGATTTCACAAGTGAAAAGCGGAAAGAAGACGTCTTATATGTCTTAATTTAGTTCGATCGTTTTATCGATTCGCGAGGAATATCAGTCGGCGAGAGATTATGAAGGTGCGTTGGTAAGCATCACAGAAATGTTTTTGTGTATGAAAAATAATCAGTATGAAGTCATTTTGACAAATAATTTGTATGTAGAATATTATGAGCTGAGACTCCTGGAATGGGAAAACGCACGCTTTCGCACGCTCATTCGATTTTCATATTAGATATTGTTTAAATGACGCTATAAAAAATTGTAAAACAAGAATTTTTATGCTAAATGAGTGTCAAGAAAACTAAGTTGACTAAGGTTGTGTATGTCCTAAAACAACACAAAGATTCCACAACGGGCATTCGAATTTGAGGTCATCACGGACTTTCCTAAAGTGCAAAAAAATTCTGAAAACATATCTTACAACAATAACAAGAATCCGTAAAGGGTTTACAAAAAGTCTTATTTTTTTTTAATACAGATCTCTCGTTCGATCCATTCGCTATAAATAAGAAAACAACGAAAAGAAAAGCAACTTTTCGTTAGTCACGGAGAAGTTCCGTGCCAGGCGTACCTTAATGAGTATCTCGAGAGCTCGCGGACATTCGAGGTCGAGAACAAAAAAATGTTGGTGACTTATCCGCGACGCGAATCTCACAGTACAGAGTCCCTCCTGACATTTCCAAATATCGTGCATCACGCGATGTCGCGACATTTGCCTCGAGAAGGCGAAACCATCAGCTGAAAAGAAAAAAAATTAAACGAACAAGTACACAAAATGTTCGCCCATCGTGTCTCCCTGGGCGTTCGTAGCGTTCATGCCGATATATAGAATGGACAGAATTATTATCGACCATCGTTTGCACACAGAATAGCCGAGACCATCGAAGGTTGATAAATCGACGAAGCCGCGTCGATTATAAAATTTCCAAGATTCTCGTCGATTCTTCGGGATTCGACGATATTTCCGAACATTGCGATATACCCGAAGATCCAAAAAACAAACATTTTTTAAAAATCAATATCGCGATTCACGAACGAGTTGTAGATATCGCGAAGTAAAAATCGGTACTGGGAGTTACGTAACGACGAAAGAAAGACAACTCATACACTTGTCTTCGTTCTGATTTCTTCGCCTCAGAGTGGGGAGATAATTTGGTTGATTTATTCAAGAGTAGCTGTGACATCCAATGCTATTGAGTTTCGATTATGAATTAACTTTGATTTGGGGTTTGGCTACGTATGATTAGGTCGCATTATCGAAAAAATACGGGAAATAAAGGAGAATTCGATAAGCAATTTTCTTTACTCTATACCGAGTCGCTTGTATCGCGTGTCCAGTGACTCGCGTTGATTATGCGTCCAGCGAGGAAGGTAAAAAAAGGAAAATGAAAGCATAACGCGAGTAATAAGCAGCTCGGAGGGCACGCGAAGCAGAAATATGCAAACCCGCTGTTTAGGCGAAACTTTTTCGTTTTTATTTCTCGAATACGAACGAGACGTTCGATGGGCGAATTGTATCGGTGCAATTTAATCATTATGCTATTCGTACGATTACGAAAATTCTTTTAATTAACATGAATTAAGCATAAGTCAAGTTCGGCGCAAATAAACAACAAATTAGGTACGTATCGGTGGTACGAACGTTGTTGCAAACTCGTGACTTTCTTATCACACGTTTTTTTTTTCGTGAAAACTGGTGGAACAGAAGAAACATAAATACGAATAGTAAATAAGAAAATTTCGTCGAACATTTTTAATCTTCGTTTGCCGCTACAATTTTTTAACGTTATGTCACAAGCCACTAGTGTAATATAAACAACGCTCTGAGATATTGAAAAGCATTATTCATCAATTATCACAAAATGCTTAGTAATTGTTTTTTTTACCTTTACCCGTGATGGATATTTCGTCGTTTTCGAGTCGGTAATATAATATTTTTTTCTGCGAGCATCGGCTGACGTGTCAGTGGGATATTCGACAAAAGAATTACGCAGCAATTGTGATCGCGATTAAGCGACGAGGTTTTATTGCGAGAAAAGATCACCGGGCTGATAAAAAAAAAAATATAAAAAAATAAATAAAAAAAAACACGACATAGGCAGTGCAAACACGTCCCGTTCACGTGACCGCATTAATTTCGACCGGCAAGCGCGGCTCAAATTATTACCGAGATTACTAATTTCATCGGCGTCCAAAATTTGCTTTTCGGTTCAGACAAAAGAAAAACATTCGAAACCGAGTCTGCTCTGGATCGTCTTCGATCATTCTCGATAGAAAAGCTCATAAGAATTATTTCGCAAGCTCACGAGGATCGATGATCGCACATTATCCGAGCGACTCCCCTACGCCACGCTATATATTATAGTTGCAATCTTATCGAGTTTTATCGTTTTACGGTATGCAATGGTCCAAAGCCCTCGCGATGTATTGTGTGCTCGGATTTCGTGTCCCGGTCGTTGTTTTCACGTTTCGAGGATCTAGCAATTCTAAAAAATCGTGTGCTTTATTCTCCAACCTGATGCTTCACTTTTCCCTCGTCAGCGTGGCCGCCATTTCTTCCAGCAATTCTCATCTATTCCGTTATCCAACGTTTCATTTACAATATATATCGACAGGCGTTGCGACACCTGTCGCTATCTCTTGTGGGAACAGTCATAGCGTAACATAAGAAAGACATTTAAAAAAGAAAAAAAAAAAAGATCTTCCGAGTTAAAATCACGTGTATGTCTCCGTCTCTTCACGTGTCGATAAAACGTGTGATAAATATATATTAACGTCTGTTGACGGCGGTATTCGCACAAGAAAATAATCGATCGTGACGAAGCTGTATACCAAATACTTGCGAAAAAAAATTGATGAGGAAAATTAATGCAATAATTTATTATACCAATAACAATAAGGTCGGATGTAAACTTCTCTTTCGATGGCAATACTCGGTTCGTTTAATCGCGAAGTAATGAATTATCGCGAGTTTTTCGATGCGTATGTTTATATTTTTCTTGCCGCAATGCCAAGGGCACATTGGAGAAACAACAGGCGATTAATCTTCCCATCCGGGTTTTCATTCGATCGAACGAACGTACAGCTTAATCGTTCTCCGAGCGCCTATCCCCTCCGCGAATTCTTCCCATTTTTAACATCGATTCACCGAGACGCAACGGAGAGACAGAGATCGGATGTGTGGACAAGTGCGCGCGATACGAAATGAGCTTCATCGCTTCTCGTGAAAATCTATATATATGCGTACGAAAGAAGATGACAAGAGAGATTATCGCATGGGGGCTCGCGTGGACAGGCAGTGATTGGCGCATGGAAGCGCGAGCCTCCACGCGCTTCTTGTGTACAGCTTTGTCATTGACAGTACACACGGCCGATTAGACACGACGAGCATTTACAGCCTGTGAAATACGGGTGACTGGCACCTTTGATATGTGTGTATTCTGGAAAAAAACCGAAAATTTCACCCGACGCTATCTATATCGCTCACTTGCGGTATCGCGGAATGATACATCAATGTCTATTATTATAAGGCCAACATTGTATCTGCGTCTGTGTCTTTGAGCTGAAACGACGAAGCGAGCAAATGAGAATACTTCGCTTGTGCGAAACCCTACGAATATCAAGTTAATACGGCTATATATCGCTGAGGAGCAGCTCTGACGCTAATTACATTTTCGAGATTAGTAACTCGATACAATAATCTATAATACATCTTTTATTTTCGCAATTTTATCGTTCATTCTTATGAGAAAATTCGAACGCAATACCGAAAATAATTATGAAACAAGTACAAAGAAGAGTGGGGCCCAAGTGGACACGTGAGAAAAATGAGCACGTGACACAATCCGGGCAAATCAAAAAAATTGCTGAGAAAAAATTTAAATAACTTATCGTAATATATGACAAAAATAGAGATAAAATTTTAAAAATTCATATTATATCAATTGACAATTGCATTTTTTTTCCTTTAGATTGTATAGCAGATTTAAAAAAAATGTCTTCCATTTTTTTTTCGAATATGATTCAAAAAATTTCAAATTATTTCTGTGCTAATTTTTGCCCCTCGAGCTTATTCTTCCTCGATGCTTGTTTTACCTCGTAACACTAGTGTAACACTGGAAAACTCCGGGGATAATACATTTTTACGTATTTTTGTAAATCTTTTATTTGCGATTTTATTGCTTATTGTCGCAAAAAAATTGGAGTGTAATTCGCCAGAAAAATACCGTATTTTTCTTTGCAACGCGATAATCGAAAAAATAAAAGCTCGTGACAATGTTTGCACGGGGAGTTAATAATTATATTGTTGCAGGTGTATCTGCAATCGATTATTTACAGAGGGGTAGCGAAAATTTGCACGATAATCGAGCGGGGCTTCGATACCGAGGCATAATGAGGAGTTGATAATTACTTGATACCGAAAAAGGTCGTCGATAATATATATACATATACATATCTGTATACATGGCTAACGACTCGAATCGCTTGAGTTTTTCTCGCACGCTATTTGAGGTTCGAGGAATGCGTATAGACGCTCTTCGATGTATCGTATAAAAACAGGTGTGAGAAGTTCGAGATCACGTGTGAGTTGAATGAGAACGTCTCGTGATGCCGAGGCAACACGAACGGCCGG
The DNA here is from genome assembly GCA_934046635.1 of Buathra laborator. NCBI lineage: Eukaryota > Metazoa > Arthropoda > Insecta > Hymenoptera > Ichneumonidae > Buathra > Buathra laborator. The sequence goes on from OW203894.1 coordinate 24,406,667, forward strand.
TGATCTCGCCTGCGAGCCGTTGCGATGAGATATTCCACGATCTTTGAGTCTTATAGCGACTTTAGCGTTCGCATACAGGAAGTATTTTTTGTTAAAATAAATACTAGAGATAAGTAGTTGAAAAAATACAATAAAATAAAAGAACCGGCATTTTTGTATAATTACGAAAACATTCAATAACTGAATTCATAACTGAATTTATTAATCAATGATCAGTATCGAGATCGAGATATCATAGCTCTTCGATTACCCGAGAGTTTGGATGCTTTTCGCATCGCCAAAAAATGTTGTCAACGGTGTCCCAAAGGTTCATTCATCGTTTTTTTTTTTTTTTCTTTACCACAGACCGTCTTCTCAATAAAATTGTATACGATACGCGTCAGAAAAGAGTTTTCCCGCCCTCGGGTCGTAATATATTATTTCGTGACTCGTGCATGCAAATGCGGCGCATTTCGTAGCAGTTTTGCAGAACGAAAGTGGCTCTTTGCGCAGCAATATCGTAAGTAAGGTTTGTGCATGCGCATTGCCTTACTTTTCTGCCCTTGGGACGAAAAATGGTAACTTCACTTTTCACTTTTCACTGTCCGTCTTGCAAAACTGTTATAAAACGCGTTGGTTTCCCTGCCTTCGTTACAAAATTACCTACAGTGTGCAACGCCGAAAGTCGGCGATTGTAACGAGTGTGAGATTTGCGGCCCAAACAAAGCGAGGGCCGCAATCACACGAGTAGTCGGGAAATGAAGCGTATGACACTCGGGAGGAAGTGCATTTTCACCTCGTGTCAATTGCTGGCCTCGCTTCGCTCGGGCAAACTTCGCACTCGGTGAGAAAACGCATTTTCCCCCCTTATGGCCATAATATACCATTTGTACAGCCTGCGCGAAAATTCGACTTTTCGTGCCTGCGTTCGGTGCTTGGAAAGTCACTTTTTCGGCCACCGTACGTAGAAAAGTCGACGCATACGCAGAGCGCAATATTCGTCACTTTCTGCACATGCATTCCTGCAACATGCACATGACTGCACATGTGTTTCTGCATGGCTGCATTTCTGCATTTTCTTCTATGCGATTAATCACTGAAACTGGTCACCAGCTCACTTTTTGGTATTATTATTGTGCAAAATTCATGATCGTAGCACCTTTTATATGGTTGATTTTTTTTTTCCAGATTTTCTCCCCACCCGTCAACGAAACTCACGATTCATAAAAAAAAAAAAAAAATTCTTCTCCCACAGAAAATCGTTTTGAATTTATAATTGAAAAAGATGTTGATATTCGAAACTATATAATTCCGCGCAATCATTGGCCTCCCGTGTCGATAATCGATCTATCGACGCGCTCTTTTGTAATCGACGAATAATCACAATGATGTTCTATGCATTTTTGTATAACGCGTATCAACGAAAAACGAAATCGTCGTTAACTTCAAAAGTCTCTCGCGTAATATCCAACTGAGAATATATGCGACTGACAAAACGGTGAGTTCATAAAACTGCGAGACGAGCCCGAGAGAGTTGGTATTACGTGCCCGTCTTGTATGTAAGGGAGAAAAAGGTGAGAGACAAAATAAATAAAATAAAAATGAAAGACAGAGAGAGAGATAGAGAGCACGAGCGCGCGCGCACGCGATTTGAAGACACGAAAACTCGCGTTGGCGAGGGCTTTCGAGGGAAGTGGGGAAATACAAGCGTCGATTGGGCCGCGTGCGCGAGGTGTCGACTGTCTAAAGTGTCGAGGCTAGCGCCGGCTTTCTGCCAGTGACAGAGTGACCACCGTTGCACGACGGAGTCGAGGCAACTCGAAGTTTTTCAAATTCCTTAGTTCTTTTTTTTCGTTGTTTTATAATTATCATTTATCGATTACAATACGATAAATTCGCGAGAGCAAAAAAATTACTACTCGATTGATCAATATTCATTGGCTGCTGAAGTTCGGTGATCGATCGATCGTCCAAGGAATCGATTGGCAAAAACGGAAGAACAATGGGTGTAGAAAACGGCACGACGATGACCCGGAAGCCAGAGATCAAATATCCGGAATCCCTCGAGACGGAAGTTATCGTGCCGAAGGGTAAGTTCAATCAATAATTAAAAAAAATAATTTGTTAAAGGTAAAAAAAAAAACGTACGATCGCTCGTTCTACGTACCAATCTCGTTGTAACAATCCATAGTATCTAGGTATGTAATCACGAATATAATTCAATATTGACAATGCTATATGACATTAGTTCGATCGAAACTTTTATCTCGTGCTTTATCTAAGTTTCGCAGTCTCGTGGTTTACACGCGCTTACACACGTTTGTCTCGAGCGCTACTTGAATAATTCACGTGAATTGCCCGTGATTTTCCTTAATCTCGTTTTATTGCGAAAGGTAACCAATGTGTAGTCGCGACTTTGACTATTATTTCCGTTTGTATAATTAATTCTATGCAATAAACTCGCGTGGGCGTTTGAGCGTTAAATCTCGTTTCGGAATTATTTCGAATTACTCTTCGAACATAGTTGATACCGGTCACTCATCGACACGTGCAACGCGTCTGTCCAATAACGCTCGTTGCCCTAGTGCCCTTAAAACGCGACCGGCGCATCACACGTGTATTTACGCGATGCCATTGCTCTCGGAAGAAGCCACCGAAGCGAAGAAGCGAGACCAAAGGCTCAAATGGGAAATTTCAACCTTTCTCAATTAAATTGCTCCATTTTTTTTTTTTTTTTCAAGTTCTATCGTTTATTTGGCATGCAATTAACGAAACAACAAAGTAGGGACCTCTAATGAAATAATTATCGTACCGCGTAAGATATTTTAAGCTCCGATGCAACAGCGGTTTACAAGCCGGTAGTTACTTCCGATGGTTGAAAAAAAGAGTCAGTCAGCTGATTGTCAATGAGGCATTTGATCGACGACTGTGTTCAAGTTCACATCCGACTTTCAAGTTTATGGACATACTCGAGGCCCTCTTGTATTGAATTGTGTATACGGGCTTTTATCGATCATTATATATCTCTTTGTTTATACGAATGCGAATAGGCCTCTCTTATTATGCTTCCTGATAATTAACCAGTCGTAACGATAAAACTCGGTGCATCACGTTGCTCATGGGTCTTGCGTTGCACAGGTCTTCCGTTTGCGCTATTGTCAACAGACGCTCGAAACTTAAGTTACGTCGGTCAGAGCGGCTTGTTTGATTGTTACGAGAGATACAGAGTTACGTTACGTTACGTTAAAAAGAAATTAAAATAAATAACAATGTTTAATACAAGCGATTCTTTGAGATAAGATTTTCGCAATACCTCGGAGAGGCTTCGTTTAAAAATGTGCAACTATTCTCGAGAGTGTAAGTATTAATGTACACAGCTGCGACAAGCGGATCGTGCGACTGCGGTACCCGCTGATTGCACAATCGTACTCTCGAGGGCCCCTCTCACAAGTGTAACCGGTATATAACGGTGGGAGTGGATAGTTTTCATTTGCGCAGGATATCCGATACAATTAAGCATACAGTCTACGGGACAATAGGTTCACCTTCGTTTGTTGTTACGGCGCTCATCGAAAGTGGGTCGAAGTGGCTAATCTTCGGCAAGTTTGTTTTTTTCGTGCTTTTTCTTTTCGCTTTCTTTTACGCTACTGTATTCAACAGTGTTATACAACCCGTTTCTTACGTCCATTCAATTATCAAATAAAACGTTAATTTTACGGATCTTACGAGACGAGTGCATTTGCATCTCGTTTTCGTTAAAAACAGACTTCATATTATTGTTCGTTTTTTCAACATGTACCGACGTAATTGTAGCGTCTGGTCACGGATTATTAAGACGAGACTTCGATCAGCGCGAACGTTAATTAATTTCCAAGATTAATTTCACAGTCCCGAGTGACGTCGAGTTTATGTACATATTTTTATATTTAATGCGTCTCGAGCCATTCCGTTTATTCAATAATATATATAGATTGTTTTTAGTCTCCGGGCGTACAGCTTTGTTAGTTAGTTGTTAGCTATAATACGACATTATTACTGAGAAACACTTAATCGGCAAAGAAAAAAAAATTGCGATTATTACATTTAATCGCGAAATTGTATTAGATAATGTCTAACAATGCAGTTCATATGTGCGTCATCTCACCTGGCGGGGATACCGCGAGATACTTCTCAACCCGGAAGTCAACTCAATATCAATCGCGAGATTTCTCTCGTCTGTACGACGATCCGCATCGCTGAGAAGCACACTCTGCGCCTTTGACACTTACGCTTCTAAATCTAAAGTTGATTCACTTACATAATCAATTGACTGCGTTGTACTAAGCGTGCGTTCTAGAGTTTTGTTTACGAGATACACCTCGCTCGCCTATACGCAGACACGTTGCTCCATTGTGCAATTATAGATGCACTCTATTGCATAGTCGCGACGCGGCGGCTATTGAACGCTTAGAAAAACCATTTATATATACATATATTTGTAAACTTGACAATAATAATGCCCGTTTTCCTTGCGAGTTCGGATCGAACGATGCGTTCGCATCTGAATCGAAATGTATCGACGATTAAAGGCGATTGATTAATCAATCGCGTGCGTAATCAGAATCTATGCGGCCCTTGATTTATGGATAGTTGTCGACATTTCCAATAAAGAGGGGTTTCTATGACGAAATAGCGTACCCAAGGTCACGAAAAAAAGACTTGCCGAAACGCTGAGTTTATCCTCGAACTCACAGCGAAGTATCGGAATAGTATGATTGTGACATAGTAAACGAAGATATGTACGAGTGTTTACGGAATGTCCGAAGATCTCAAAGCTAAAAGTTTCGATGAATAAACCAATTTATATAAATAGATATAGATAGAATCGTTTATTTTGAGTCCTCAGGCAAATACTCCCAAGCGGCAGGATACAATTATCAATGATATCATATTAAAATCGAAAAAACAGTCCATGCCGCGTTGGCCCATTACTATTTTTCATTTCGAAATAAATTATTGTTGCTGCATCAAGAAATTGTATGTTTTTCGGAATTTTTTGACACATTTTTGTTCGCAATATGAATTATATCTCGAGGTCTTAAATTGAAACAGCTAAAAATCAGAGATTTTTCTTGCATTTGTAAAATCTGACGCCTCGACGCTATACAGATAAACTTTAACGAAAATTGCGTTACCTTCAGTTTTTCTATTGCGCTAGATTGCCGAAGGCTTCTTGCAATTAGGAAGAACGGAATAACACAAAGTTTTATGTAGCGCGCGTGTACATCCGGTAGATACCTGTACGGCACGAGCTGTAAACGAAATGGCAATCAGTGCCAACCAGTGCCGCGCCTCGCACGAGTGGCCGGATGGAGATTGTAAAAAAAAAAGAAAAGAAGTAATCAACGTAGTACAATTCGTGATCAGTCAAAGACTTGTATGGCAAACGATAACAGCACCGCGTCGTCACCAACACGTTGGCCGCGACTCGCCGACCATGTGGACGTATCGACATGCGTCTTTCGATTTTTTCAGCAATCGATCGTTTCACTTTTTTCACGCGCGACTATAAGAGTACATTCATCGTATAGCAAACGACGCTCGTTGTCCCGAAATATTTTTTTTGCGCTTTTGATAAAAAATTCCAAATTGGTAAAACTTGTCATTTGAGATAACGGCAAATCACAAATGTTTGATTAAAGCAGACATTCGTTTATACAGAATTTTTAGTATACATGAAAAGAAAGCGCCAAAAGAAACATATTCCTTAATACAACATGATTCCTCTTCGAAAATACAAAAGTCTCTGCAGCCTCATCCAGATAAATCTATCAATAGATTCTTTTTCCGATTCACAAACGGGCAACACTTGTCTCCGATCCGTTGATCGTCCGCTACATCAGTATTAAATTCTGAATATTCTATTCGCGTCACTTACCAGCGATATGGAAATTCTACCGCGTCTCTTGGTACTGCATTTATTAGTTCAAACGCGTTTCAATCTCGTCATTTTTTTTCCTGTTTTCATTGTTTATATAGATTGGTTTTTTTTTTTTCCGTATACGTAACAGAACATTGAATTTGCCATATTATCGTCACGAGTGACTATATATACTCTTCGGAACATCATGCCAAATAAAAAGAAAGTTTCGTGTGTTTCGTCGGAGTCCTGCGTCACGGAATATCATTTGGCTCGATTGATCGTTACTCCGGTACCTATAGTCTCGCAGCTGCGAAAGATTGACTAATGATACCTTACCGTGGATCCTTAATTTTATTTTTTTAATACTCTAATATAGTCATCGATGTTATCCTACGAGCAATATTTTTGATGCCCAAGGCAGGCTTTCGCAAGTTTTATATATCGATTACAAGGCCACATGTCGAACTCGTCAAGAATGCTACGATCGGATTCACGGACGGTTCACCTTCGCCACGTTTCTACCAAATAACAAATTTCTTTTTTCGCCTCGTGGCCAGGGTGCGCCGGGCGTAGATGTCGCTTCGTTGATTTTTTTCTTTTCACACGAGCCGAAAGAGAACGACAGACTCCGTATACGTGTTTACGAAACTCACGTTTCTCGCTAATGTAATTCGCAAATGGTACGTCGGTATCCCAACGTGATAAAATTTGTTGCCCGGTGATTCGTACTTCAACGAGATTCTAAATTCTGCCACGCGAGGTAAAAAAACACGGAAAAACGTGACGACGCAAACTTGTTCATTGTACGTGGAATTCGTGAACGTATCCACGAGTTCTCAATTGAGGTAAATAATTCGTTTTTTTTTTTTTTCATGGTTTTCACGGTAATGGTGCATTTCATAAGAAGGAAAAAATCAAATCGGCAAAAAATGATTCACTGTTCGCTAAATACATCGATTTGTCATTTTTTTTTGTTTTCGATAACTTTGCTGGGTATTATGAAACATAACAGTTCTATGACCGATTCTTCGGAGCTTTATTACTACGAAGCATAATAAACGTGTGGGAAATTTTCTGTTATACATCTCGCTATCGCATGTATCGCTTTCATTGACCGAAGCGACTCGGCATCAACGTTTCTGTGAATGTTGTCTGACAAGACAGACGCTCCGAAAGATACGCGAAGATTAATTCATTCGCGATGTTATTAAATTCAGTGGCAAATGTAAATATTTCTCGACGCAAATTTACAACTGATTTAATCGAGTATATCGTTATATCGTTTCGTAAGTCGCGGGATTTATAACGCTATCCTATATATCTCTGGACACTCGATCAATTTTAAAGACGTAACCGTTTGCGTTGAAAAAATTCCTTGGCGTCTACCCGATATCTGGTAATAAACGAAACGACAATTCAGGCAAAATTATATTATACAATGAAACGAGATCAAACGCGGAACCTGTTCAGCTTGTTGGCCTCTCGCATTGCCGAGACGGTTAGTTAAATAACTCATTATCAATCCAGAACTTTGCATGTGTTCGAACGTCACGGTCGCTTCGCGAACAGGTTCCACTTGCCGTGGATTAGATAAAGGCAATTATAGCGCTAGACGAGATAAATAAAAGATTTCGTTTTTTTTTCGTATACCTCTGTCATACCTTTTCCGTACAGTTGATTGCTCTATAATAATATTGTTGTTACGTTCTGTACGTACTGAATTCGTCGCGCACCACCGTACATAGACGCGACTAAAAGTCTTCTAAATTCTTTGTTCTCGATTAACTAACATTTTTGCATTTGCATTTACCTTATTTACCTACATTTTTAAATTGTCTATTGATTATTACGTCATAAGGAAATTTCATTACAAGGAAATTAATTTACACGCGCTAACGCTTGTTATCGGGCAGGTAGCGGAAGTCGCATCGCACGCGTTCGCATATATCGCGTTCTCGTTTCGAAGTACCGCCCGCGAGAGGACCGCGTGATTTATCGTTCACCCGGCAGGAGTAAAATAGAAGAAACGCGTAATCGTGAACGCGATTTTTTTTTTCTTCCGACTCGAACGGCGCGTCTCGGTGCCGATACACGAGACGAGATAGTCGCGCGAGAGCGTCGACTAACATCGCTAAAGTGCCACGATATCGGCATAACTAGCGCGGTACTTGTCGATGAACCAATTTGTACCTTCGTTTTTTGCGCCTATTGACCACTATCATTGGCTCCGAAGTGTCCGAAGGTTACCGAGTTCAGACTCTCCTATTTATTTTTTCTTTAACGCGCACCGCACAAGATACGACAATGTCGATTAGTATCGCGATTGGATAATTAATATTGCATGTTTATGTTTGCACATTGCTTGGCTCGCTGAACACTGCACCCACATATGTCGATCGATGGAAGATTGTAACGCAGTGCGTTTTTTTTTTGTTATTTTTTTCTATAAATCATCTTCTGTGTCGTAATCTCGGTGTAGGTATATATCGTCGTCTCCGTTATTATCATTGATTAACGATCGCGGTGAGAAGCGATCGATGGAGAAAAAATCTATCCTGATTTAGGTCAGACCGGATGCACTCGGTTGACTATCGATCAATGCCACATCGATCTTCACCGTTGCGGCACATCGCTGTGGTGGTTTTACGACGAAGCAAGAGATTCTCGTTTACTCACAAACTATCCGAGGCAGGCGAACGGCTAGTGGGTCGCAAATTAAATTCAACTATGCATCAAACCGTGAAATCGCGACGACGAACGCGTATTTTATAAAAGGCGAACACGCCGAGACCGTGAACAACGTCACCTTGTAACACCTCGTTATACGACCAGAATTTACTGCTATGGGGATATAGAATGAGATACTCTACTATAATGTATCGAGGACTCGCGCGCGTGCGGGTTTATTGCGGTAGTGCAGTAATAATTTACGAAGGCTTTCCCGTTCTTTAGGTCAGAAGTGCATTGTAGACAAGGAATCTTCGAACGTAAAATTTGAAAAGTTGAAAAAAATGTCAACGTCTTTAGGCACCGGCGGTCTTTAAAAATAAATCGACGACCCACATCGGTAATCACCAAAAAAAAAAAAAACCTTTTTTTTAATAAGAAATATTGAAGTAGCAGGTAAATGAGTGACAGATTGATGACCAGAACGAAGTATTTCGGATATATTTGTAAATTGATAATCGAGGAAAATTTGTTTGACGAACAGTTTTTTTTTTTCTATAGAAGAAAACGAGAAAAAATGAGAGAGAGATGATCCAGTAGAATGCAATAATCGTTTCATTACGAATCCGATCGCAAAAAATGTCATCGATAACTGGGGCTCGGATTGCGAATTGCATTTTGTCGCATGATGGCTGTCTTTGAAACGACACAACCTTGATAACGGAACGTTTACGGCGTTCCAGCTGTCGCGGGTTCATCGCCTCTCCGTGCGTTTTCCTCGTTCTTCACTATAGCGACTAATCGGTCAATTATCGGCCGCGTAACTTTCCCTCGCAAGGTTCGGCCGAAAAACCTTGACGTTATTTCAACGCGGTCGGATTTACAATCGACAAGTGTCGAACGAACGCGACCACAAACGCGGAAATGTTACCTATTAACCACTTCGGAAACTACCGCGACTACCCTCACCGATAAGAATCAACTTGGCCGGTAATTTTTCGTTGTTTTTACCTGTAATTTTTTGTGTTGTTAGAAAAATACGTCATTGGTAAAATAAGTTAGCCGGTCCGGCCGTGAAAAGTTCCGGTAATACTTCGATTCGATTAATGCAGCTTTGCCGCATGAATGATTTTTGTAAACGTTTTGGCACGCCTTCGCGCATCGTACACGCCAACCACTAAGATTTATCGGGCGGCTTATGTCCGATAGCGGTTCGTAAATATCGCAACAAGCTATATACCTGCATTTCTCTTGCTATGAGATTTTAAGTGTATGAATATACATACACATATATATTTCCTGCGACGATTTGCTAGCGAGTAACAGATACATCGAAGCGTTTCACCTGAGCAACTTCGAGAGGCACGTCCTGGCGGGCGTGCTACACGCTTATATACGAGGAAGAAAGGTGAAAGCGAAGTGAAAAAGTCACAAACAAGCGGGTCTGACATTCATTGTTGTCGTTTAATTGCGCTGTACTTTTCATTAACGGACAACAACACACCCGACAATTGTGAATCCGTACGTAATTTTTCTGTGACGAGTTTCAGTCACAGAAGTCTTATTGGCGCTTATGTCGAGTGTTATTTCTACTGTATGGTCGTTCGAGACCTCGAATGACCATCGAGAGATCATTTGGAAGAGACGCGTCGTTTCGCCGGCGCGTGATCAGCCTTACGATCGAGAAATGGAAAGTCACGGGCGCCACGCAGTCTTTCCGCACGCACCGCCGCAAGTCAAGAACCTCTTTGACGACATACGCCGGGAGAACCGCTCAAATCCATTAATCCATTATCCATTAATGAGGGAAAAGCCAAAAAATAAAATTTCAATCTATCGTATTGTATTATTGATTCGCATAGACTGTTTTTTTTTTTTTTTTCATTAACGCGTAATGAATTATGTTGAATTATAGAAATCTTGAGCTTGAAAAGCAACTTGAGAGAGAGACAATCGAGGCAATTATCTTCAATTAACCATCGACCGGAAGTACCTAAGTAGGCTTGCGCAGTTAACGGCGAAAATATAATATATTGTTTTTATTTTTTAGTTTTAAACGACGCTTTTTCGACGCTTCGTAAAAACGACTTTATAGAGATTCGTCTTGAACCTCCGAATTCATGATCCATGTTTTAAATTGTCGACGAACACATGACGATTCTCGATCAACGAATGGACGATTAAGATCGATAGTAAGAGCTGTTTTCCGTCATGAAAAGAAGATATGTTCAGAAAATATATTACATTCGGCATTTGTACATAAAGTAATGTATTAATCATATACATTGTTATACATTTACTATAGCATATATTTGTAGAAAAATATTTCTAAATACATCCATAATATATGAATTTCGTCGAAAATATATTGCATATACCATAGATATATTTTCGAAAAACTTTTTATCTAAAAATATATATCTGAAGAATGATGGATACGAAGGGGTTGAGGTGAGAAGGATTTATGAGTTGTGGCTCGGAGATCCGGCCTCCAAGCATATGGTATCTCCTTCTCTTCTACTCGGCGGGTTCCACGAATGCGCGTGGAATCTCTTTTCCACCTGGTCGGTGTATGTCGATGAATAATGCATACAGTGCCCAACCGCGAACCTGCGGTAATTCGTCGTGTACAACTGAGCCATCCTCACGGGCACCTTTGCAGACTCTACGTGACACGCTCTACGCTCCGCCTCGACTTCCAACGTAGTATGTACAATACGAACATTGGTCCTTTTGAATGGTTAACTTATTAACTGGCCACGATGAGGACCTTGACTGAGGCTATAAATGCTCGGCGTCTACATACTCCCCTCGTCACACTTGAATAACGTCGTCTCGAATATTGTCTTCCTCGTTACGAACGTGACAATTTTACAGTACCATATTTTACCATATGTTAGACACGAAGATCTACTATCTTGCGCGCGCAAGTTTGTGTGCAAACTCTTGCGCAATGATTTCACGTTACTCATGGATTATTGAAAACGTTTTTAACCGATAAACTACGGTTGGACGATTCTCGAAACTCGTGCGCTAATCGCGGCGACTAGGTATGTTCGCCAATTGAATTTCAATTGGAAGTTTTGAAAAACCCATCATTTAAGACATTATTAAATAGAAAGATATTTTTTTACGTAAATAAATATCTTCCGACGGATATGTTTGACATGCTTTCCAAGGGTAAGTACTGGTACACGGTAGAATTTTCATTAGAGCTATCCGTGATAATCCATACATCGTCCGAACGTTTCGCGGAGCGGCGATTCAAAATCTTCAATTTTCGTTGTTCGAATCGCCTCGACGCGGAGACGGATATTTGCGATTAAAATTGGCTGTGTCACGCTACTGCGATTGTGGCGAATTGCGATGAGAGAAGAAAATATCGATCATCGATATTATACTTTATCATTCGCCTGTATCTAACTTGCTTCGAACGCAATTTTTTTTTTTTTGCATCCGTAAGCTTCCGCACCCGAGCGCTTCTTTTGTTTAATTATATTTCCTTGTAATGATTGTGATTGAATTAGCTTCTGGCGGTTAACTATACGACTCGTTGCGGAGGTTGTATCACATTCCCAACCAATGTCAAGCTTAACTTTAGGCGGGATATTCCCGGCTATATCATCCGCCATGTTTATTCCGAATAACCGTGTATGGTAACTCTCGCACTGATGCATGACTCGGCGGCAAAACATCGGCGACATAGATACTAAAGATAATACCTAAGATTTCACTCGGATCTTTTTCACTCGTCCATTCACTTCGCGAATACGGTATCGGCATAACGAGACGTACCATAAATCCGATAGTCGCACAGTCCCGCGAGTTACTTGGACGAGATGTTTTTTATCCCCGTTTGTCACCGTCATTAAAACATGTTTACCGCGCAACTGCGGTACAACAGTTAAATTATGGAAGGAGCGAAAACGCGTGCCGACCTTCGAGGAAGCAAAACGCACCTTTCATTGTCAACGCTGCGCGTCATTCGCGATATTGTCAATGTTGTTTTTTGTCGGTACACCCCCACACCTCTGCGGTACTGCGAATTCGTTCTGTTTTCCTCTCACTTTCCCGGGGGCGGGCAATGACTAAATATCGATTTTTATCTGTTCGACTAATACCTTCACGAGGAACGTCGCCTGTGATTGAGTAATCATCGGAGACTTTACAATATTTTGCGCTGAATTGGCGGAAATCTCGTATATAACTGAGAGACCTTGGCCTGCGTCATTGTATCGAGAGTCGATAATGAAATATTCACGTGATGAATTTCTCGATACGATTTACCGAGGAGTAAGACGTGGTGATCACGATGTATAAAATAGGATCCATAGCTTTCTCTGAGGTTAATCGCCCACGTGCGTGTCTCTAATACACGCGTTGATTAATACTATTCCGTTGTTTGAATGAGCTTGTTATTGCCGATTCGCTCATTGTCACTAATCGTGATTCACTTTCACGCTTCGTTGTTCCATGCGTGTGCGTTGAACGTCGGCAATTAATCAACGAGATAGAATTTGCTCACGTGCTTATCGAACTCCCGGCTCAATCGACCGAAACTATAAAGCGCGTTTATTTTATTGTTTCGTTCCTATAAGCTGGCAAACGTCTTTCGATGAAAAAAATCTGCTTACGTGACTTGCGAATCACGAACTAAGTAGTATCGAGTCTATTCTCTACGATTTATAAGCACGTGACTCGGAACAGGAATCGATAAATCGACCAAAAGATCAATCACTTTACTGTTAGATTGTGATTGATCGAATACCGCGGAGGAAACCGATTAGATAAAACAAAAAAGAAATTGATAAGCCCGAGCGCCCCTCGATAGGAGACACGAGATACCTACGGAACACGTGCGTATCGATTGGAATTTCGTGACTGGTGTCGTATTGCGATTAATTTCAAATCATGATACGAATCCGAGCTACCGAGAGTCTCGTGCACATTTATTCTCGCCGACACGAGTCCTAAAAGTTCTCAAGGACGCGACGAATCGATGGTACGAGTTTTAAACTCAATCCTCTTATTTCAAAATTGTTTCAATTAATGTTCGACTCCAGTCGTTGGATTTGCAACGCCAATACAACGTAATAAGCAATAAATTTGCAGTCAAATATCCATAAAAACGAAAAATCGGCAATCAACATTGTTCAACTGTGAGGCAAAATTTGTTTATCCGAAGCACAACAGCGAGGGTGCGGCGCACGCGTTCGAGAAATCTATTTAACCGATTCGCGGAACTTTTACGGTGGTCGAACGAAAACAAAAAAGAAATAACAACGGGCTCCCTAAAGCGTGCGTCGACTGCAGCGTACTTGCCGGCATGATTGTCTCCAATGATCAATCTATATCGATGAGCGTCGATATCCGGCCACAAGATAAATAATCCGCGAGTCGCTCGAATCGCTCGAACGATCTTTTCAGGTCCCGGATATCGAATCTCGAAGCCTTTTCGCGATAATCACGTAGATTCTCTTTTTTATCGATTAATTAATATTCATCCACCGAACTGTTGTGAACGTGACAGTGCCGGATAATGATCCCCCAGTCAGTGTACCTCGAATGAGTAAGGTTGCATCTCGATAGCATCCGCAAAAAATGATAATCGAATTGATAAATCGATATCATCGTCACGTAATAGGCTGAGTAAAGACGGTTAGCATGATAGCTAGTGACCCATTTGCTAATTGTTCAATTGTTTATCGTTATAAATGTTAAACCATTGGATATAGTATAGACCGCGGGGTTGCAGCGCGAGTGCGTCAATTTCAAGCAAAAAAAAAAACGTCATTTATTTTTTTTATCGGTATAAAGAAATCTTATTAAAAAGTTGGAAAAAATCTCATCAACATGTTTTGTTTTTCCAATTTTTCCAACATGTTTGAAAAATATTACACTTTCCCTACAATTGTTAAGTTCTTAATGCTTGGATTTCTTTTTACATCATCCGAACGTCATCGCGAATAAACAAACGGACGAAATTATTGTGACAATTTTTGTTGTTGTTTTTTTTTCGTATAAAAAAAACAGACATTATCTTTAACATCGAATCCACAAGTTAATTTAGACGTGATAGACAGTACATACATAAAATATTACACGCGTCAGCGTCTCCTTTGTATACACTGTGCTGCATGGTGCGTTAGCGAATTCGTTTAACACATCCGGTATCAATTTATCGAGGGAGCAATAAAATCGCAACCGGGCACTCGCACCCGCGTAGTAGGTAGGCACATACGACACGATATACTCTTCGTGAGGAACTAGAGGACGCTTAGAAATGAAGCAATTTAATGTCTCGTGGTGCGATGATATTTATGCGCCCGAGGGGAGAAAACCGCTGTTGTATACTAGGATCACGGCTCGTGCCCTGTTAATGGAATTGCCTCTCGCTTCTCTGTCTGCGCGTCTCTATCCCAAGATCAATTAAAGTGCCATCAATTAAATCATTCGAAGAGTCGGAGAGGGCAATAAAGTAATCGCGAAACAACCTCGGGGCGGGACACTAGAATAATATGTACCTATCTGTAAACAAACGGTGTACACGAGTAACGCGAAGCTTCCATTAAGAATATCACTCATTAAAGACAAGATCCGCGTTGACACGCGACCGTTCGTTTGAGTGCACAAACGCTACGCTTTATTGCTACAGCTTTTTGATGTAACGCGACTCATGAATTTCTCTTCGGAATCAGTTTGTCCGAGAATGCAACCTTGCAGCCGACGATGCAATTATTGTCCGCTCGAGATCTATGCGTTCATTTTGTTTTTCTCGAAGCAATTGCGAGCTTATGAATCACTGCTCTTTAACATGCAGTCGTAAGCAAATTTTCTGGACGTACGACGATTCCGCATTTTACTTACCCTTTGTTCGATACATCATCGTTTTCAAAAAATGAATGTAAGTTTTTTCGATAGCGTTTGTACTTTCCTATGCTCTTGTGCAAAAAGCTCAAGAGAATAAAGATCTTTCGAAAAACTCAACGTTTCTCGTTGAGTATTCTTAAATCATCTCTTCAGTTCTGACGAGCCTCGTGCGCGAGTATCGATAACGAAGAGTCAATAAACGGCGAGAAAATCGATTAGTGAGCGTTGCAAGGAAGAAATTGCCTCGATGCACTTAGCTGGAATGTTCGAACGAGTTGTAAATCAGTCTGGTAGAATATAGCGAGAAGACTTGCCGCGCTCGTCTATGATGTTGCTGTGGCTCTCGAGCGTACAGTCGGTGAGCGTGCATTTTTAATCTTCGGCTAAATTAATAGAACGCGGCACTTGGAGAGTTGAGAGAAAGTTCGTCGCGATAATTAAGTCTTTCTTCCTGCTGCTCTTCTTTTACTTTCAGTAGTGCAAAAACAAAAAATATTACGGTATACCTTGCGGATTGAGAATTTTATGTCGCAATATCGCAATATTTCATTCTCCATAAGTGTTAATAAAAACTTGCCAACGTTGCTGCTCTTTTTCGCTGCCTTGGGAAACGCGCGGCATTGCGCGACCTTTTGTCCCTTCGGGCGGACGACATTATAATGCGGCGATTGAATTTCTGTGACGTTACCCCGTCGCTTTTTCCTCGTTTCTCTTTCCCTTTTGTAATCGTTTCGTTTTGTAAAAGCAACTTGCCTCGGCCGAAAACGCATCGATATTATTTTTGGATCGCCTTGACACGAATCATGCCACATTTCACCGTAGACAAGTCGGAGACGAGACGATGAGCGGGCGTATCGATATAAATAATAATAAAGGTTTATTCTCATTCTCACTTCATCAATTTTTCAAGTATGTGTATATTTTTTTGTTGCTGTTTTTTTTTTCCAACTTTTTCCCCGTACATAAGAATGTTTTGTTGCATATGCTTGTAACAATTGACAATGAAAGAGTATACTATTTTTTAATTCCCCGTGGAAACGCTAATGTACCTAATGACGAGGCCGTTAGTCATACTAACCGCCGTCGTGCAACCTTCGCTGCGATTTCCGGAATTCTTCCTGTTGACACGAGTCCGAGCCGATTTGGCCTCATTAGGGTCAAACGTGAGTAGCTAAATAAAGCCAGGCAAGGGTTCTCTCGAACTGCCTTCGGGGGCATCTTCTCGGTTACACCGGTAATCGAGTAATCAGTAAATCGTCGACATCCTCGTTCTGGTACACTCCGGTACCCGGCGAACCATAATTTCATTCGTCGTCGTATATCTCTCTATATACACCGCGATGGTTAGGATATCTCGTATAACGCGATCTCGCGTGTGACGTCTGCCAAACAACGTTTCAGGAATTACGGTTATTAGTAGGTATAGTGCGTTGGATAGACAAGTGCATCCGCTGCATTGAGAATGCGAGGTGGAACGATGCGATTCTGGCTTTTGTCGATTTATATCCTTTCCGACACTCTCCCCTCCTGAATATATTCTTTTTCCCCAAAACCATTCAATGTCATATACACATCATATGCTATACATATAAATATAACGTACGTTGCACAACTGCGACACGCCAATGAGGTTACAACATTTTATCGTGCAGTGTTTTTTTATATTGTCATTCGTTTTCTATGATTTGAAAAAGAATTCATCTTCTGAATTTACTAAATGAAAAAATATTATTATTGTTGGTGATTAAAAAAAAAAGTCTATATAAAAATATATCGTTATTGTTATAGTTAAAAACGATTGAATTTAGGAACAAACGCTAATTTGCTTTTACTCCGTTCATTAATCCTGTCGTGAAAGCGAATTTACATTTAATTCTAAACGCAAATGTTGGGAAGTAAATTTGAATCGTGATTCGTCGTTACCATCGGAGCAAATCAGTCAGTATTTTACTTCGCGTCAGCCACTTGTCTACGGATCATCGAACTCATCGAACGTTCTTGATGAACGTCATTGCCCGACCATCGAGCCAATTTTCAACAAGAAGTGCTCGTTCTTTCCATCAGAGGCCATTACCTTCTCGCACTTCGATGACGATCATTTGTAGATTCCTGTTTTCTCATTCGTTAATCACTAATGCGCGCGGCCATTGTACGATTCCCTCCGACAGATGCCGTCCGGGGTTGCGAAGCGACGGGCTTGCGAGAAATTATATCGGTGCGGTAAGAGATTGCGTCAGTAGATTATCAGTGGAGCTGCTAGTCGTTTACGGGCTTTTCGATGATTCATTATTTCAATGTAAATTTATAATTGTAGTTACTTCGCGAAGCAATGATAAATGAATTTGCATATCATCGATACTAATGAAATCTAGATTCTGAGAAACGACGCGGACAGAACGTGAAAAAACGTGCGATAGACTCAATCTATTTGCGATATTAATATATCGCGCGACTACGAAGGTCGCGCACAATATACGAACCGGTCGCTACTCTTTTACCGCCGTCCTCTTTTAATCGTTCCAACTCAACTCGTTTCCTCGATTCCCATTTGACGTCAAGTCCTTTTGATCGATGATCGCTATGGCACTTCGTCTAGGTACCTATTTGATTTTTTATCACAAAGCGTCTAATAATTAGACGACGCTAGCGATGAAACCCGAAAGTGCAACACGGAGAATTTACGAGACTTAAGAGAAAGAGCTAATGGATTAATGACCCAACGACTTTGCTTAGGTCAGTGGGTCATAGCGCTTTTTCACTATCGTCATACGCGGCTACGCCCCCGCTCGTCATTATCCCCAACAATCCGCGACGCCGACTGTCTCGCTCTTTCCCTCGTCATTGTTATTCCCCTCATCGGCCAGCCTACATGCAAAAAATAGCGTTAAAGTTTTCCGCCGCGTCATGATTTTTGTGACGAGTTTAGTCGCGAGTTGTGCGATTTTTGTCATGCATTTCTTCAATGCTCCATGAAGTTCCACCCGTAATCGAAGCCAATAATCCTTAAGTCGGGCGAACGGTCAATTTACAACAACAAAAAAACTATACCGTGCGCGTATGCGCGCCAAGCGAATGTAGAAAATTTATTTGCTCGTCGAGTAACGAAATGATTCATACACACCGCAAGTCCGAAGACTAAATCTTTGAAATTCTGTCAATTTTACAACAACAACAACAACAAAAACTATCGATCGGCGATTCTATCCAAATGGAAGGGGATTCTTGAATTATGTAACTCCACACATTAGACGACCGAACTTTGGACTTATTAATCATAGAACAGACGAACTCGCATTTATTGCAACGATACATTATTCGATTGGAATCATTGTCGCGAGACTAATTGGCCATTGGTTAAAGCTAACGTCAATCGTATTATTTTCTAGAGGATAATACCCGCGTCATGCAAGCTTTGTTCTATTATTAGATAGGTAAGAGAGTCTGTTTTATTTGAACGACATTCGTAGCGATTCGAGATCTCAAATCATCCGAGACAACACTGAGCAATCATTTTTCCCGTTTATTATAGTCGTTGCATTATCTCGGTGAGCTCCGGTTAAATAATCCGATGCTAGTTTTGAGATTTTCATCCAATTTTGCACGGTTATCTCTAAAATTAACATACTTATCAGGCGTATGATGCAATTTTATTGGATGTATTTTTAGGACTATCCGCTATAGATCGAAGATAATTTTTAGCTTGACGTTGCTACATTTTCCATATTTCCGTCAGCTATGATTCGAACGCTTTGGACAGTCTTGAGATATACATATAGATATATATTTGTCCACGACTAGTCTAAGGTCAACGCGACAATGCCGATGAGAAATATTAAGTGAAGCAAGGATTTCTGGCAACCCTTAGAAAACTTTGATCTAATTATAGAAAAACTTTTGACTCTCCCGCGTAGTTATATTTCTTGTATTTCCGTCCGCTCGATGATTTTTCGCGCGACTAGGATATGAAGAACATCTTTCACGATTCAGTTTCGAACGTATTTTTGAGGATTTCGTGGCGTGGGCGTGTCGTACAGAGACGCGAACACCTTCGGGAAGAACTTTAATGCGACGATGTTTTAATACTGTTGGGAAACGGCTTCGAGAGGAAATCATATGGAAAACTGCGCCCGGCTACACGCGATGAGGATATGATATGATATGATATGACAAAGTGCACATTAAACAAACGAATAGTCGCGCATAGCTGCACGCAATAAACTTGCAAAGATTCCCGAGGCATAGAGAACAGAGAGTTATAAATTATATAATTCCAACCTCGGAATGGCTGCATGATGCATAATCCACGCGGATCCTAATAATGTTGAGAGGTTCGATCGAACGGCGCAATCGAA
The DNA here is from genome assembly GCA_934046635.1 of Buathra laborator. Classification (NCBI taxonomy): domain Eukaryota; kingdom Metazoa; phylum Arthropoda; class Insecta; order Hymenoptera; family Ichneumonidae; genus Buathra; species Buathra laborator. Next base: position 24,426,437 of record OW203894.1, read on the forward strand.
TAAACTTGGAATTCCGTTCCGCTAACCTTCTTCCGTGCAACAGAAATCAAAATGACCGCACGATTTTTTTATTCTTCTTAATTACTCGCGAGTCTTGCAATGATGCTGAATTAATAAGCGTCACGGCGGTACGATGATTTATTGAATGCGTCGAAACGTTAATAGCACAACCGAATCATTGTCGATTTTTCGTTGAGTCGAATTAGGTTGTTTTTGTCGAAATTGAATTTTAAAAAATGCACCGTTTCTTCTCACGTTGCCCAGTTATCAAAATATCGTTAATTTCAGCGGTAAATCGTTCTTCCATTCGTACAGCTCTATTGACACATATCTCGCAAGAAAGTATCGTCGAAAATCGTTTCGTATTTTTTAAGCGGTGCGTGACTCAAAGCTATTATCACGGCTCGTCACTTGGCGCACAAACACCCGGAGTTTAACGGGTCGAGCTTTAATTAATATTACGTTAAAACACGTCGCGCCGCACCGAACGTCATCGCTTGTAATTCTTACCAGATCTATGATTCACCACAGTGCAAGTATTGACATTGTAAACCGCGCATAAGGGAAAATCACGAACTCTAGACGCTCTCGTGAATCTCGCGCATTATTAGAAACGGGGAAACGGCAACGATTCCGTATCGCATAAGAAAAAACCTTTTGGCAAGATAAATTTCCAAGGGAACGTTCCCAAGTCTGCTGAAACGTATTCGCGAGTCATTGAAGAAACTTGTACAACGTTGATTACCGATAACCTAGACTTGTTTTTTTTTTACTTCCTGTTTTCAATCGATCTCGCGTATGAGAAATATCTTTTTCTTTTTTTTTATCTCACATGTTTTTTACATTACACAACCCCCGTATTCTTAACTCGACGGGACTAGACACCCTCCCGTTTCTGCGTTTCCCCTACCGTCCCTACTCCCGGTCAGTTGCTGCGAGTAGGGGTAACGAGGGTAACGGATTCAGGGGAAGAAATATACAGTTAGGAGAAATCGTTGCCACGGTAACGAGTTGAAATAAAGAGCGATTGAGTTAAGAGGAGTTAAGAATACACGGGTTGCACTGTATATAAAAATCGTCGTATATAGAAATAAAGAAAATTTCAATGAATTCTTTACTTATGATCGACGATCCGTAAAAATCTTCGATATCAGACGACGTATAAAGAAAACGTAAGGAAAAAATAAATATTGTAACGAAGATCGCGAGATGAAGATACACAATTGCAACTAAAGTGTCATCGGTCGTGTTTACCAAAGAGGCCGAATAGCCTGCTATGTTTTTTATATTTTTTATTTTTTAACGCTTAAACATCTTCGTGTTTTCTGTTGACGCACGGAATGACGGAGGTACCTGACCTCGATTGGTACTTGCGTCTTAACTCCATCGCCACCTCGCGCCCAAAGATTTTTTTATCGCAATGACACAACAGGCGACTTGCGTTCAAAGAATTCTCACTGCCGTGTGTTGATCGTATGCAAGTAACCTACGAGCTTTTATCTACCTTGGGGATCCAACGAGAGATCGTGGAAAACTGGGACGATGAGTAAATTTTTCCAGTCCCCGTTGCGCAGCTTGAATTTATTATCGCTGTCCGCTATTTTACCAGATTTTGGAGAATATAGAGTTAGTGTGTTCGATGCAAAAAAAAAAACGATACCGATCGTTTGCACGGTTTGTACGTTTGCGGTAAACAGAGTATGTTTACCGACTATCATGACTTGAGATAAATAATGTAGCGATAACCAAGCAAACTATCAAGCTGAATTAAGTCGAACTTGTGTATACTCGTAAAACTAGTAAAAACACTGGGAAATACCAAGCCATTTGGTCTAATCATCGAGATATATATCGTCGCGTATGTCGTCTCATTGTACTTGCGGATTGTTACTTTTTGTACAGGTACAAAAATAAAATATAGGACAAAAGTTAGCCAAAAATATTGACCAGCCCGTCGGAACTGAACTTTGCTTGAAATGTCGTTTTTTTTTTTTTTCTTCCGTTTACCAGAGAATCAGATTGTCGATTGGAACAATTTCGATAAATTAATCATTGTAACGAGAGTTTTGTATTTAAAAAATCTTCAGTGTAAACAGTCACTGAGGATAGTAAAGGTGAAAAGTGGAAGGCGATAGAATTTAGCGAAAGTTCATATAAAACATAAGAGGCGCATAAAAACGGTGGTCCTTATTCATCATTGTTATTCTATATCGTAACGGAACAAGGGTGGAGCTTGTTATACGTATATTACGTTAGCGAACAGATGCAACGATCATAGCGCATGCACCCGCGAAGCGATGGTCAAGGATCCCACGCGAGGATTTTGCGCAAGAAACAGCCGCGTTAGCGCTGCGTTTACACGAGCCTCGCAGCATCTCTTGGATCGGATCCATCGGTGAAACGTTTATTTTCGACTTTCATCTCTATACAACAAAGTACATGCAAAATTATCTTTGCCACTAAACATCGAGAACTGCCGGTATATTATCACGCGTAGTACACGGATACGAGAATCGCGAATGCAAAGCTGGCATCAAAAAAGAACGATTCATTGCCAATGTTATTTTAATAATGAATAAATGGAGTAGGAGTGAATGTACCAATTTTCACAATATAACGTACAACTTGCTATTCAGGCCATTCATAAGTTTTTAACCCTCGTTACGATCCATTGAATCCCCATTGAATCATCTTTGGGTTCAATCTTTATTTTTAGAAGAGATTTTCAGCAGCGAACATTGCGTAAGGAAATACAAATAAAATAATGAGCGAGTGAGCGCGGGTTTACGAGTAACAAAAAATCACACGAGTCTTATAAATTTTTCATAATATCACACCTCCGATCGATCGTTGTTCTACTCGAAATACGAGAAATCTCAGTTCGTTTGTTGCTGCAATATCAATCATATTCGGTCAAACAAATTTTCATTCGTTTTCGTCACTGAATAATCGATTAAATAAGTAACACGCGCGATGTGCGACACTAGGAGAGAATTCGATTTTACTGCCTCTATGTAGACATTAAAAAGAGAACTCTCCTCTCGCGCCGAGTTTTATCAGATGTGCGCAATTATAAAATCCCTCGTTTCCTCACTGTCGTTTTCAAATCTCAATCCATCATTGCGGTGCAACGAACAATATAGAAATATAGGTTCGAAAAATTCGATACTTGAATTAAAAAAAAAAATCCTCCCTCAAGCTGAATTGTTGAAAAATAAGGAGAACAAACGTGGGGCGAAAAAAAAAATATATATATATCAAGAATCCGACGCTGAGAATAGCAGCGTGTCACCGGTCTGGTTCGTTATACCTTTCGAAATCGCGGCGTCGCGTCGAAAGGTTCGAAAAATCAACTGCAGTTGGCGTTCAAGTCTCGGCGAGAGAGTTCTCGAAGCCGATTGGTCGTCGATGACGCGGGGTAGTCCGTCGGCTCTCGGAAACTCGTGCGTCGAACACACCGAGACCTCGTGGTTATACATGCACAGATGCTATATTATCGACACGTCGGAGTGAGCACAGTGAAGCGTCGTTCACACGCGTGTCGCGTGTGCCGTTCGTACTCGTGCCTCGTCCGAGATATCGAACGAAGCGAGAGAGAGAGAGAGAGAGAGGGTGCGACGGTGTACGACGAAACAGACGAGAGCCGAGATAGTATACCCACGTTGTCGATGTAGTGTGCGCGAGCCGCGCGCGTGAGAGCTCGTCACACACAAGCGGAATACACTTGAAATCGCACACCGGCAACGTATCTAGAACCGCCGATGACCGCTGCTACATTTTGCCGCGTAACAGCGTGATCGTCGTGGGTAATCGAGTTATCGGCGTGTGCAGCAGTACCAACACATATTCTCGGGTGTACGTAGGGGGGCTATACAGAGACGCGGAGAGTAGCCGCGGCGGCAGTGCCTGTTTAGCCTTCTCGAGTTTTGTCGTGAATTTTTCCTCGCCCGGCGTGTTGTTTCTCCGACTATCACGTTCGTTCGTATCAACTACTGCGACTAACGCGAACGATTGTTAAACTATCGTAACGAATCGGAAAAGCTCTAAGATCGAACAATTCCGCGATATCGAGAGTGAGGCATCGGAAGAAAAGCGAAGAAACAATCGTGCCGCGTTCTACGAATAAAACGAGCACGCGGTCGTGAGGAAAAAATTTAAAAAATAGAAAAGCCAGAAAGAGAACAAGTGTTTTATCGGCTCCGTTATTCCACGTCTTCCGTCTGTGTATTTTACTCTGACGGAACCATCGGCGCTCAACAAGACGTCGATCTGAAATAGCTTAAACGCTCGAAGTGAGGGAAAAAACGAAACAAAAATTCAATAGAAAACGAAAAAAAAGGACGATAGGATTCCTAAAGAGGAGCGAATGTCTTCCCTCTCGTCGTCGTGCAATATTCGTCGGAGAAGAACGAGAGTGAAATCCCGGTGTCGGAGGTAGTTGACGAGGGTCCAAACTCTCGTTTGCCGACGACTACTACTACAACTGAAATACTTCGTACGGAGCTTCGGGGGAGCGATTATAGGAGAAGAAACGCGAAGAGGGGTTAAACATCGAGGAACGGAATAAAGATATAGATATCCACCGGCGTCCGCGTATCGCCGTATCTCTGCGTGTACGTATATTATTACATATACATACATAAGCGAAGAAGCAAAAGTGAAGAAACGTTGAAAATTTACATCGAAAAGAGAGAAAAAAAAATCGGAGCACAACGAAACGTGTTGGTTGATTCGAAAAACTCTGATTCGATAACCGAGCCGACAATCGTTCGTTGTAATCGTCGTTGAGAATAAGCGAAGTGAGAATTATTTGAATACCGTAGTAAAATAAACGAAATTTAATCGTCGAGCAGTGCGATGAACGGCAGGCAGGCCAACGGAGAGAATCGAGGAAGAAATGGCCACGTGCTGGTATGGGAACAACCCGGTCTGGAGGAGACCGACAGGCGGCCACAGAAAGAACGAGGTACGTCGTCATCATTTTTTCTTTTTTTTCATTTTTCTCACCTCTCGAATATTTCGGAGTCGATATTGTGTTGATGAAACTTATCGATCGAATCTCATTGAACCGTATTTTGGGATACACGAGAGGAAACGATAACGATCGAGTTTATCGATTGAATTGCCGGCAATCGTTGTATAGTTGACAATCTTTCGATCATCGATTTATTCGATTTATTTCGAATTCGTTCGGAGTTGCCTAAAATTTCACGATTACGGAGGAGACAAAATTTTAGTAATACATTGTGCAATCGGAGCCACTCGGCCGATTTTTCGTGCATACTTACAATACGGGTACATATTTGTATATGGAATGCGTATGCTACGTACTGCGTATGCTACGTAAACGTTGCACGAGGTATCGGAGTGCCGTAGCCGGTAGGGCATCCACACGAGGAGGTGAAAGATTGCTAGAGCACGTGCACGCGCTCAACGACCGGTCCCCGGCGATCGTTGCCGTAGCCGAAACGCCCGTCGTTCGGGGGCTTGACAGTGAGACAAGGCTCATTCGACTCTCGTTCATCTTTATCGAAACGAACCGTAACTCCACGACACGATTGTTTCTTCGCTTGTCTCTCTTTGAAAAGGCAAGCAATTACTTTTTTTTCCTTTTTTTACAACATTTGAAATTGATATATACGACTAGAGGAGTTTTCGACTCGCACTTGGCGTTTAGTCGGATAACTCTGGTTATTTTGAGATTAGTGGTACGAGACGATACCACGCGTGGGCGGCATACTGAAACTTCGCATGAGACCCCCGCTCCACCCCTCTCTTTCTCTCACTCCCGACGACGACCTCTTGATTATTTCGGTTTAACGAGATGCTAACACCTCTCGAAGTCTCAATGTGTCAGCGGAGAGCAGCGAGAGTGCGACAGAGAGACACTCGAGCTCCTGCCTCCTTGTCGGCGTACAGATACTCGATAATTCCAATCTCGTTGTGAGCAATACCCGAATTTGTTTTTTTTTTTTTTTGTCGTATTGTTTCTTCTTTTACAAATATTTCATTACGATAATTATCCGATAATCTTAACCGAAGATTTTGATTGTAATTGTGATAAATTAGTAAACGCAAAAAATGGGTAATAAAAGAAAAATGAAACCGAAAGCATTCGTCGACAATGAAAATATGTTGTCACAAAGTTGAGATTGAAATGCGAAAGTCTGGACAAAATGATAAAAAACAATTGGCTGACACATTCGCTTTCTCGCACTGTGACTCACAGCCTCCTACGGAAATTCTTTTGAAGGACTTTTCGTCGATCGCTATCAGCATCGGGCGAAAACCGCTCCGAAACGAAAAGCCGTAACAAGGACGTCCAGATCTTCGCGGATATTTCTCGTTTGCATCTCCTCGGCTACCTCGGGGTTATAACCATTCCTTTGGAGAGCCCTTGGAGATGTTTCTTTCATTTTCGTCGAGGGCTTTTCCCATTGTACGCAGGAGGGAGGGGGACGCGCTAACTACTATCCTCTCGCTAACGAAACCCCTTCGAAGCGTCCGTTAGACCGCTAACCGGAATTGTATTGTACACGAATAAAATAACTCGCTTTCACATCGGCTCCATTCTCGGAGGTATACATCGAACAAATTGGCGGGCAGCTGAGCAAAAACCCTCCTATACAGAGGATACCTAACTCCATTAATTTAATCGGCGTAAACCCGTTCTTCGATGCTGTTTTATTACTATAATTTTCAATATTCTCCCCATTGTTTCCGGCGAATAATATCACTGATTTCTCAACGATAAGTTCGAAAATGTTGTGTCAACGAAATTTCTGCAGTCATCGGAACCCGTGCAACAATTTTTCTATTAATTTTCTCTTTTCTCAAAAATATATCTCTTTTACTTAATTTTTTTCTTTTTACATTTTTTACATATATACATATCGTGTTTCATTATCGATTTATCAAGAGGTGTTAGACCCTCTTCAACGATTGTTTCGTTAATAATTCAATAATTACGCACTCAAACCATAACAGATTAAAGTTGCGGGTATCAAAGAAGACAATATATTTCGTTGTGATTGTCAACATTTAAACAATTTTTTTACGAAACATATCGCGAAGCATTTTTTTCATTGCGCTATCGTCTCACAGTTCCGGCCGCTTGGGCGTTGCAGGTAGGAAAAATGATACGGCACGTCTGCGGTTTCCTTATCATGTTGCTTCAGCGACTATGGAATTCGGTTACAGAAAACAATTTACAAAAAAAAAACATAAAATTACTAATAATTGGAATGTTACGTTATTTTGTCACCGGTGATAATTGTATTTTGCCGAGTCTCGACGAGGACGAAATGTTAACCGATAAAAGAATACCAGAAATACATTTGCGCAGCAAAATTAGTTGCCTCGCTTCCTCGAATTACTTCGAGAGCATTTTCGTCGCCCGTTGATAATCGTGAATTCTAAGCTCTGACGTCACAACGAGTCGTCAGACGCGTTCACGTGCTCGACTCGCACTCCCCTCCCCTCTTCTCACCGCACCGCAGCTGCTTCGATTCTCGTCACGTTTCCTCCTTTCTCTCTTTATCGCCCGGTAGAATCCCTCTTCATCATTCTTTCGCGTCTCTCTTGCACACGCACGATAACTTCCTATATCGTTTTCGCCGATCAGCCGACAATGTGCCATCGTCATGCTGCGGTTTCGCATAGCATAACCCGTACAGCCAACACAGCTATTTCCACGACGACGCATCCGCGCCTCGACCACGTGCTCGTCGGCTGCCGTCGGATCGTCCGAGTTCGTACCGAACGCACACGAACTTTAACGAACGTTCGCGCACGATCCCGGCGAAACGATCGTCCTCGAACCCTGACTCACTCGTAGAATCGCCGTATAGTTACACCCAATCTTACCGCACCTTCCTCATCAGGCCTTCCTTGGCGACACACTCCCGCAACGTTACGCTATGTGGAACTCGGAATTCCGAATAATCGGTGAATTAACGGAACGAAGAGCGCGCGAGAGCTGCAGGGTTTTTTTCAAAACGGAAGATGCGAATTCATTATTTCGATAATATGGTACGTTGCTGTTAAACATGAAAATAAACGATCCGCGCCGATCTTTCCCCCTATTTTTTTTTCTCGCTAAAAGGCAGTATCTGTACTGAACGACCATTGCTCAATCAATTTTTGTATTGTCTTCAATGCGGGAGATATCCTACAAATATATTGTCGAATTTCAGTGATACATTTTTTTTATAAATAAAAAATATCAATAATAATAACAATGATAATACCCTGTGTGGGATACGCCCTTCTATTTGTAAGAGAAGAAGGGCCCTCCCCTTCTAAACAGACAAGTAGTAGATAACGAAGCAGACGGATAAACAAATTTTCAAAATATATATAACATGTTATATTGAATATATTAAAAAATAAAATGAATTGCCGCCATATTTCGAATGTCAAAGATTTAATTCGACTCATTTGAAGATTTGATTATTTGCAGAGATACACAAAGCTTTTTTCATCGACTCGCGTCGGATTGGAGGACATCCCCCAATCCTCTCTAAAATTTTGGCACTGTAAAATCGCGTGTATTGTCAACAAAGCTCATTAATATTAAGTACAGATTTTACGTCTTGATTATTGCGCAAGAACTAGAAAAAGCATAATAACATTGGCAAGATGTCATGCCAATACGAATTTAAACTGCGCGTTGGCATGAACCGTGAAAGCCGGTGGTGTCGCGTCTCGTAGAAAGAAAATTTTATAGGACATCCAAGCCAACCGGTTTTTTTTTCTCCACCGTGTCAGGTGATAATAATGTTTATTAAATCGGCTCGTATCTTCTTCTACGTCTGGAGCAATTTCTATTTTCAGCTCTTGTCCCATGAATTGCACATTATTTACAGCTCGTCGGTTCGATATAATTTGCGCGGTTGAAAAATCATCAATGGCATTAAGATAAAATCGAGTAGCTTATCCGGCGGGATTGCGAGAAATGCGGTCCTATGAAAATTCTAGGCCGCGCGAAATGTCAGTCGACGCTTTGACGTTTATCTTCGGATTTTCCGAGAGCGCCGCTGCTCCTTTACAGATGTTCAAAGATAGTCTTTCGCCGACACGTCGAACCGTTAATGCGTGTAGATTCCCCAATGAGGTAAAAATCCTATTAATTCGACTGCACTAATTTTCATTCGATAAAATCGACTCGTCCGATACACCCTCGAAGCGACGAAAGATCCCTAATATTTAACGACTTTACTCTTGTTGGACGAAAAACGAGAAAAAAATGATTTTTCGACTCATCGATTCGGCTTGGTGACAATGTCGAAACGGAAAGTTTGACGACGGACTCGGTTAGGATCCAATCGGGATTTACCTCTGAGCGGACGGGCAGAGTCTTTTCAAGAATAGTCCGTACCCGCTAGTGCCCCCGCGAGCCTTTATACCTGGCACATTGCCCATTGCCTCGAAGTGAGAGAGCCCTCCCAATACGCGTTAGCATCGTGATCCAGGCTCGTCAGGAACTCCTACGCATTTTCGCGCTATTATTAAACCTTCTCGCTCGTGAAAGTACATACAACAGCGCGATCGCCTATATAAATTAAATACGTACTCAAGGATCATAATAGGTGTGATTTTTTTTTAAATCCGATTATATCTTTATTACCCACGTCACAAAGTCGAATGACGCGACTCGCCGAGCAAGAACTCTATCGACTTGTAATTATTTGCGGTACAGAGGCCAGCTGTGAATTTATCCCGGTGCCTCGGTGCCGAGCGCCTCGTCCTCGTTACACGACGGATTATTTTAAAAAAATATTTTATCCCCATTTATAAATACGAGAAAAAAGAAAAAGCGTTTGTGGCTCTTGCATTATTCAACGATAAATTTGTTCTGCAAAGTGGCCACGAGGCCGGTCGAGTCATACATGTGACTCCATTCGAATTCAGTGCCCACGAGTTTCGCTATACATCTATTTCTCTGTCCTCTAACCTTTCGGTTGAAGAAAGCAAGAGGCAAGAGGCAAGAGGCAAGAGGCGGGATTATATATTATCCGTTGGCGTCTCGGGTCTTACTAGGGATAACGCGGAGAGCGGGCAACGGACCAACATCGGTGTGCGATAGCGAGGAGTAACGAACAAGTTATATAATGAGCTTCGAACCGCAGCGAGCATGAAATATTGAAAAATTCAGGGCCAACTCGGCGCCTCGGTGAAGAGAGGCTCCGGTTAACCCGGGTCAATCGTGAGAGCTCTATCGCTCAATATTTCTCTACCGTTCGCCGAATGAATCTCGAATGGTCCACACGCTTCTGATATGCCGCTGCGGCATATTTTCCTATTAAGCATTTGTAATTATCCGCGTAAAAAATATATTAGACGCACCTCCCCACTGTGAAGAATGAATTAACTACTTAAACGCTCTAAATCCAATATACACACTGCTACTGTGCGTCAATTGGCAAAGTTCATTGACGGAAAACTAAGTAGGCGAATGGTGTAGGTATATAATTGTTGGACGTTATACCGATACACCTACGCATCGAGAAGCGGCTTATCATCGCCACATTGATGTATCGAGTTATAGCTTAGAAGCTGCATCGCCTTGACTATTATTCGGACTGTAGGAAAACTTTCTGACGATTGTCGGGGCATTTTATCGATGTTATCGCGAGTTCCTCGGTCAACTTCGTCTTCGACTGTACGAGGACTCGGCGCCTCTGTTAGATGCTTCGCTTATTTATCGAGACACCATTCAGGCTTCGATAATCGTGCGGCGCGACAGCGAATTATACGAATCAGCCGTGTGTACACTTTTAAAAATGCGAACGTGCGAATGATGCTTCTCGCACGTGTCAATGTCAAACTTTGGGATAATTATTAATGTAATTATTAGAGAGTTTTACACACGAGCGACGACAATATTGACGTTGAGAGATCGAGCGTTCCATAATTTTGTAATTATGGAAATAAATTCATTTCGAATATAGTCGTGCGTACGCACGTTTTCAATTGATTAACCTTTGTCGAAGCTAACAAGTGGAGAGAAAACCATCGCGACCTTTAATTCATTGAAACCACTAATGATAGCGTGTTGTTCAAACTTCGACTTGTTTGTCTCTTAATTCGGTACACTTATGCCTATTTTTAAAAGCTTCACAGATGTTAAGTTTAAGCGAATGATAACCTTCGCGAATAATTGACGAATTGTTGTCTCCCGTAGAATTTTTTTCGAATACTTCCGTGGCGCATCGCAACCAAACGGCTACCCTCGAGATGTAATTACCATCTCGATAATCGCGATAATTTCTAATCGTTGCGGGACTTTACGCAAAACTGTCGAGTGCAATACGTCGTTCGGCGTTGTATTCTTCGAATATCGTAGCGATGCGTCGTCGATGAGATTTCACGACCTCTGCTCGAATCGAGAGGACGCGACTACTCCCGCCAAAAATGATGGCATCGAAAAATTATTCTCGGTGCCGCGGACCGAGGGATATATGGGTGCCGATGCTAATGATGCTGTATCGCGACATCGAAAGACTCGATACAATAACTGCTACGGCATAGAACGAGACTTACTAAACTCATGCAACGATGACAACTCCAAGGACAATATCAATTCACGCGCATCGCAAATTCATTCGTACGACTACAATGTGCATCGATTATAATGATTCCTTAAATAACCTTTTCATTGACCCTTATCTAGAAAAACGTGCATCAGGTCGGTACACGATCGTTTCTTCTCAGTGAGGTTATACTTTTTTCTTCTGAACCATAATCAAAGTTTATCGACGAGATTTTTTAATTACATTTAAGAATCGAGATCGCGCCGATACTAATTCTTTCGTATTCGTGGACCTTGAGATCGGAAGAGATTTCAAGCCTCCCCCGGCAATTTCGCAAATTAGAATAACATTAGAATCGCGCGAAACGAGTTTGTCGATAAACGGCTCGGCTCAACGGACAGTGATGAATCATTCATAAATATATAAATTCGTCAAAGTCAAAGTCGAATCGAACAAGTTGAAGCTTCGATTGATTAACGACCTTGTATTGCATGTGTAAGATACATGTGTTACATACGACGAGACGAATTATGCGAGCGGATGATGAACCAGCAATTTCCATTTCTCGCACAGTGAGAGACCCGATGAATCGAGAAAGTCGAATTTGCATTGTTCGAAGGCCGAAAACGATCTCGCGACTACACGATAAACACGGGAAAGGTGCTGTTAATCATCCAAATGCGCGCGAGCGATTTTACTCCGATACGAGATGTTCCATCGGATCGGGATAAAAAATCGTCCGATAAGATTGTATCTTCGTAATAACGCAACGAGATAAGTTTATCGAGGATTCTTCCGCGTTTTCAATTGAGTCTCAATGAGTGTCGTGTCTCCCCCTTCCGTTGACATTCGTATGAATGACGACGATATAGAATTTTCCGTTGGTAAACAGACACAACCACATGCCACGGCTCTCCATGCTCTCCATAGGGTCCTTTTAAATATGCGCGTTGTGCGCGATGCGCCGATTTAATCTTTTTTATTGTTTTTTTTTTTCATCTCGGAACATAGTCCACCGATGAATCGGTTCGTACATCCATTTCGCACTTTTTAAATCGAGGATTATGCGGTTATCGTCGCTCGATCGATATTAACACTTATCTCAATATTGTTTCGCGTACGTGTATACTTGTCGGAGCACTTTGCAGATTGGAAATAAGAGATGACGGAGGAGCGGAGGCACTTGCACAGGCCGATATGAGGATATTATTCGAGTATCCAGTTAAAACCGATGCGAACCAATTTTTTATCACGATTTCTCCGTATTGATGAAATTCTTACGAAAAATTTCGTCGCACCGAGCCGAAAACAAAACGACGAAATTTTTTATTCGACAATCGTGCAATGTACGAATCGACTTTAAAGCAAAATTGCTGCAGATCGTGACTAATGCCTCTAGTTACATGTAATTTTAATTTAATGCTTCTGTATAGGCGGTTGAAACTCGGGATAAGCGAATTAGCGAATTAGCGAATTAGCGAATAGCGAGTCGGTTGAACAGCCGAATTTGTCGGCTATGTGGAAGTCAACCGCAACACGTTATTTTACATTGATATTATTGACCTGTTGAGAAATGTATCGATACGGTTTAAGGGCCCATGGCGTGACCCTTAAATATCATTTCGTTAAATTATAAGAGCAATCTTCCCTTTTGCTTGTGTCCATAGCTCTGGTCGGGTCACGTCACGTAGTGACCTTCATGCTTTTCCTGGGAATGGCGAACGCGTACGTTATGCGTACGAATATGTCCGTTGCGATTGTTGCAATGGTAAATCATACAGCGATCTCCGGTAAGGACAGCCACGACGATGTCGCTGCCGACGAGTGTGGAATTGGTAACGATACCAATAAACCCGAATTCGATCCCGTGAGTATATCTTTTCCATAATACCAACATCGTCCAATAGTTGTGAATTATAAAAGAAAATCCAATGATAGAACTCTTGGGCGGCGGATCTTCCGTAGTAAATGCTCATATTTCGTATTAATTATAACAATTACAGTCACACATTGGACTTTGAGCTTTTATCGTCGGCGATACGAGCTCGAATCAAACAAAAATTTATTAAAAATCAAATATATATACTATTGGCAAAAGGAACATTATCGGGACTGGTTGCCTTGCATAAATTTTCATTACCTCATTCGCGAGAAGCAGTACAATTTCGTCGCACATTGTTTCGGAGGAACATTGTTCCTCCTTTGATTAAACGCGTCGATCATCATGGCGGAAGAATTTTTTAAATTGCTTCATCGGTTCGCTCGAATGCGTGTATTTCGTGCCACGAGTATAAACAAAAATGATGAAAATACAATTATATTATAAAGAGATTGATCTCATTGCAGAGCGCGGACGGAGAATACGTTTGGGACTCGACACTGCAAGGTCATCTTCTCGGCTCGTTTTTCTACGGCTACGTGATAACGCAGATACCATTCGGTATATTGGCAAAGCGTTACGGATCGAAGTATTTTCTCGGTATCGGTATGCTGATCAATTCGATATTCGGACTTCTCGTACCGATATCCGCGCATTGGGGCTTCTATTGGCTGATGGTCGTGCGTTTTATCCAGGGTCTGGGTGAGGTAAGTAGATCAATTGAACAAAAAAAACAACGACAACAACAACAAAAAACCAAAACAAACAAAAAAATACCGTCAAGCGAGAGAAATGATGAGAGTGCGAGACAAAAGTTTGGGGGTGGGCCAGGAATGTATGTGATGAGCCAAAGTGGCAAATATTTATTCGATAAAATTCGTTAAGGCGTCGCGATTAGAGATTTTCCGATTCTTCAATTTAAAGGCGGAAACGACACAGCGAGCAGCTATGCTCTTTCGTTCCGTGTTGTATTCGAGTTGAAATTCTTATCTCTTAAAATTTTGATGAATTTAAAGGGGAGAGGATATTGAAAAATCACGATGAACAGCGCTCAATCTCGAGATGACTCATACTTTTTAATATTAGGCTAAAAGAATCATTGTTTTTTTCTTTAAAAACTTGTACGTTTTTTCAACCAAAAAGTCGAGTGTGAACGCTTTTTGATTGTTCGGTGGTATTTCCTCCCCCTAGGAATGGATTATCCCTATTGCAGGGTCCGATCGTGCCTTGTACGCACGCACTGCTGGCCAAGTGGATACCGCCGAATGAGAGGAGCAGGATGGGTGCCTTCGTTTATGCTGGTAAGCGCGACCGATCAAACGATTAAAAAAAACAACTCGTTCCCTTTTTGAGAAGCCGACACGTGCCAATTACCATGAGTCGCGCAGAATCGCACATTTTTTCGATGAGAAAAACAAAAAAACGGGCTAACATCCTGACACTGTCACACAACCGTCTCGCGCCTCCGGTCTATGCCACGACGGGGATTCTGGATCTGTGGAACTCTGGACTCTCTTCTTTTTTTTTGTTTATTATTCCTGTACTACATACTACAATCTCAAAATATATCGTTTTTTTTTTGTTTCTTTTTTTTTTTTTTTTTTTTTCTTTTGCCGTGTAATCTTGTATATCGATCGGCGATTTTCAAGTATCGATTTTTTTGTTTCGCTCGGCAATTCATTTAATAATCCATCATTCTTGGAATTTTTCTTTTTCATTCTCCATTCGCAGGCGCACAGTTTGGTACTGTAATTTCTATGCCATTGAGCGGCCTTCTCTCCAAGTATGGATTTTCCGGCGGCTGGCCGTCGATCTTCTACGTTTTTGGCGCTGTCGGAACTATATGGTGTATCGCTTTTCTTCTCATGGTTCACGAGGATCCGGAAAGTCATCCGCGGATCGCCGAAGACGAGAAGAAATATATTCTCAGTGCTCTGTGGGGAACGGCTGGAGCATCCGTGAGTCATTGTCCCCGCTATTGTCTCTTTGATATTCGTCATACCCGACGAGATCAATTGCGACGAAACGCCTTTTTCGTAATGGTATGAAATTTTTGATATTTTTTTGTTTACAGTCACCGCCAATACCGTGGAAATCGATAATCACCTCACTTCCGTTTTGGGCGATTTTGATCGCTCACATGGGTCAGAATTATGGATACGAGACACTCATGACTGAGCTGCCGACGTTTATGAAACAGATACTACACTTCGATATCAAATTGGTAATAACTGGACACTGTTGGGCTTCCTTATTACGAATTTTTGCAATTAATCTTCGAACCTCCGTTTTAATGTGATATCTTCTTTTTGCCACTTCCGAGCGTTAAATTTATTTATCTTTCATCGACAGAACGGTGTTGTTTCGGCACTTCCATATCTTGCCATGTGGCTGTTCTCAATGTTCATCTCGCACGTTGCCGATTGGATGATATCGACAGGAAGATTCAATCACACGTATACCCGTAAGATCATCAACAGCATCGGTCAATTTGGTCCGGCGATTGCGCTCATTGCGGCTTCTTACACCGGATGCGACAAGTGGCTTACCGTTTCTATTC
Source organism: Buathra laborator (assembly GCA_934046635.1). Classification (NCBI taxonomy): domain Eukaryota; kingdom Metazoa; phylum Arthropoda; class Insecta; order Hymenoptera; family Ichneumonidae; genus Buathra; species Buathra laborator. Next base: position 24,442,410 of record OW203894.1, read on the forward strand.
TCACCGTTGGCGTCGGCCTTAACGGTGGTATATATTCGGGTTTCAAAGTCAATCATCTCGATATCTCACCGAGATTTGCCGGTATACTAATGTCATTCACCAATTGCGTTGCCAATCTCGCCGGACTTCTTGCGCCCACAATCGCCGGTTACATAATCGTCGGAAAGGTAATTGTCGTAAACACAATGTTTTTAAACTATCGGACTACTTTTTTTTTTCGTATCAAAGAATTTTGATAAAAATATAGCGCGGAAAGCCTCGTGAAGGAACAAAAAACTCAGATCGATATTTACCATTTTTTTTATCGTTCATTTCAGCCGACGCAGGCGAAGTGGCGTATAGTTTTCATGCTATCCGCCGTGTTGTACATCCTTTGCGCGGCATTCTACATAATATTCGGCTCTGGCGAGAGGCAAGCGTGGGACAATCCGGACAAAGACGAGGAGCAAAAAAAGAAGAAAGACGTCGAGTCAGCAGTTAAGAACCTTAACGAGACTCAACACTGATGCACCGCCGGCAACGCGACCTCGAAGATCGGTGTTTTCGCGTATACATAAACAAACAAAAGCAAACAAAAGTACATACCGGCTGTGTACTCGAGAAGTCCAGTTGGCTATTTCTTTTATACATACATTCATTCCCTCCAGATTGTTAAGCGATATATAAAAGAGTGAACGAACTCTATGGGTGCATCTAGAAAAACGTTTTTTTTTTTTTTTTTTTTTTTGTTAATTTGCGTCTTCAGGCAGCAAAAAATTCTAATGTATCGATTACAACACACCACAGTTTTGTGAATGATGGCGATTGATTGTTATACCGTTTATCAACAATTCGAGATGTATGCCAAAAAAAAAAAAAACATAACATAAATGGAGTGAAAGCGAGAGATAGCGGGAGAGTATGTGAAATGTGAGAGAATGTTCATAATCCACCACCTCTACGGATGCACAAATTTTCATTGAAAAAAGCTGTTTTGCAGAGTAAAGTTTTCCAAAGTACGTGTTGTCGTGTTGAACTTACAAAAAAAAAAAAGATGATTACACTAAACTTTCCAGCAGTTTATGAGCATTCATTACTTTCGCGAATTAAATTTAAAAAATCGCAATACTTGGGCGATGTTGAATGATGTTCAAGAGCATTCTTTCTGAAGGGACGACTCGATAAAATTATTTCAAATCAGTGGACAATTTATCCTTCGTGTATTTGCGGCAACGCAAAGCATTTACGAGCGATTGAATTTTAACTAATTTCGTTTGAGTTATCTCTGGAAGAGATTGTTTTGACATTCAAAGTCGTTATCGCGGAAAAGGATTTTTCATTTCGCCCGGAAAAAAAAAATAATAAATAAATAAAAAAAAGATAGTAACCGTTCCGCGGCCTTAACGCGAGAATCTGCTGTTCGACTAAATTTAAACGATCGAATCGCGTGTGTATCCGCCGTATTGAATGATTGTAATTATTTATCGGAAAGAATATGAATAGTTCGATAGGCACATACGACCGGAAATATGCTCGGTGCTCGCCAATGGGCATTAGTAAAATCGAAACGATGTGGTCGGCTTGGGGACAATCGTTTGCGAATACGGTAAAAGTAAAAAAAAAAAAGAAAAAAAAAACCCGTCGTCCGAACTTGATTCTGGTTCAATGAATTTCGAGTCGGCGTCGAGGCAGCAGTATTAGAGTAGAACGCCCATGTTCGCCACTCTTTATTTTATTTTTATTATCAACTACTGCCATTTTGTATTGTTCGGCAAAACGATAAAGCGAAAACACACAAAACTGACCGTACAGTGAGCCAAAATATCACGTTATTTATATTATCATCATCGAAGATAAGGGAAATTCTCGAAACCTCTTGTGCCCTTCCAAATACGCGACACAATACAAATATGGTTTATACATAATGTAGATATATATTTCGTAGGATCGTAATAAGTTATAGACTTAGATGAATTTATTGATTGTAGATATTTATACGCGAATGATGAAAAAAGAAAATGAGGAAATATTCCGAACGAACCGATTCACCTTTGTTGAAATGCACTTTTTTTGTTTATCTATACATAAGTAACGTTTCTTCTCATGGTGTACAGCGCAAACTTGCGACGGATGACAGATATATGATGATTCTTTTTATACGATTTTGAGAATCGAGGCTACACACCTGAGATTGTGATGACGCGTCGTTGAATACATAAATATAAGGCGTTTTTCGGATGCAAGTTCGGCTACGCATGGGATCCGGTCCCCCGTAATGGCGATGCAATGGCAATGCTAAAAAAAAAATATTAAGCTTACAATTTTTTTCACACTCAACGATCTGTTGAATTCAAGTTGTTAAATTAAACTGTCGTGGAAAAACAAATGAGAAAAAATATGGTGATAACTTCGATTCGGACCATCATTGAATCGCTGTGATTCTTTTGTTACACGGTCCGTAACATTTGTATGCAATAATTTCTCCGTTGGAGATACATTAATTGTTTATGTAAATGTTGCTTCCACGAACGATCGCCATGATACATATCAATATGATTCGGCATATTGTACGTCATTACGGAGTTGCATCGCGCAAAGGGGATTGGGGGCTTCCCGACGTTGTTAAACTATTTTGTGTGAATATATAGTTAGTGTAGAGTAACAAAAAAAACGTGATTCATGCGATTTCTACCCTCGAAGTGCCTCCAATACGTGTTTTTTCAATCGGGCGTCGCAAACTCGAGAAACAAAAACGTTCGCGACTTGTTAGCCTCCTCTGACGCTGCGTGTGCTTCAAACGATTGCGACAGTTCGAAAAAACAAAAAACAAAAAAATTCGTTCGTTGACGAAAAATCTCGACGTGAACTTCTCTTTTTCCGCTTTTTTTTTAGACATAAATTGCCGTTTAGTTATCACGTAGCGTTCGGAGATGTTGCCATGAAATTCGCGAATTTGTTAGTTCGTTGCCCAAAAGTGGAGTACTTGTACAATAGCCCGTCACTATATTGTACGTCCGATATTTTTATATAAATATATTTATTAACGGTGTACATACAGTTGAAAACGAAAAAATACGACCCCGCGCAATGTTGTAAAATCATTATTATATATTTTTATCGTTGGGATTATAAATATGTGATAATAGAATTGCAGATAAATACACAATCTTATACAGAAAGAAATATTTAGCTGTCAATGCTTTATAGATATCTGATTTCGAAACCCTATAATTTCTTCCAGTCCCTTCACTTTCCCTTTCCCCTATCCCTTTCGCGTATCAATAAGATCTATCGCGTGTCATATACCTAAGTGCAATTTTACGCTCAAAGGCAAGAGGGAGTTTATTCTTTGTGCCCGTCGATAAATCACGATGGCAAACAGTGAAAAGCGTAAGTTAATTTGTTTATTACTTATGAAGATGCAAGGCCGTAGTTTGGCAACGCGTAGTTGTATATATACACGTGTATACTACACACGTTGCTGCGTATATCCATATACATACAGGGGCGCGCGTGCGAAGAGGTTTCGTTTTTAAAGCTGTTATAAAATATCTATTCATATGTCGAAAAAACATGTTACGGTGAGCTCTAAAGTCTCGTAGGTCATACGGACACTGGCATATCCACTGAACTAAAAAACATAATGTTTGAGTTCTATCGCGTTAATGCAAACGGAATGAAAACGGACAACATCCTGTCTCGTAATTTACGGATACGCGTAAATACTTTCTAGTTGATTACTGATACTACAATTAGTCATATTGATTGAATCTTACCGGCGTGAGTAGAATTGATTCCTCCATCCGCGTAGTGTCCCGTCAAAGTGAACACTCGATAATGCGCATCTCGGGAGTGGTGTATACAAAAAAAACAACGGCGCTCGATGTTCCCCCTCCGGTAAGTAACGGAGTCAACAGCTGATCACACAATACTGGCCAATACTGGCGTCCATATTTATTTTCACTAACCTTGTTGACGTCTCTATATTTCCGAAAAAAGTGGCGCCAGATAAAAAGTGGTAAAAATACTGCAATCGATCGTTTCGTCGATACAGATTTCGCGTCGTCCTCCGTCGATCGCGAAAGCATAAAAAAAAAGTTGCGCGGTTAGGCCGGACCTAGCGGCACAAATTGTCTTTTCGAATGTGACATACAACATGACGTCAATCCCAAGTTGACTCACTTTCCGAGTCCGTATCGCTTCGTGACATTCGCTGATGTCTCCAGGTATTTAACGATTTATTTGACAGACATTTTATAATATATTTTGTTTCGTAAGATCGTTCGTACTTGTGCGAAAAAAAGACGAAAAAAAAGTTGACGATTGCAGATGATGTGAACTCGTTAAACATGGAAAAACAATGGATATTCGTGGCGTTAGTCGCGATATTATCGAGCGCATCCAGCAGCGACATAACTCCCGCGGTTTTTGGCAATGTACTCGATGGAATGCCAGCGGCATTCGGCGACTTCAACTCGGATGAACTCACGGACGTTTTTGTATTGCGCAAAGATGGAAGGACACTGGAAATTCTTCTAGCCTCCGATCAAGAGCCGCTGTTGCAACCAAACGAGAATCTGAGTTGTACGTTCGAAGACGTCGTGACAAGCGTCGTTCCCGGAGATTTCGACGGCGATGTCTTCATGGATGTTCTCGTTACGACTATAAAGAAGAAAACGCAAGTCACGAGCGCCTACATCCTCTGGGGAGGAAACGGTCAGATGAATTGTACCGACGAGTCTAAACCGATGTTGCGAATGCACGGCCAGCCATTGACCATAGACTACAATCAAGACATGATAATAGATCTCTTTGGCTTGGATACCGAAGATCGTCGCACTTTCTGGATTTTCAACAAAAACAGAACAACGCCGCAAGCCACTCCCATGGGCCACCCGCATGAAATTCATACTCTTCTTCCCATAAGAAAACCTCATGCAAACGCTTTTCTCGACTTAAACGGTGATTTTTTGCCCGATCTCGTCGTTACTACCGACAAATATTTCGAAGTTTGGCGCGGCATACAAAACGGTTTTGTATTCAACCATACGATAGAATTGCCTGACAATGATACGGACGGTAATAAATTTGAAGGCCACATAGGTCAGTCGTTGTTTCTCGATGTCGAATTAACGGGAAAAATCGAATTGGTATTGCCGACATGCATGGATCGCGAATGCTCTCAAAGCGCAATAGCTATCTATAGCGACGGGGTTTGGCATAAATTACAAATGAGTTTTCACGACAAGGACAATGTTGTGTGGGGTTTCGTTCCTCCGGAAGCTCAAACGAGACGTTACACGGATACGATTACTCTGAGGGGTGGCGATTTTAATATGGATGGATATCCCGATTTACTCGCGACTCTGCGCTCTCGTCCTCGCGGTCCTGCAAACGCTCAAACACGATCGTTTCTTCTTCTCAATTCACCGTGCAATTCGCCAAGTATTTGCGACAATTATAACAGAACATTCGAAGTACACTGGAACGCACTAAATCCGTTTACAAACGAAAGCGTTATGGCGGTTTTTTACGATTTCTATCAGGATGGAATATTGGACGTGATACTCGTGGAATATGACAAGAATACGCAATATCGGACAGCCGCATTCAAGAACAGTCTCGATTACGATGCGAATTTCGTCAAAGTTATGGTACTCACGGGTTTGACCAATAGCAAATATCCTATTTCACCGGGTACTCTTGGAAAGAAGAAACGCACGTATGGCACCAATTTACCCGGACCTTCTATCGCCTACAAAACAACGACGCAAGACGGTAGTCCGAGAAGCGCTATCGCCGCTCAATTGCCACAGAGCGCACATTTTTCCCTCAATTTACCGTACACGACTTTCGGATTGGGACGAACACCGAATTTCATTGATACACTTACGATAGGGGTAAGTTGCAGCCCTTGAAATGAAATCCCTTTAAATTCCTTCGAATTTCGATTTATCGATTATCAATGCTTTTCTTATTCCGATCGAGTAACGAACAAGTAATATCTCTTCACTTTGTTGCCACATGTGTCTACGTCTACGTATTTATTGATTATTCATTTTTTTCGCTTTGCTCAAATAATGAACCTCGCGATATTAAACATATCAAAACCTTTGATTTTTCATAATAATACTGCCAAAAAGTTGTTAACAAATTATTATAAAAATTCATGATTTTAAAACAAATCAGAAAACCTTAAATTTTCTCATTTTAACGGAATTCCTGGATTTTTCACAATTTATACGAATTTTCTCAATATTTTCTTTTTCTTTTCAATTTAGAGGCATACATTTTGTATACGTTTTTGTAGCACAATTTCACAGTAGGTACACGCAAAAAGTTTTGCGGCGTTAAAAAAAAATTCAAACATAAATTCGTCAAATTATTCGACAATATGAATAATGATCTTTCGACATTCGCAGGTATCAGGAAAATTGCGCGAATGGCCGCAGATAATACCGAATTCGCAGATGGTAGTAATTCCAAATCCAATAGACGAGCCATCGCGATGGAAAGCCCAGTTATTCGTTACGCCGAGCAAATTAATTTTACTGAGCGTTGCCGCGTTAACTGCAACGTGTTGTCTGATTGGCGCTATAATCGTTGGCTTGTACTGGAAGGAACGACGAGAGGACAAAATCGAGAGACTGCAAGAGGCACACAGATTCCATTTTGATGCAATGTAAATTATAAGAACGTTGATATTTAAACACATTCGCTTACCTCCGCATAGGGTAAAATCGTTAACACTTCCGGCACGTGTCCAACAAGATAAAACGATAAAACGACTTCTTTTTCTTTTTTACCTGAGCTTTCATCGTCTTTTTAGACACCCCTTGAGGCGCGTTTCAGATAACTCACGTTTATATGCTGTACGAGTCATTATTATTATTATCTAATGTATATGATATATATTTAATTAATAAATGTAACCCAAAGACGAATTTCTTGTAATTCTGCCAGTCATCTTTTTTTTACTTTTTCTCGTGGTAAAATTGACAATTTTATTCATTATTATTGGACAATTGTATATAAAACAGGACTCGTGAATATTTTCACAATCTGATTAACGCCACCGAGCGCGTATTTCATATAATAAATAATCTGTACCGAAGTGTTGATTTTTCTTTTCGTTATTCTTTGTTTTTCTCATTTTTCAATATTTTTGGTCGCTGCGCTACGCGCGCTACGTACAAGTCAGTCGAGCTATTTTTTCTTTTCTTTTTGTTTTTAAAGGTAAAAACATTTATTGGCATCGGTCGTTCTTTATGGCAGGGTTCAAATCGTTGAAGTAGGGATGCGCCATTGCTCCTTCGGCCGATAACCGAAGTGCCGGATTGCAAACTAATAATCTCTGTAAAAAAAAAACACGAAGAAACCTTTCGATTAATTAAATTCTATGCTTCGGACTCGGGGGGAAATGCAGTTAGGAGAAATCGTTGCCATGGTAACGAGTTGAAGTAACCCTAAGCGATTGAGTTAAGAGGATTTAAAAATGCGGAGGTTGTAACAACTGTAACAACTGTAACAACTTGTCGAAAATTACCTGAAGTAAATCTTTGCCTCTGACCGTAAGCTTTGGCGTGACTTGAGCCAATCCTTGAGTTACGTGATACCGAGGAAACGATTTGTAATCGGGAAGTGTCGTGAGATCGGGCCAAGTCTCCTCCGTCGGCGTTCCCAACATCTTAAATATTCTTTTCAACTGATCGTCCACATCCGATCCGGGAAAGAGTGGTCTTCCCGCGTTTGCTAATTCTGCAATTATTTACAAATCTTTGAAATAGAGAAATAGAGAAATAGAGAATATTTACCCGCAAATATACATCCGGCGCTCCACATATCTATAGACGTCGTGTAGAGCTTCGCTCCGAAAAGAACATCGGGGGGACGATACCACAAAGTAACAACCTCCGCGGAATAACATTTAACTGGGATACCAAAAGCTCTGGCCAATCCAAAATCCGCCAGCTTCAGTTCGCCGTTCTGTAAAATTATTTCAAATCAAATAATTTCTTTAAATTGTTAAATTAAAAGTAAACAAACAAAAATAAAATTAAAAAATCACATTATCTCGTTACCTTGTTGATAAGTAAATTTTGTGGTTTGAGATCTCTGTGTAATACATTGCGGCTATGACAAAACGCTAATCCGCACAGCAACTGGTATCTGAAAAAGTGGTGAAAAATTTCATTGACGTCGCTTGTCACTTGTCGTTTGATAAATTCAAGTCCCGCAAATGGCATTACTGACAAGAATGACTTGACGACGTCGAGATCAATTTCGCCGTTGAGACTATCAAAGTATTTCTTCAAATCTTGATCGCAATGTTCAAATACCAAGGTAAGCTTCTTGTCGCTGTGCAGAACGTCGTAAAGACGTACGATATTTTTGTGTTTCAACTCTTTGAGAAGACAGATCTCTCGCAGCGCCGACGACGGTACTCCCTAAGCATCAACATTTCAAATAGAACCAAAAAAATTCATTATTGTCACAGGAGTGATTCGATAATATCAGATAGCAGGCTAGTGTTGTTTCTTATCTACATACCTCGTCATCGTCGTCAAGACGAACTCTCTTTAGTGCAACGATCTCGTGAGTTTCGCGATTTTTCGCTTTGAAAACCGTGCCGTAAGTGCCTGAAAAACAATTAATCACTACAGCGTAAAAAACAAACAAAGAACAAAAAAAAACACAACGTCGAATGTGACAGTTGGGGCGGCATTGACTGTCGCTAAAGCACAACACGAAAACTTGCAAACGTCGACATCGAATTTCGTCGCTTGATCGTCGTATGACATTTTTTTTTAAATAACGTAGAAGTTTTATTCGAACACGCGTGTCTTTCGTACCTTCTCCTATTTTTTCAAGCTTCTCATATTTTTGCATATTTTTGACGGTTCCACGGGCGGAATGTACGCACAGTGGTTAGCGCTGAGCTAGGAACGGCTAACCATGCAACTAACCATCCTCATGCTTGACGGCGCAGCGCGCTCGGGTTGGCCGTAATTGCTCTAGAAACGAATAGGGTCCCCGATAAATATTTATAATGTTATTATTGCAACGATGTAGAACGTACCCTGAATCTTTAGTTTTCATTTATTATTTCAATGTCTATTCACATATTGTCTATAAAATAGAGTAACTGCTTGATTTAAAAAATCTTTCTATTTGTGACTATTCGGTTTTTCTACTATAATTCCTTCACCCTCCCCCCTGCTGATCGCTATCAATCGCCAATTAATTATTCGTTCAGTTAGCCTGACTACCGTTTGACCTCTGTTAATATTTTTTATATTTTCATTCCGCGATGCTCATCGTCACTAGTTATTATTATTATTTATTATGACCGCTCTGTCAATGTCAAAATTTTGTCGCGTTAACCCGTCGTTTATTCCGAATCCACGAGTTTTTAAAATATTCATCGTATCCTCCAAGTGCACAATGTATTTAGTCTATCGTTTTTTTAACAGCGTAATATTTATGCTCGCAAATCTTACGATCGCCATGTATACATGCAGACGCGTGAGTCGGATCAATCTTATTTTGAGTTTTATAAATTGTAAACGCGAAGGTTATATATAAAAGTAACAAAGATATTCCTATAGTTCTTTGCCGTGATGAAATCGCATTACAAGCTCGTAGCGGAAGTTGCGCAGTTCAACGGCATGGTGAGTAGTTAGTTAAAAAATGACTTTTAATTTTTTTGCCGATCGATCCTACCGAAGTGACGTCCAACAGGTTCGTCAATCTCGCTTGAGTCTCGATTACATGAATACCAAAGTTTCCGAAGCAATGAAAGAGGTAATCGCCTCTCGAAGTCACAGTAAGAAAAAAAAAAAAAAAAAAAACAATGAAAAAATCTTCTACGCCGCAGATAGAAGGTGATATTGGAAAAGAGCTTTACGTTACTCACCATTTGACGAAAATAAGTTCGAAAATGGCGTTGGTGTTACGGCGTTTTAATGCCTTGGAGGAGGGCGTTATAGAGGTACATAAGCCGTGATATTCGTGAAATAATATTTCGAAAGTTCCTAAGCCGCTTTTCCGATATACATAAAATGAATCTCTAAATCTACGGAGTCGAGCTCAATGCCTCTCATTCGTTCTTATCGAAAATCTACGTGACTGCGTAATTTACATTTTCATCTATAGCTGGTCCGCATGGGTCATAACACCGGCAGCATTAAGGTTGAGACACCGCGCGACATAAACATCGAAGTTAAGAAAATTCTTACAGCGACGCGAAAGAAAGAACGATATTCGACGCCGGAGCTTCCGAAAACGCCGAAGAATCTTGGAATCCCGACTACCACGTTCCTCGCTAACGACTCGACGTTGCAGAATCCCGTTTCGAAATTTTCCAGCACTCGGCCCTCCCTTCGCGCGAAATCGGAATTTGCGGACATCTCTACCGTCAAGTTGCTGAGCGAAAAGCGACACGGTTCGATGAGCAAATCAATCGGTTTTCGTCCGATTTGGAAGTGCGAGTCTTGAATTTGATATTCCTTGTTTCAATAAAGTTTTTTTTTTAACTTACCGCGCGTTGTGTACCACTAGATACGGGGGAGAAAGGTTGATGGATTTTCATTCGCCATGTGCCCCAATTAATATATATATATTTTATTTAGAGTATAATTATATTCTTACAGTCATTTGTAATATTAAAGATACGGATAATCAGAGAAAGAAAGCGGACAATGGGACATCGCGAATCGCGAATCGCGAATTATTTGGACGCATCGCGAGGAACAGGCGCCTAGCGTCTTATATTTCGCGACAGGTACTCGATTAGCCCTAATTGGCCATTATTCTTCTCGAATTTTTATATATTTTTTCGAATACACAAAGCCAACTTGTGATTCTCGAGATAGAATCTTCCCGCCCGATGGCGCGTAAAATAGTTTAAAATTAACGATAAATGTTAACATTTTTCATAGCTAAATAGTTAATTCATTTTTTTTTTCTTCTTTGTTTTTGTTTTTTTTACGCTTCTCGGGAAACACTATTCTAGGAGATATCCGATTAAAGGGTTAAGAAATTCATCGACCTAATTAAGGAACGACGATAATACTATTGATTCATTTGAAAATTTACGCGGAAACAATTAATATCGAGCGAAATACCGTTTAACATCTAAAACATCGGAGCGGTTATTTTCGTTTTATTTTTTGGGAAGGATAAACTTCACCTGTTCACCTCTAATCGTTGTAATATCCCCCCCTCTACCCCCTAAAGTACAGTGAATAATTTGACTCGGTTTTAAAAAATAATTATCATGCTCTTCGGTGTAGAATAAATTAGCGCTGCCTTGAGGCGAGATAAGCATCCATCAAATTTCTCTTGACGAAATTGTCAAATCCGCTTCGATCGATCTCGTCGAAGTTCCTCTTGACGAAGCTATCGAAATTAGTGCGATCTATTTCGTCAAAATTTCGCTTTGCCGATCCCTCGCTCTGGACGCGATTCATCATGGCCTCTCTGTTGACATCCTGCTTGTACGGATTGTTTTGAAGGCTGCAACAAAAAAACAAAAATGAAGACATCGTATCGATTCTTCCCCCGCATAACAAACAGTCAATCGGTTAAAGCCCCCGATAGTTATGCACCTATATCGTTGCAGTTATGTTCGTAAAAAAGAAAAATTTCGGCAATTAGCAATGTTCGTGGTCGACTTTGAGCTAAAATTATCGGGTTTTTTTGCTTTAGCAAAAAAAAAAAAAAAAAATCGAATTATGGGTCTGGGAACATTTTTTTAAACGATTCGATGTGACGTATCTAAAATTGAAAGGCGTATCGCTGAATAACGGCTCGAAATAGAGAAGGGTCGGAAAATTTTCACTGTCCACTCATTTTACGAATTCAATCGTATCAAACTTTGCCAGGACTATTTCGATTGTCGTTTCCATTCACCGGGAAAAATGTTCCCCTCCAGCCTCTCTCGACACATGGACGCCATTGAGTGTTTTGCCTCGCGTGTTTGTTCGACGTTAATTGAATAACGTTTCGTTTTCCTTCGGCTTCCACCGTCCGCTTGGTGATAAACCCGTGAATTTGCCGAAAACAGTAACACTTAATTCTCGCTGTTATTAGTTCCCAAAGACCGATGATGATCCGATGATTTGTAAATTTAACGAATCTAAAAATATCTAAACCGGTGACGCAGTACAAAAGCATACTGAAAAAGTCATTTCGACTACGAAACGTTCAACAAAAACGTGCGATTTCTAGGCGAGAACAGACGCGCGAACACATCGATTCGGAAGCCGGGGCCTCCGTAACAGGTGTGGTTTTGTGTTATTGAATCGCGACGTCTGCAACGCAACCTAATTATCCTCGCGTAAACATCGTTGCAGTATCATTCGCGATAGACAAATTGTGAATCAATTTATTACCCAACTTATTTTATTTCAACGATAACAATATTTCCCCCAGTGCCCGAGGCACCGAGGGCGTGGTGGTGTTTTGTATCGTTCCGCCGTCAGCGTTCAGTTTTTCGCGAAGTGTATCCGTGTAATATATAAAAAAAAATCCTTCGACGCATCGTACTGTGAAAATAAATTTCGCTGAACCAGCCAGTGTCTCCAGCAGCAGAAACTACGCGAACGTTCTACGACTCAAGTAATGTATAACTTGTTTCTATTTATTACGAAACATCGCTACGTCAAGTCGATGTATCCCGCAATGTGTTGCAACATGAAAAAAAATCGCAACTCGTGAGCTTCAAACACCGTTGAAAACAGGTGAAGAACCTCGAATCTGAGGAAAGGAAAGTTTGACCGGACAGCAAAGCCGGAAGCGGTTAGTTGGTACGAAAAGCACGGGGGCAACTTAAGATAGTTGAGTCAAGCACTTTGAAAGCCAAGTGCGCAGTTTCGTCTTCCTCAAGGGAGTAACTTCCCGTCAAACACAGACGTCGGACCATTGCGGTCAGGTGAAAGATGTGGTCACGACCGAACCCCCACTCATGGACGCTCCGTTTTCCCTTTGCACTTTGATTTTTGCGTTTCACGGTTGTTTCTTGTCACATGGAACCGAATAACAGTAGCAAAAGAAAAAATAAAACGCTCTGTCGTCGAAGTTTCGTTCGTAATCGACGAAAAAACAAAACGAAAAGAAAAACAAAAAAACAACACACGTAGAGGTTCGATAGCATTAGCTTGGAAATGCCGAAGGAGCAGGAAGCTTTGCAGGATCTGTTCGGTATCTTGGGAGCCCTTCGGAAAGCTTCCCTTTTCGCGTTATCACGCGCGTCTCTCCTTCCCCCTCTTGTCTATTCCCTTGTCGTTGTGTTTACAGCTAAAACTACTTTGGTCCGGTCGTCGAAACGAGTCACCCAGGACCACTTTTATCTTGTTATTTTCTTTTCCATATTTCCGCTACTTTTTTTATTTATTTTTATTCTTTTCCAGCGAAGCTCACATTTTATCGAAAATAAGGTCGGAAATGTTTCGCTTTTTTCGTTCTCTTCTTTTATACTTCTCGAGACTCTGTGTCTGACAATTTTGAAAGAAAACAAAGACAAAAAATCTTTTCCCCTTTTATATAAATACATAAAGTATTTTGTCGAGCAGTTTTATTTTTCTCGCGAAACGTTACGCGGCACGGGGTTACACCTGTTGCATCAAAACGTGGAGTGAGTATCGAGCATTTTGCACGCAACCCCGAGGGCCGTTCAAACATAATAAATTACATAAAAAGGAACATAAAAATACAAACTGGGAATATTTGCATTTTTCAACTTATTTTTGTTTCAGTTCGGACAAAAAATAAAATATAACGGTATTTTGATTTAATCGGAAGTATGCGCTTTTCGGAAGTTTGTCCAAAAATATTGTCGATCGTTCGGGACTTACCGGCGTTGTTCGAATCTCTTGCTTTCGCCAAAGGTCGCTCCGGAGAGAGAATCCAGGCCTCTGCGTGTTTGTCGCAAACGATGTCCACCGTCGATAGGATCCAAATTGCGAGGTCCGGCTACGCCTGGGCAATCGTAAAAATATTTTCTCAATAATAATCTACAATTCTCGCAACGCGAACGCACGGTCGACGGGGAAATTAATTGGATAAACTCGGGGTAATGAAATATTGTAGAATATAATATATATATATATATATATATTTTTTTTTTTTTCTTTTTTCTTTCATATTCTTTTACAAATAGTTTTTTCGATGTTTATCTTCGGGATGTCATTTCGATTAATATTTATTATTATTTATTCTTTTGTAATGCTGTTTAACAGCAAAGTCAATATATTGATATGTAAAACTGATTGTACGCAGAGAGGTCAAGGAACGATGGAACCTGCGAGACTACCGTGAATTATTGTCTCAACTTTGAGGCTCAAGTTTTTTGTTTGTTCTTTGCAATGATTATCGTTATTCGTCGTCGGTCGGTCCTTTCATTGACATACGATTCGAGCGCTTCATACGAAATTTGGACCTCCGAGCGGATCTAATTGTCTCAACAAATTTGAACCGCCGATGTGATCAAGATTTCTTCCCCGATTGTTCGCATCGTTGATCTCGCGACGAACGAAATTTCCACCGCCGATCGAATCCAACGTTCCACGAGTGTCTGGCAAATTTTTTTTGCCCGATTGGTTTCTTCGGTTGCCGGATTGACCATTGCGCTCGGTTGGAGAGCGTCGATGTCTATAAGGAGCCGTCTCGCTGTACGGCTCGATTTCCAAATCTCTTAACAAATTTCCACCGCCGATGTGATCGAGATTTCTGTCGAATTCGCTCTGTGGAACGAGTGCAAGGAGATTCGGACCTCCGAGCGGATCCAAAGTACCACTCGAACTTATCGAGGGCCGTCCCTCGCTGTGCCCTTTAATTTCCACGCCTCTCAACAAATTCGAACCCCCGATGTGATCGAGATTTCTCTCGTATTCATTCGGCGCGTCGCGTCGAACGAAATTTCCACCGCCGATCGAATCCAGCGTTCCACGAGTGTCCGGCAAATTTTTTTTGCCGGATTGACCATTGCTCGCGCTGTACGGCGCGATTTCTAAATCTCTCAACAAATTTGAACCACCGATATGATCGAGATTTCTGTCGTATTCGCTCTGTGGAACGACTCCAACGAGATACGGACCTCCGAGCGGATCCAAAGTACCACGCGAACTTATCGTGGATCGTCCCTCCTTATGCTTTTCGATTTCGAGGTCTCTCAACAAATTCGAACCCCCGATGTGATCGAGATTTCTCTCGTATTTATTCGGACGCGAATTTTTGGCCGATCGCGACTGTCTGTACCGTTCCTTGTTCATTTCTCTGAAAAAATCTTCGTCGCCGACAAGGTCGTAATTCGATTCGGGCTCATTGACGCCCGATGCGACTCTTCGCAACAGATTTCCACCGCCGATATGATCCAAATTTCGAAGTAGATGCCCACCGCCGATGTCATCCAAATTTCTCGAAAGATTATCCTCGGTTTCCTCACCTCGATTATGATTTCGTTGCCATTCTGAAAGAAACAACATTCCGATTACAAGTCTCTGCTTTTTTTTTTCCTACTCAACGTCGACACGATACACAAATAAATGCAATCGTGCTGAGTTTCCGTAAATGGGTCGATAGGTATTGCAAATACGTAGAATGCCGAAGGATCGATGACGAACATGCAAGCCCCACATTTCGTTCTACGTACGCAAAACACGACACGTCTACCGTGCGACGATCGGCAAAAGTTACTATGCGCGTTACAAACAATTTTGATTATTCAAGTACCCTTCTCGCACAAGGACAGCAATAATAGAATATAGGTGATGGTTTGTAGAAAAAAGCCTATAGCGTGACGTAGAGCCTGAATGACGTATCCTGTACGTTTGCAGACCAACGGTAAATATTTCAGAGTTTTTCGTCATGCAAGGCGGTGAAGAATTGAAAAAATAAATGAGAAATCTATATAAATAAACAAATAATAATCTTGCACCCCTCACAGGTAAAAAACGAAAACGATATTAAACACACACACACAAGATTCGTGAAACCGAAAGCAAAAAGCAGTTAGTGGGCTTACCTTTCGTAATTTTATCACCGATACCGTAAACTCGTTATTAGGCGATGGGCAACGATGCAAGTAGCTTACACATTGTTATGCGCAACACAGTCGAAGCCTCGATAAAACGGCAGGTTGGCAAAAAGACATAAAAATATATTGAAACCATCCACCACCGTGACAGTGAATTTTCTCACATTCGTCAGCTAATAAGTTACGGTGCGAATAATGCATGAAATTATGTCGAGTGGCTTCTGCACGAAGAACACGATCGGTATCTTTGCCGCACCGCTTCTTCCAATGAGGAACAACTTGAAAAGCATTTTTCCTTTACTCACGAAAAAGTTTGCTTTTACATTATGTAAAAAACTCATCTTACTATTCGTGACCGAGTGAGACCGAGAGGGGTTGAATAAAGTAAATTGTATTGAAGCGAAAGTGGCGGCTCGAGGGTAAAAGGTGCGTTCTTATCATCATATTTCTCTCCATCTATGCGCGGAATATTTTTTTATTATTTGGCTGTACGTTTGCGAGAAGAGAGCATATAGTAACACTCGTGTCTGTCGTTATCGAATTTGACAAATGACTTTATAATTTTTTCGTCAAGCAACCGATAAAAATTTATATCCGTTCGATATTGAAGCGCATGGGGCGGAGAGCAACGAGATTACCGATGTGTACACACGCACACCTCATAAATTTCATATAACGTCCGACGCCACGTGTAATTATGCGGGTATATTGTGAAATCCCGCGAGACATTTTGTGCTCTCACGTTCGAGATCGATCGAAAAATCGTTAGAAAAATTTAAATCTGATAAGTCAACGCACTGTTTTCATGTTGGAAAGTAATTATACTTCGATGTTGTCTGGCATTCATGAGATTACACTATTTCGAGGTATAGACTATAGTCTATATACTCAGCCGAAAGGATGATAAAGATCTAATTCCTTCCAAGTGGATAGTACCCGTATGCCTCGAATAAGCGCGTAAAGGGGAATCGAATATACACGGAACAATCGAAGAGATAAAAATCGTTCCGAAATGTCGAATCTAACGACGAGAAATCAAAGCCCCGAAAGGTTTATTAATCCCAGCAGATCTGACCTGGAAGAAAAAAACAATCTTTGTCCACCGATCGCGGATCGTCTCGCGATTCCCAAAATCGCCGCGATCCCCTCATCCGATATGACAAATCTAAAAACACCTTAGAAACTATTTATGCCCCGTTCTATGTTTTTACAATTGGTAAGAAAAAAAAGATCGCACAGGTGTATAATTGATAAAAATCCCGTACCTACACATTAGCATATTAAACGGTAAAGGGCACAAAGTATATATATATAGTTGTTGGGAAGATTCGAGTTGTCACGAAAATGTCAATAGAAACACTGTCAACTAGCTATCCACTTTGTGTTCTCAAGATAAATGAAATAGATAAAGATTCGTCGACAATGCGGAGGGTGGTGAGCCTATAGTAACCGCGTATAGCTTTCCCGTACAGTATAACTTTTTGTTCCAAGCCCCGCGCGCGTTCTCTCGCATTTGATTGCCGGGCGGTTGACTGATAACGTTCTGAAAGCTTCCCATCAAGTATAAACGCCGAGAATTCTATTCCCTCTTGGTGTACGTCTTCTCTGGGTTGCCTTCTCCGATATTGAACAACCGTTTCTTATAGTGTCAACCGCGTCGAGCATAAACGGGTCTTTGTTCTATTGCAGAAAAACTAATACTTCGACAGTCGGTGACGAGATGCCTCTTCAAGGGGAAATAAAACAAAGCAAATAAGAAAAAATCTGAAAAGATCGAATGGGAATTTGCCGAGTACCTGCCGAGTATAATCGACAAAACAAAACTAACTGTGTCAAGACGCAAATATCGATTTCGTCCTGGCGACGAAAATGAAAACAATACATATATCATTTACGTGCATCTCGCAAAACGCAACGTCTCGAGTATTGCCGTAGGGATTCCCCTCGTTAAAATATTCACGCGGAGGTCGAAATCGATCGTTATCGCTCTCCGACTTGCTGCCTGTCGTTAACGCGTTGCGGGCGTGTTTGCGAGTTGGCAATTTTCTCTTTTTTTGCCGTCACTTTTTTTTCATTGTCGTTCTTTCTTTGCTACTCTAATTTTTTTCTTCTTCGGAAATGATCCTTATCGCTAATGCGCTATGATACTCGAGTTTCGTCGAATGTTTGTCAAACAATTTATTGAATTTTGCCGAATATTTTACGGATAAAAATGTTGAAATCTCGAGAAAAAAAATGCTCGCGGTCTCGGCCGAGGACTAAAAATTATCCGAGTCTCCAGACGGAAGTCGAAAACTGCATGGCTCAGGGCTGAGCGTACATGTAAGTAGTAAAAGTCGTATATGGCAGACAAACAGGAGGGTAAAGTGGCTAAGAGCTGTTATAGGTCAGTCACGCTGCGCTGGCGTGGACTCCAAGGAAGCGTTTTGAGTGCACCGAGGCGAACGAGTTCACACGAGCATCCTGAGTTCTCTCGAAAATGTACTTCTGCCCTCTTTTTTTTCTTTATATATATTTTTGTCTCTCGCTCGCTAATGCCGGTTTAAGCCCTCGAGTGCTTTAAAAAACAACAGCTATTTCCGGCTTACATCGTTACCCTGCGTTCTTTTGTCTTTGAACTCTTACGCCGGTATTCCTGGCGGTTGTTGTCAACGAAGATGAGGGCATTTTTTAAAATCATCAACGCGCAGCCATTATGAGAGTAATTATAGGGAATAAATTAATTGTTATTTTGAAAATTATTAACCTCGAGAAGGGGTCTGTTTTCTCGAACTTTTCAAAAAACCTCGTACGTCGTAGACAGAGAACGTCGTTCGTGTGTAATTTTGGAAAAAAAAAAAAAAAAAAAAAACAAACAAAGACTGTTATCGATTAGGCAAATGCAATTTATTTTATCGATTGGGTTTTCGCACGATCGTCCACGTGGAAGGACACGAGAAAATGTCTCGTTTGCGCCTCTTATTGGCTCGAATAACCCAGAAGCACTTAACAATTTGTGTTGAACCAGTTCGATACTTCTGACAATGATATTAACTGCGTGCCTCGTATTACTCGCGGTCATCGAGGCGTTTCGTTACTCTTGCGTCGAAAGAGTAACGACACTGTGACACGTATTCGCGACTGACTATATACGTGGATGCTTCCGAAATTTGAGCCGTCGGAAAGTTTCAACATATAGCCTCCGACAGTTGCCGAGCTTTCACGGCGGAATAGGTATACTTTTTTTTGTTCACATTCATATGGAAATTACACGAAAAATAAAAATCTATGATGACAGGCTTTCGTTATCGAAAACAAAAAATTGATGTATTATTTGAAATATTCGGGAATGTAAGTGTTGGGCACGTTCGCCCAAGTTTTGAAACAACCAACGGAAAAGTGATTGATTATGCAATGAAAAAAAAAAAAAATGTATATACACTTTGGTAGCGCGGAAACTTTTAATTGGATTAACGCTTTATACTCAACCTTCGAACTTAATTTTATTATTTTTCGGTAGACTTTAATCGTACAGAGACACTACGACTATTCGATTCAATCAGTCAGTGTTACCGATACATCGGTAATCCATAGAATGAATCTTGTTAAACGAGATTTCATAATCCCGATAATGCCGGGTCTCTCACGCTGGGAAATAAAAGAGCGCGGTGCATGTATTATCCGATATTTACTATCAGAATACTTGGAAAGCTTATTTTTTATTCTTGTTTTTGTTCGTCTCTTCTGTTTTGTTATATTTTAACTCGTGCGTGAGGCGGCGAAAAGCCGAATGTTGCAATCAGATTTAAGCCACCACCGCGTAGGCAGTTTTGCCATCCCGGTGGAGGAATCATACATGGCGGTATTTACATGTTAGCATGTGTTAGTGGCATTATTTACAGCGTTGCCCGAATTATTAATCGTGTACATGTAATTTTTTATCAGCGGCACCGAGCATTGCGCGAGAGAAAACGTTTAGTTTTCTAACATTTGCCTTCTGGTACTGGTACATAAAATAATGAATGAAAAGCGAACTTACCGATAGCTTGGTAAGTTCTGGCCAGTGCTTCCGCTAGTTCGGGTTGCGAATAAACTTCATTGTTCAATCCAATGTTCTCGCCCTGGTTCTGAAAACGGAATAAATTCGACTGCCTTGATGAAAATAGCATATAGCTAGCGATGTATATTTCAAACGAAATGTATAATTCATCGGCAATTTCTAGCGATGATTGGCGGATTAACACGCCATACGGTAAAACGCGTTGTTATTAACCGTTCCAAACAAGTTTCCTACGAAAAGCCCTGCTTAATCTTCGCGTATCCACCCGTTACCTATCGCAATCGCGTGGGAAAAATTCACCAGCCCTCGTGTCTTTTTATTCAAAGCGTTGCAAATTTCCTACTTTTTTCTTTTTTTTTTTTCTTCATTTTCGTCTGATGGATTTTGAATATTCATGGCATGCATGCCCCGCTGTATCGTTCATGTTTCGTTCGCACGGATAATAACGCGGTGCATAATTTTTCTTAAGGACGCACTAGTAACGAAGTTTGAACTTGTAATTTTCGACCTCGAATTCGAGCCGTTAATTAATGTTATCTTGTGGCTTGCTCCGTATTCGTCATCATTTTTTTTTTAGAAAAACCGATCACTCATTTAATTTTGCTTCCTTAAATATTTTTTCCGCGATACCAGATTCCACAATTCGATGTCTTTTTCCCCGCTTAACGCAAAAGATTCAAAGTGAAAGGTTCTCATCGATAGCTTCTCACTTCCGGCTTTTTAGTTAACTCCTCACGTACGAGTGATTTAAACAGACGTTCCGTATTTTTGTACACTCATTACCTTCATTAAATCGTCCGTTAAACTATAAAATATCGTGGAAAAATCATGAACAAAATATTGCAAAATAATGACATAAAGTGTCGTTTCTTTGTTGGTTTAGAGAGAATTATTGTGTTATGCAGTTCTGCATCGTTGATATGAGCAAATTACGGCAGTTTTGTAAGTCGCCAGTTAAAAGTCTCCGGTACTACGCGAGGCATTAATTCCACTTACTCTATTGAAATTATTGTATTTTATTTTCGACCGGAATACGATAAGCATTGAACAATTGTTCAAATACCAATCAATAGACGTTTGAATATAAGAGCCGTTTGACTGGAACGCTCGCATCTGTCGCTAATAATTGTCAAGTGGATCGTAGATCTTTCAATCGCAATTAGCAAACCGATGAGATTATATGTTTGCGGTTAATCACGCCTCGCGCGTCAGGAGAGTCCTTCGCTACTTGAATAACGACGAATTCAACTCGCGAATTCCCTTGTGTATCGTTCCAATAGTTCGAACCTGAGAATCGACAATTGTCGCGTTACCGTACGTTCTATCTCAATTGATTTTCTCGTTGAAACCTCAAAGACGACATAGGAGCCCATGGGCCCCGTAAGCACGATTTTCGCGTTGCACAAAGCAAAGAGAAGACTTCCGCCAAAGCCCCGGGGCTTCGACATCGACGCCACCGATGCCGCCGCGTAATTATCTCTCTTTGCGATGTGTGCTTTCCGAACTTCCCAATTAAGTCTTCAGCGAATCTCTCGATTAATCGACATTTTCTGCATCTCCCATTATTTCTTGCATCGAGATACCGCCAAGTCTTCGTGAATTATACAGAATTATAACGCAATAGTTGTGCTTTCTCGGTATGCAGGGCACTGGAATTCTCAATGGGTCTCAAGAATTGTACCCGGTGCCCTGTGCTGTATATGTTAGAGACTGGCGTAGCGACGTAAACTTTTGGCCAAAGGTAACATTAGTATGCATAGGAAAAGTTAAACTTGCGGTGTAACTTACTTCCCCCCTCCCGGCGATTTGGCGCATCGACGACGGTCGTCCCAACTCGCATACGTATGTCATCGTTACAACATATGATTCTTCGAGGAAACAACATCCGCATCCCAAAAATTCAAATAAAGCTTTTTACCTTCCGACTGCCCGCTACGGCAGCAAGACGGGAGTTGTGCGTTTTACGGAGATGAGCGATTTTTTTGTCCGGTATGTTTGCGAAAACGATTAAAAATTACTTATTTTGCATAATGATTCGTTGACAATCGGTCATTGTCTTTTTCAATAGAGAATTAATATCAGTTGAATATTAGTACAAATAAAAGGATTTTACGAAATAATCATTCGAAGATATCGAAGATTGCTTGTCATCTTTGGCGATATATATTTTTTTAACTCCGGAATGCTCGCCAAATGCTCGATCTCTGTCAAGTATAACTGCAAATGCATCCCGGGGGCTTTAAAAAGGATGAAATTTAAAAAATTCTCGACAGAAAATTGTATTAACAAAAATACAATTTTGTTAATACAATTTTCGTATGACACTCGATCGTTTTTCAGTTGGGGGTTTTATCATTTTTGTAAAATAATTTTAATGCATTTATTTAAACTTCGACGAGACGGCAAAAGTTGTTCGCCACGAGATAAACCGACAGTGAAATATAATTGTACGTAGTCGAAGAGCTTTTCCCGAAGCGAGATGGTTTGCGTTCCGATACAGGGTATCTCTATACCCGTAGAGGTAGATGATTCCTTTGACCGCGAATTATGCACAAAGGAAATCGATAGACCGCGAGAAGTTTCGAAAATTAAAGGACACGGCCCGAGGTTTGTCGATAATAATAATAATAACAATAATAATAATAGTAGTTGATAAATTAGTTTACGATCGATAACTTTTGGTCGACTGCGCGTCCGGACGCAACAAGTAGCCAGCGATTGCAACAAAATAAATACGCTCGGTAGCAGCGATTGAGCGACCCTCCAGTGAAAATACTGTAAATCTAAAAGTATTGCGTTATAAAAGTTGTACCGTCCAAGTATACGACTCGGTAGTTTTGTGCGGTGCTCTGATTTCTTGTGCCGCTTCTTCACAACTGATTAATCATTCCTTCCAATATCACGCGGAAACTTTTTGTATACATAGGCGGTCGCCGCAAAATTATTATTCAAAGTTGATATGAAGCTCTGGTATTATCGTGAAAAGGCGCGAGTAAGATGAGCATCGAGCATATCTCGAAAAAAACTTGTTACCACGCACTCGTGGGAAATCCTGAAGATCATAATCTTCGTCAAACACGATGAAACTTTATTCGTATTCTCCATTACGTAGCAAAACTCAAATTCCCCGCGGATATTTCTCCTGGCTCTTTGGATCGTCGTCGATGCATATTTATGGCATTAACGAGCGTGGCATATACATATTTCATGGCAATATTCTATTCGCGCATGAGTAATGCGAATTTTCGCGATTTTTTTTTTCTTTTTCATGTTATTCGCACACACTGCGCGTTTTTTTTTTTGCTTTTTAGTTTTTATAAAATAATCGATTAATTATCAATTATTATAATTATTTTGATCCGCTTTCAGACCATTCAGTTATGAAATTCCATTAAATTTATTGAATATTAATGATATTTGTATTTCACCGTGCTACAAGCGATACGGAAAATAAAGTATTATAAATTTGTCAATGTCGTAGAATAAAATACCTGCACGGGTGCTCCAGCGATGCAGGCGGCAATCGTAACGACGACGGCCATCGATGAGCAGAACATTCGAATGATCGTCATTGTGAATGTCCGGAAGTTGAGTGTTGTTCGACAACGCCGTTAAAGTGACAGAGGTCGATCGTAGATTTTGAATGCGTCGGAGTTTTCCCTTGTGCGGGGGCTGGTTGTCGGTCGTGCCGGTTAAGCGCGTGGGGCACAGTGGCTGTCTCGCACGCTGCCGCGAAATATTTAGAGGTATGCCAGCTCGCGCCGCCGAGAAGAGTGGGAAAGGTAAGATTGCGCGCGCAACTCTCAGGGGGAACCCTTTTTCCGTCACGTAATAGATCCCCATCCTCCCCGCTTTGCGAGAGATATCACGCTTGTGACGAACGCACTTATCCAAACTATCCGTACTTTTAGCCGAAGCACTTTGCGGTCAGAGTATATATTTTTATATTCCCAATTACGCGAGAATATCGCCGTACCTTGATGTAAACCTGTTTTTGTTTTCTCGCACACGTTGCGGACATACTAACAGAATTTTTTAAAAGCACAAAACCGATAACATTGATGTCAAATACAACGAATTTACCTTGCCTTTTTTTTTTTATTATTGCAGCGTTGTCATTTTTGAAATTCCGATATATTCCGATTAGCCGTGAGTGGAAATACAAAGAAATTATTATTACCTTCGTGTCTGGAGACACATGGCGTGCGATGAAACATCGATCTTAAAGTCTATGGCACGTGAATTAAGATTACAAGGGCGGTTGTTTGTTGTGTATAACGATGCAAGATCCGCCTGTATGCTATTGGTTACACGATATACGATATTAGTATCGTATCACCGGACGTGGGAGGGTCCTCCATTATAGTGCACTAACTCCGAGCCTTTCGGTTCCGCGCGTATTGACTTATGTGCATTATTTTTCTCCTCCCCCTCTCCCGTTAACTCTAAATGATTTTCCACGACAGAGAGAAAGACCCTACAAAGCTTTTTCTTTTCCCTTTACTGCATCCGCAGCTTTTAATAGTGCTACCGTACGAGCTATGGAGTATTAAAAAGGTTTCTCAAGCCCCTTGCGGGATTAGTAGGAGACTGTGTAGTTGTTAGCCCTCTTTTTATCATCTGCGCGCGAGACTCTTCTAGCCGTTCAAAGGAAACGTGATTTAAATTAATTAATCTTTCAAACAAATCTCTCGCAGTCTTTACCGCGCTTAAGAGAGAATTTAAAAATATGTAGTACATTGTGCAACAAGTCCTCGCGCTTCGCGTGGACCGCAAATCTCGCACTCGTTGCCATCGCCAATTCGGCCCGAGTTGTCCACTATAATTTTTGTAACGAGTGCAGGGAAACCGGCGCGTTTTATAGTAATTTTATGGGACGGACAGTGAAAGGTGAGGTCGTAATTTTTCGTACCAAGGGCAGAAACGCCAGGCAGGGCTAGCGGGCAGAAAAGTTACATTTTTTTCCCTAGGGACGAAAAGTAAAGCAATGCGCATGCGCATATCTTACTTACGATATTGCTACGGAAAGAGCCACTTTCGTCTTGCAAAACTGCTATGAAATGCGTCGCTTTCCATGTACGAGTTACAAAAAATGTCTTCACATTACGTTGCGGCGCGCAATGATACGATCGTCTTGTGATACGAAAATTATATAACCGCCCTCGGGTCTTAATATACTATTTTGTAACTCGTGCATGGAAAGCGGCCCATTTCATGGCAGTTTTGCGGGACGAAAATGGCTGATTGCTCGACAGTGTTGGAAATATAGGTTCGCGCATCCGCAGTTCCCGATTGCATTACTTTCGTCCCTTTTGGGACGGAAAATTATAACCGTCCTTTTTATTCTCGGTCCCGCTAAACTGCCATGGAAAATGTCGTGGATTCCCTGCAGTCGTTCCAAAAAATATAGCTCGCAACTCGGGCCGAAATTGCCAATTGCGATTCGTCTGATTGCCGCCCTCGCTTCACTCGGACGCAACCCTCGCACTCACATCGCAATTGTCAACTTTCGGTCCTTGTTGTACAATATACTATTCTTGATCGGAGCAGATTCCGGGGGTGATATTGCAACCGTTATCCCGCTGCCGTAAGAATGTTGTTTCGTTACCAACCTAACACGCCCAATTCGCCGAGATTTGGAAAGATTTGTCGCGCCGATGAAATTGTTGGTATCTGATGTGTGGAAACTTTTCGAGTTTCCGTGCAATCTATATAAGCTACTTCCCGATACATCCGGAAAAAATAACCTTTAATTTTTATGCATGGCGTGTGCATAAGCACCTGCAGTCAGTGTCACCTTTCACTCGGCTCGTTATAGAAATCTAAAAACGCGACGTATAGAAATTATTAGTTTTATAATTTTATTATTAGTTTATTAATTTGATATTATTAGTCCCTATTATTGTACAGATACAAAAAGACCCGGGAATTTTGAATTTTCACATTGCTTCTTCATTAACTTCTTTTACTCACTAAGCTTTCTCTATTATAAAGCTGACGAATTATAAATGGTGCTTTCCGATAGTAGAAACTTTATGAGTAACAGAAATTAATGACGAAACAATGGAAAAATGTACAATTTTTAAGATTTTTTTTATGACAGATGTCGATGAAAAACGTCCTTTTATTGGTCAATAATACTTTGCCTCAAGTGTATGAATTGTTACTTGTTCAAGAAATTCAAGGCACTCTGCTAAGTCGAGGAGTACAGTAAACTCCGCTAGGAAAACAAGTTGTCGATTCGATGGCGATTCGATTATGTTAATAAAGAATGTGACAGTATCATCGAGTTTTACCTGGCGATTCGACATTCTCCGTGAGTAAGTGAAGAAGAAAAAAAATAAAGAAAAAGAACGTTATTCAATTATGGTGCCGGGAAATACCGAATTTGGGGAAAAGTCGCACGATTCATGGTACGCTGGCGCCTGTGGGCAATGCGACGATCTTTCGGCATCTTAACGAGAAGGCATTCTACCGTTCTCGAGTGATATTTCTCATCGACTCTCTTCGGCGAATTGCTAATCGAATTTTTCTACTGCCGTTTCACGATTCTCCTGCGTTTTCTACCCTGACGATCTTTTTTCGCGGCAGCCATAAAGCCCGCGGCGTTATGCTCGTGCATGTCAACGATGTGGCATTCTTTTTTTTATCACGAAATTCATTTGACTTGACCCTGCGTCATTTTGTTCAACGATTCTATAGAATTGAAGAGTCAATTACTTCACATTCGACAGATTAACGCTTAGTATATCGCGCGTGTCACAAACCGGAGGGACAGCGGAAAAGGAAAAAAGAAAAAAGAACAAAGTCCCCCGGATCGATCGTCGTCGTATCTGGTGCAGAAAATAATTGCCGTAGCCGTGAAACTCGCAAATGCGTGCAGCCAGAGGTGTACGATAGCGCGTTTTAATGATAGTCCAGTGATTGACTATTTAACCAGAGGTTGAGAACAGTTGTTGGCCACATTTGTGCCTTTTTTTATCCGATCCAATTTACCCTGTAACCTGCCGATCGCTGTCTCATTTAGTCGCCATATATGCGTGACAATGGGAGAACGCCGCTCGATCTGACCTATCGCACTTGAAGCTTTGCACGTACGTTCGCGATATTCAAGGCTCTCATCGCACCTGAGAAATTTTTCTTTGCAATTTTCCTCGTCAAAACGCATATAGCGTCTTCATCGAACATACATAATACGATTTTACCGACGAGTCTAAGATTATCAGAGCGAATCATAAATAATAATATTTCATCGTTATGGAAACCGATGAGAATATTGTGGGAAAATTCGGATGGTGAGTTTCACCTGTAATAACGCCGCGGTCCAGGTCCACCGAGAAGAATGGTCGAAACGCGGTGGCTATCAAGTAACGGCTAATGGATTTCTTTGTCATCCAACGAATTCATGCGTCTGTCTGCACCTGATCTCACCGTCGACGGGGGTAGTTTCGTCCCCTTATAACCGAATCCGTATAAAAGCCGACATCTCATGGTTTATTTCGCTCAAATCGTCATCAACATTTCGCCGAGTTACACAACGCCAACAAGAAGATGAAGATCACCATCGTCGGTGTAAGTCTCTTTGGCAAGCTAAGTTTTTTTCTTTTCTTATTACATTTATCTTTATTTCGTTATTTAATTCCATTACAAACTCTTCGAAAAAGTTATTGTAGAGATGCACTGAAAAAAATGATGAGGTCGACGAACTAACGGTTAGTTTAGAGAATCAATAGTTAGTTGGTGCAACGATTTTTTTAAAATGCGTTTCCCAAGCCAACGATCACTTTTTCCAACTCGTGATTTTTTTTACCAGTGTAATCAGTGTATTCCATTGTTTTACTTCGTTATCGCATTAGACTTACAACGACGAAATAAAATTCAGCAAAAAGTGATTACAAACGTAACGATAAACGGATTTGGCATAAAAAAAAAAAGAATGCGATATTTGGTATTTTACAGATTGCATTGTACGTTCTGGCGATTGTGGAGACTACAACCGCTCTTCGTCGTTGGGACGATGGAACATTCGATTCGGGTTTTTTGGACGTACGCGACGACTGTACGAGCAATGGTTGCAATTCGATGTATGCGGAGAAACGTGGCGGAGAACTCGATGAAGTTGCCGATAAATTGCGTCCGGTATCCAGGGTAAGGCATCGACAATCGCTTCTCCGTTACAGCCGAGAGTCTCGATAACGCAATTAACGCGATCACGATGAATTATAACCGCTCGCTGGGTGAAAAATCGATTAAAACTGTGTGCACAGGTTCTTACGTCCTATCACGTCACCGGAAGACCCTGGCAGGTATCCTGTCCGTGCGAAACACAGTACGACATTGTCGACCTTGGATTGGACAATTATCCGAGATATTTGGCTACCGCACGCTGCATCCCCAAGGCTTGTCACAATAAATTCAATCAGTGCAGACTGGTGCACTACAAGGCGAGATTAATTTGTTTCCTTAAGAAAACGAACACAATCTCGAATGTCTTGAATTTGTCATCGTTGAAATAACGCCGACGATGCTTACATATCTCGATTACAGGTACACATTCTTAAACAGCGCGACGCGGATATTGGCAATGAGGCATCGGAGGAGCAGCAATACGTCGAACAGACTCTCCTTCCGGAATCTCTTCGCGTCAAATGGCAGATGAAGCCGATGACAATTGCGGTCGCTTGCATCGCGAACGATGGCAAGAAGAATTGAAACCCTACATCGTTCCGTCGAAATACCGTGAAAAACTCGGAGAAAAATAAATGATACACCATTCTTCTTCGAAAATAAATATAAATACTTGCGATTGTGTATAAAACGTTATGCCAGCTTTGTATAACTACTCTTGGAAAAACGATAAAAATTTCTTCGAATAAACAATTACTAATGTTGAATGAAAATTTTGTCTCTTTCAAAAACGTGTAATTTCTATCATTTTTAATATATCGTCTGTTGCCCCGTCTTTTGATTTCACTATAATTCAACATTTAAATATTCATTTCTCGCAAAATTTCTCTACAGCGAAGATATCCAAGACATCATCTGTGGCGTTAAAGCGGTGCAAAAATTGGTGTGTATGTGTGACTATCCATATACAACAATGACAGTGATATTTTATTAGCGTTTTTTTTTCTGCATTATCAAAAAGAACTAATGATATTTTATAGATCCATTTCGCTCACCACTTTACGATACATTTTTCCGTTATTACACAGCACACCGCATGCGGGAAATCTATTTTTGTTTACGCTTGTTTTTTGCTCGATTAATGTTTACGCCTCGTTACCTTTTGTCACATCTCACGTCTGTCTGTATGTGTGGAAGTTGAGCGACGAAAGGTATAATTGCTCTTTTCTTAAATGGCCAATCACCGTTCATGGGCATTGGTACATACGTCTCGACGAGGTTCCGCGAGATGGGTCGGTGTTATCCTTCGGACTCGTAAGCTCTCTCCTCGACGATTAAGCGTCAAGAGGAAAAACAATCGTAAAACCGAAGTTTGATCCAGTTCGCTAGGGATGGAGGCAGCAAGTGGGCTACGAAACAACGATGGATTAAATGAAAGAGGCAGAGTCGAGCGCGAAAAAAACTGTCGTGAAAAATCAATTAAGTCGGAAAAGAGCGGATTCGCAGTCAAGTATGTATGACGATTCCGGTGTTGAAGCGATTAACTCTGCCACCGGCTACTGGTTCGTAAGTCTCTTTCGTCATGTTTCGTTTCGGTTTCCATATTGTTTTTTTTTTTTTTCACTTTGCACGGCTTTGAATTTCAATATTTTCCTCCTTGACAGATCTTTGATGCTACTACTATGCCTATCGAATAGCGAGTATTTATTTTCCAAAAAAAAACAAACAAAAAGCGAAAACAACAACGCAACTGTCGTTCACCGACACTCACCGAATTCGATTGATAAACGCTCGGAGCGAAATATTCACGGACGCAAAAGATAATTAAAAGAGCAGCGCGCCCGCGGGTTGCTCTTTCCTTTCGTCAAATCCGCTTGTAGCGAATGCTTTGGCTATAAAAAAAATGTTGCGCGCGTGTTCGTTAACGATCTCCAGGCAGCCGTGACATGGCTTTGATTGTTTCGTGGTCGCGTTACTGATTTTATGCTCGTTTCGTCATCCCCCCAGGATGTTGTGCAATCAAATTTTACTTTCAGCAGTTGAATTAATTTCCGACGAGAGACGGAGGAGCGTAATCTTGATAAAAGCCTAAATGAGAAACAATGCAAAACGGAGCCTTTTTTGTCGCCAAAGTTATCTTGGAAAATTCAACCTTGATTTTCCTATTTCAAATTCTTTCGAATCTTTCTCTTCGCCGGTTATTGACGATGTATTCCATTTAAGGTCGTCGTTCAAAACGGGAGGCCGAAGACGTCGTATATTTTATGCAAAAAATTGACGACCCTCTGTCAATAACGAAACAGCAAAAAAAAAAAAAAAAGAAAGTTTCTCCGTACTTTTGTACATTCAACTGGGGTGGTGGGAGTTTCGCTCGGATTGAGTAAAATATACAAGCTATATCGATAAAGACGACAAGCCAGTGGACCACCGTAGGGGTTCGTTGACGGGGAGAGCGAGAGTTCAACACGTTACACGGAAATCCACTACGTAACCTCTGGTTTATCAGGGTTGGTAACGAGAACCAACATGAGGATAAAGGCTGCCACGTGAACTCGCGTGTACTAGGTATGGGTTATGCTCTCGCTCTCGGAAGTTTCGCACGCTTGCCGGCCGAGACGCTTATGCTTGTTTCATGATCCTCGCAAAATTCTGAAATCACCCTTTCTCCATTCGCAATAACACATCTACCTTGACAGGTATGACTTTATCCACGACTTTAGCCATGTCGATGTTACATTATAACTTCGAAAAAAACAAAAAAAAAAAAACAACAATCATCGACAAAAGTAATCGACGCATTGAAAAAAAATTATGAATTGGAAAAACTCTCATAGTAGTAGGATTAGTGGTGGATAGTTAATTGTCATAACTACTGTTTAAGAGAAATAAAAAAATATTACAAAAATTAAAAAACTCCCGACTGAAAAAGGATGTTATAGTCGAGCGATTTCTTCGTTAGTGAGTATGGGAATTTTCCGACTATAACATGTGAATAATTCGTTATTCTTTCACTCTTTTTTCAGTCGGGAGTTTTTTAATTTTTGTTATTTCATTCTTTTTAAAGAAAACAAATTTTAACAAAGTAACCTTGTGACCTTTGTGTAATTGAGGTTATACCGCACAGAGATCGAGCGGCTTGGGAGCCGAAAAAATATATTGCCGAGAAAATGCCGCCCAATTGTCGATATATCGAAAGGACTATTCGATAAAATGTTTTTTTCTGTACGAATATTCATCTGATTTAATTTATGCATTACAAACGGCATTGACCGCACGTCATCGAATAGCTGTATCCAATTATGTTGAGTAATTCGATCGATCGTTTTCGAGAACATACCGGACGATGAAATCGCTCGTCTCCGTGAAACGTATAACTCCCGTCTTTTTACCCAAGCGGGCCGGCGGGAAATTGAGTTTGCACATTACTTGCCGATTTCAAAAATAAGAAAACGATGTGCAAATTGAAATTGCATTCTTTAATGCTTTCAATTAATCACCAATGCGAGCCAATAAAATGACAAGGGTTATCGCACATTTTTTTTCTTGGGGTACATAATTTTCTGGAAGATGACGCAACAGCGAGAGAGCACAGGTGGTGTCGCATCAGTCTATTAAGTTACGTGGCCCGAATTATTTTAGATAACAAGAGTGGACAGAGTGGCTGTGTAAAAAATTAAGTAGGAAAAAAAATGAAGAGTGTACGTATAGATGGTGTAGAACAAGAGATGAGGTGGGGCGGTCAAGAGTAGAACAAAGTGCGCGGCACATGTTTACTCGCGATAAACTTGGATGAAATGCTTGGCTAGCGATATCAGAATTGATCGAGTTTTGTTAAAAACTCGCGAGTGGCCTCTCGTCAATGTGAATAGAGACTGCGAAGTGCTTCCACTTGAATTGGGTTTGTACATACACCCCCACACGTCATATCTACAATATTTTCCGCCGTTTGAATGGAATACTAAAAATGTTAACCACCTTCGAAGCTCGCGACAAAATTCGCCAATAATTTTCCCCAGTTTAGTTACATTTTTTCCGGCAGTCACCGGCCGGGGACTTTCGGTAAATTTTGGTATAATCATATCTTAATTTTCATATTTATTAACATTTACCGTGTCGATATTGCACCTTAAGAAGTATCTTCCTTATATCCCGACGTTTCGACTTAACTACAATTATAAATTATATATAAATTACAAAATAAATATTGATTTTTTCGAAAATTTGCAAGGACGAAGACATCGGGTCTCCCGGAACCATGTGTCATGTTAAAGAACTGCAAAAATATGTTTGATGCATTCGAGTTTGAAATTATTTATTTTTTCAGTATGATATTTTCCAGCAATTCTTCATTCACTCACGCCTTTCAATTGTTTATATTGATTATACAATTATAATCGTCGGCGTAAAATAATAAAATGTCCGTTCTATATTAATTTGAAGCGGCAAAACGTTTTGCACGTGGCATAATTTATTCCTCTGAAAATGAATAACGTTATGATATTTCGTAATTAGCGAATTGGTATAAGCAGCGGGTGAAAGGGATGTAATTATTTTTATCCATCCACGTCCGATGGAACGAAACGATGCTATTCAATTAGCCGACCGTACGCTGTTTATGACAATTACATCGGAGTAAATTGTCCAGCGTAGGTCGCGGTACGGTCGCGATAGTATTAACTTCGCGTGACGTTGAGCAAAAATGGAAAAAAAAAAAAGGTAAAACGGTCGACGATTTGACGCGACACTCCGCTTGACCTCACGCGGTCCTGCGTTTCGTAATTAATTCATCAACATTAGCGCAGTTTTTAATTTTCATCATTCCAATGATATTTCTCCGTTGACTAACCCGATGACAATTGTAGCCCGTATCGTCACGGGCATGCTGGCGCCAAAACGTATGCTTCCGTAACATTATCATGAGATATTTGCCAACTTGTTCTACCCGATTTACTCGAAAACAGAGGATAGTTCGTATAACGCCTGGTGGGTGTCATATTGCATTTTCCTACCTTCAATTCTAGCGAATAAAATACTTTTCAGCTCGACGAACATCATAAACGTTCCTACGTCATAAAATTTCACGCTTTGCTTGTCCATACGTGAAATATGATAACAACACAACACATAGGTGACGACGGAAAACTTGAATCGACTGGAGATGGTAGTTAATGAAAAGATAAAGGATTTTTCTTGTAGTCCTATCGCTATACGCTGGAGAGTCCTATTGACTAAATTTTCACAGAAGCATCGGTATACCGCGACCGTACGTCTATGTTATGCGACAATTACGGCGAATATGTATAGATAACGGTTAATGCCGGTTACGGTTTCGGCAAACGGAGACAAGAACGACACGGGTGGACGTTGCCCACTCGACAAGGATGCTAACGACATTATCCTCCCCTGTCTGTGGAAAGGTCGAGTGAACTAATGATCGAACAGGGGTTGGCAGCGGGTATCAGGGCCTTCTCAATACACCTTCGAACCCGAACTCTCTATATCCCCGCGTATGACCGGAGGAAAAACGCAAAGAACTTTTCTACCGTGTTGCTACACTGTGCGCCCGAAAAATTCAACGTAAATTGTATCAACTGTAACAGCGTCAGGGCACGAGAGCATTTTTCGCTTACCCATAAGTGCCCAGAGTAATTCACTTTAAGATTAAAATATTGAATTTTCTTCTTTCAATTATAACGTATATAGGAAAAAACGTACTTTTATTACGATAGTTCGAAATTATATTAAAAATTACGCAAAAACCAGTTGTACATTTTCACCATTAACCCTATATAAAGTCAAAGTGTTCTTATCCTATCATTCGTTGTACTTTTACCTCGACTTTTTCAAATATTATGTCATATTCCGACACAGTACTCTAAAAGTTACAAATCGGGACAAGTAGAATGCCTCACCCCCCCCCCCCCCCCCAGATCCGTCGCACGCGAGGTTAAGGTAAAGAGAGTATCTTTAAACTGGATTTGAACAGATATTGTACACATCGTTAAATACCACGTTCGTGGTACTCGATTTCGAATTCATTGGGCTATTATTCGTAACTTTGTTTTCTCAACTTTATTACCGATGACAAGACACTTTATCTTGCTATCTGTATTTCGGGTATAGTAATGACATCGTTATAAAATCAATGGGAAGGAAAATCACGACCGCATTTCGTTTTATGAGACGTAGGAAACCGATTGGTTTTATCCTTACAAATGATTCTCTTTTTCACGACTGTAGTTGATTTTTGACTGTTTCGAGATTTAACGACGATGCTTGGACAACTTTAGTAAAGCAATTAAGTCACTTTATTATCTTGTACAGTGATAATGACTGCCGAGTGATAATGACTTCGTTCACCTTGCGCAGCAACAATATTAAAATGTGTAAAATACGTTAAAAATGATTTGATTTAAAGTCTATATGCTCCGTTTTTTTTATCAGTTTTCGAAAACGATGAGACAAAAAGGCTTGAATAAAATTTTAGAGTAAAAATGATCGTAAAAGTTAACGGCGGAGATGACAAAAAAGACTAAGGAATAAATTTCGAATAAAATAAGTCAGTAATTAATATGTCGTATTTTGGCTCAATTGAATATCAAGAGGGGCGCGGCAGCGCCTCAACGCCAAGTACTGAAAAAAAAGTATAAGACGTGACGCTACTGTGTATATCTACGCCAATATACCGGAAGTGTATAGTGTATAATATACACCCACAAAATATGATGGGGCTGAGGTTAACATTGTTGCATTAACGAGAACGTAAAGCGCAAGCACGGGAAACGGTTATTTTGAAGCATCATCGATCGGTCGGTTAATGTTCCGGTCGGCCGCGGCGCACGTCGCAGCGCACTCCTTGTGTACAGAAACAAATTTATAAGATACAGATATCTCTTCGTTGGAAACCAGCCTGACGATGCGCTCATTTAATAAATGTATGATTCATGCAGCCTATCAGTACAAAAATATTTAGATAAAAGTGTCCACGACACCCGCGCGTTTCGCAGTGATTTAAAAAAATCTTATTTTCATCGGAGTCAAACTATGTTATTAAAAAAAATCATATTCGATTAGTTACACGAGGTTGTTTTCTCGGAGCTTATAAAATTAAAAAAAGTGCAGGATCAACTGTTTTTCGTATGGTTCTTTGCTAGGCGAAGTTCCCAGCGTTTCTCAAAGTCGGTATGGAGAAAATCTCCCGTTACCAAACATATTCTCGGAGAACTCGATCTTATCGAGCTTCGGTTTAGTGATGAAACATCGCTTCGTCGTTCAAAACATTTCTAATAGATCCGCCATAAAAGTCAATCCCGTGCACAATTTACTTGTTCACAAACGCACAAAAATTAACAAATGGTTAACGAATCATTTAACCGATTGGTAATGTTGAGAACTTTTTTACCATCAACAGAGAATTTTTACATCGGACGTTGTTCCGTAGCTCGATTGCTATTGATTATTCGAATAAGTTTCGAAGCCGTCGTAGCGGTGTACGTTGATTCATGGTTCTCACGTGACATCTGTGTGTTTTTTGACATTATTTTTCATTGTAAATTTGCGAGAATTAAATTAATAAGTGTAATTATTTTATTTTTTGGCTGACGCCAAAATAAAAATTGTGAAGTATCGAGATACGTTACGACGGAGTAATAATCCCAGCGTAAGTAAAAAGAAAATGAAAACTTGTTTCAACACGTTTAGTCGTTTTAAGGTTAAACCTTTCATTAATACGATACGCAAACACTTATCCGCATTTATTTCGGTAAATGTCGACTTGGCGAATATACATGTTTATTTAACAAAAAATCTTTGCAAATGTTTTGACGAGTCAATTGCCAACGGATAAATAGAATTTTAATTACGACACAATTCTAAAATGTATTATCGCGCGAGACGAGATCACACGAGGATAGCGCACGATCTCGTGTAACGTGCAACATTCCGACGAAAGATGTCGCACTTGTCTGGCTCGGTGGCATTTTTCTTGACCGATCGTTGATCAGATCGAAAGCGGTCGGTCCGGCCGACCATTCAAATGCACCGATGGCATTATTTTCGTCAGTCTTCTTTTTAATAGCCAAGTTTCATTCAGATTCCAAAGTACCGCGGTGAAAATTTATCAAACCGATGACACCATTCCAATTCATCTCTGACCCTAATTTTTTTTTTAACTCAACCTCCGCACGTGTCAACTGTTCGTGTGGTCCGATTTCATCTGAGATCTTCCACATTACGAAATCTTTCGTTACAGATTAAAGCGAGCTTCAACATTGGATGGCACGCGTCCGCAACGTACGCGTGGCAAAATAAATATTGTGCGCACTACTCGCACCATACGCGTTCGTTTAATTTCGAAATGTCATCGAGAGCACAAGATAGCGTGGGTAGCCTTGAGGCTCGCGCGATTCTGTAACTCTGATTTGCAATCGGGCGGATGAAAAAGAACAAAAAGAAATATTTTTATTACACATACTCGACCAGTGTTCCACGGAACCGTTTTTTACTTTCATGCTGTTTTTTTAAACCTGTTGTTCAGGGAACTCCCAACTAACGCTCGATGACGCGAAACAAGAAAAATGCCATATATATTTTTGTTATATGATTTTATTGGTTGTTGCCATAGATTCTGTTAATATCGAGGGGTCTACAGGACAAAGTTGTACAGAAAGGAGTCGAGTGTATCGTAAACTAGAAGCAGGAAACTTCCTTTGACTCGCGACTGTATTGTGTCAGAGAAATCCTCCAAATTTAATGAAAATCCGTTCTTGCGATGGCGTTAAGTATCTATGTATGCGCGCACATGTGTGTGTGTGTGTGTGCGTGTTGTGAATGGTCAATACCGGCGCCTCAGGTACGATATACACGGAAAAACGATAATATAATCTAATACACATAGATATGTTGACATTCACAACTATACGTATTCAAAGTTGGACACCGGACTGAGTCACAATAATGAAAATATCGATAGATATAATTTAATTCAAGATGGAAGGAAGAACATGATCGGGGGAACAATTTTGGACAGAGGGTGACAGATAATTCAGTTGAAATTTTTACAAAACTACTATGTAGAGATTTGCCTTTTTTTTTTTTCTTTTTAATAAATAGAGTTTGGCTATAGCTATAATGAGATGAAAAAATTAATCTACTAGGAAACTAATAATGATTCATAAATAAGTTTTTGCGAAGGGTGCAGGCGACAGTCACTTTCTCTCTATTATTTAGTTTAACTGATTTGTTTTTTTGCTTCGCTCTCGACATTTTACTTTGACAATTTTTTTAATCATTTTACACGCACTCTCAGACACATTTCCATCAACTATCTTTCACATTTTGACATCCACCAGACGTTCATTTTCAAACGTTGCAGGTAATCTTAAAAAAAGTTTCTTCATTGCACACCAATTTATTTGGTATATTATTTTTACCGCTGAAGCAAATAATTGTTATTTTAAAAATTGCAATTGTACATTCGCTGTTGCTTTTTTTAAGTTGTACAATCGATTAATGGAGCTGCCCGTTGGTATTTAATTCAAGCATTCAAAAGTAAATATTACGCCGTGGCCGGTGACCGGTGAAACCGCGCACGAGAACCAACACAAACCCTATCACCCTTCCTACGTTACACGCTAACTGTAGTCTAAAAAGAAAGAATAAATATGCGATGCGAATACGCGCTTCGGTAAGTTACCGCCGGCCCGCCGGAGACACTGCATATCATATACATAGTATTCTCGTCTTCTTCACGATCCAACGTTACCTCCGAACAACGTTTATTCGATAGGATAAAAGATATTTTCTCCAATTACTATTCGGATTATTCGCTATTATCCAAATTCGATAGAACAAAACTTTACAGGATGCAATTGGATTAAAACTTTTTCTTTTTTTTTTTTTTCCTCGCGCTATCGCGACGAAGGGAGGACAAGAGAAATGAAAAACTAGCAATACTTGACAAAAAACTTTGGCATTACGGCTGCGCTAATGGCAATATAATAATACGCTACGACAATTAATAATAACAAACTGCGCGAAAGCGCGTATCTTCTCGAATGCAATGCCTCCGCGTGAAAGCATACTGTTAAATACTAAACGTTTTTATTTCCGGTTTCTGTGTGTACGTGTGTGCGCCGCCGTGGGTAACTTTGAGTTTTTTTTTCCTATTCGTCCAGATGCCAATTTAACCCCTTTCGCTCCTGTCGAACTAATGTTCAATATATCTATTGATTTTTTCCTCGTTTTACGATCGACAAGGTCTCAACATTTTTAGTATATAATCTGGATATTCAATAACAGTTTCCAATAAAATATATATGTATATAAACAATTCCAAATTTTTATTGCAAAAAATAGATTTTGATTGACCATTGATTCCATTGCACTGTTAATCGTAGAATGTTAATATAAATGTAACCGGAATCGATGAAATATAAATTTGCAAATTTTAAGCTGCCGAATAAATGCCAGAGCGAAAGAGTCAACGGGTCTACATGTACTTTGATTACGAGACTGATTGATGCATCGATGTACGCGTCTACAGTGCCGCCTCCCCCCCCCCCCCCCCTCTCCCCCCTTTGGTGATTCTTACCGAAGAAATTCATGGACCGAGTATCAATTCTATCTTCGCTCGAAATCAATTTTTAACGAAGAAATCTTCGATGTTACGAACATTGGCCGCATCCGTCAAGACCCTTTTCACTCTCGTCGATAAGATGTTTTTCCATCTGTTACATCGAACAGTCATCGTTGTTCATTCATCGGTACAATTCCACTCCTTCCCAATTTCCAAGACATTTATTATTAACCGATCAATCCCCGGTGGCCAAGTGGATGGATCTATCCCCAAAACGCGTTGAGTTACGAAGCGATATCGGAGTGACTATTTTTTCTGAATTCCGTTGTTCTTTTTGATTTTGGTTGAGAAGAGGCTTTTTTTTCCTCCCCGATTTGTCTGATTGATCTGGTGCGGTGCTGTTACTGCGCTCTCGTCGTTTTTCTGGTTACTCTTTGGATTTTTATTAAATTGGTCTCTCGTCAATTACGTGTAGCGTAGGAGGATTGATGAACGAGGGCTTGCCGAGGCGCAGCGGTTCTCGATCGCAACGTCACTCACAACTGACGTTTTCGGCCCATGTTGCAAATCTTGAAATGGCACAATGCCATGTCTGTAACACAAAAGATTTTGTGGTGGTTGGGCTAAATCTCGATTTTTTTTCTTTCGATTGCGAACACAATTTCGGGATTTCGATCGTTGCGCGGAGAGGAAATGTCGAATCCGCGTTTCAGTATCGAAACGACTGTGGTCATGAACCCGATTGAAGCGAAAGCGTTTGCCTTTTATAATCGGTGTACACAAAATGATTAGGAAAATTACTAGGATCGGAAAACAAATCGATAAACAATAATGGAGAAAATTACGACATAGCTACGACGGCCGCCCCGCGGCGGCAGTTCTTCGAATGCAATGTATCGATTCGCCTAAGTGAATATGCGGTTTTTCGATCTCGCCGAATAGAGGGGGCGGGGCGGCACGTGGGTGCAACGAAGTAGGAAAATAACCATACGAGAGTACGATAATGTAGTACAGTGTTGTAGATATGACGGTTAATCGAAGGAATCGTACGAAATCGTATATCGCCCGTCAAACCGGCGCCTTCGATCCTAATAGATCTCGCGAATGTGACACGAAGTGGCACGACTCTGCGCCAGATATCCTATTCCATTTGCAAAGTCGATCGAAACGCGGAGGAAGAGAAAGATGAAACGAGTCATATAGATCCTACATCGTGACGTCAGGATGTCAGGTGTCATCGTGAGTCAAGTGATTCAATTGGCGGAGCAGAGATCTTTCTGTCTTCCCGGCGCCGGTTTTCCCCCTCCCTCCGGATAATACTCATTGTAACACTATATCATTATACGTCACGCGTCCAAGGAGATCCCGTGATCGAGCATAGAACCAAAAGGCAAATAAAACAATACGGAAATACGACGAATCATCAAACTTTACTGTCGTCCAATTTGACGGATCTTTGACGAATTGATTTTTAACAATGATAATCCAATGAATTTCTCTACTCGAAGAATTTACTAGTACAAACGTAAAAAAATATGTTCAATCCTTTTTCCGATAATGATTAAAATTAAGTGCAAATCATCGCGGACTAGTACTTGCAAAAAAAAACCTCAGACCTCTTTAATAAGACCGAAAAATCTTTGCTAATTATTCTCAGCGATAAAAAAAAGAGCGCCTCAACTCACTCGTTTCGTAACCGTTGGTTGTCGAGGACTCGCGATAATCTCGTCAAACCCGTTGGCGATATTGGTGGCCGAAAGTCTTTCGGACAAGTCGCGAGACTACGACGTCCTAAAAAAGTTGGAAATGGCGGTGGAAAGAGAAGGCACAACGTTCAAAGATGAGCTCCGCCGTGATAGGTGGTTGCGACAGTTTTTTTTCTTTTTTTTTTTTTTCGAGGGAAAACCCGTAGTATAAGGCACCTTTGCGTGGTATTCATATCGATAAAATAACGTAAGCTCTGCGCCTGTAATGCCGCATGACGAGGGGGTAAGTAACCCAGAAGGATTTGCGGTTTTTTTTTGGAAAGGGTGTAGCCAAGTGAACGATGAACGTGCCGAGAAAACGTTGACGAGGATTGCCGAGATACTCATGTAGGATCGTGGGTCGGCCCAATCGACGGAAGGTCGAAGCACTCATTCCACTCCTCTGTATCCTTTCATCGTCACTGACAAAGCACATGGGCAACTCTTGACCGTCTCAATAAAAGGTCGCGTACTCCCTTTATTCGAGCGAAAAGTTAGAAGGTTCACATGAAAATTGTACCTTACAACACGATTGTGAGCGCTTGAAAAATTTACGAAATTATCGCCACGAAGCTGGATAATCGAATATATTACGCGTCCCCAACAAATACCGTTCGAACTTCTCGCCTTCGTTTCAATTGCTCGCCACTCTGTGTTATTGGATATGAAAAATGTATCCGTGTTCCCGAAGGGTGGTAAAAATTATTACTCTATTGGTATTACCCGAAGTGCATAATTTCGCATTTACATCGTCGTCGCTATAATCAGTACGAAGAGGGAGATAATTCGATTTTATAATGATAATAAGATTTACTTACAACTGGTTCGCTTTCCCGAGTGCGCCGGTGCGTGATGCACGATCGCGCTCGGTATGGGTAGCATCTCGACCTCTTCGGACGAGTATTCGCGCCGATCTCTTCGCGCCTCAGCTTCCAGCATCGCCTGTATCTCCATCTGTTCGTCGTCGAGCTCGCGAACCTGTTCGATAACCTCGTGCTTCCGTTCGGCAATCTGTTTGAGCCTCTGGAGCAACAGCTGTGATAACAAAAAAAAAATGAATATCTATAATCGAGAACACGAAATTGGTAATTTAATTATGAAATACGAACTTGTGACTCGACTGAATATAATTGAGAGATAATTGTACTCACGAAGCTTTCGGCGTCGTCGACGTAGTTATCGTTGTAAATGAGACCCGGCGGTACTGGCTCCGCTTCGGCTTCGACTAGATAATTTTTCGGTGTGCACAATACGAGTACCGCCAATAACGATAGACCCGAAAAACGACCGAATATGCGACCCTTCATTTCCTTATTTCTACTCATAGAGGATCTGCAAAAAAATAAATAAATAAAAAAAACACGATTAAATTTGGGCTATCAAAGTTCCGTCGTAGGATAAAAGTTTTCCCAAGCGTTGGTAAACCGCACATTTTCGTCGAACTTCATATTACTCCAGAATAACCAATTACTTTTTGATGCTACAGTTTTTTTTTTTTTTTTTTTTTTTTTTTTTTTTCATGGCAGAAACGTTTGCGTGCCCTTGAAATCGCGGAGAAGAGAAAACGCAAAAGTGACAAGGCTAATATTGCGGTTAAGCTACATCCCCTTGGTAGATTGTACGATCACAACTCGTGCTTCTTATAGACTGAGCCATAGGGATCCTTTGAAAATTACATAATAATCCGGTCACGAGAAAAATCTGTGTGTAAACTCGACATCGGGGGATGTGGGGATTTGATTTAACACAAGTCCTTCGAAGCGCGGCCCTATACATTTTTTTATATGCAAAGTCGATGTTACTTTTTTATTTTATACTCGCGTTCTTCACGCTTCCCAATAGCGGTCGAATCAATCGCGATCGTATCGGACAAAGATTTCTCTTCGATGTTTACTCCGATATTAATGGGGCCGCTGCGTCTGTTTCACGGTATCGGATAATCTTGTTGCGATGACGATGTTCATTGTTACACTTATTGTTACTACACTCCAATTATTACAATATTCGCTAATGATCCGCTGATCGTATGAAAACGTGACGATGAAAAAAAAGCGACAACATATGGTTGCAACAGATTTGTTAAATGTTTCATTGATCGGCGAATTAACGGGAACGAGGGTCAGATTTCGAGGGTGGTTTTTACTCGATGCTTCGGAATTCGTCTACTTGTTGCGCCGACAGTCCCTATCCACCCTTTTCCTCTGGTATTTCTTTGCGTAGGTGTAAAAAAATAAAAATAAAAAATGCCGTGAAATGGAAGAGCAACGACGTGGTTCGAAAAGAATTTATAGTTATCGACTAAATATTTCGAGTAGCTTGTATGCACTATACGAATACATATTTATTACGGTTTTAATTTACTTGTTTTTCGATGCTCGGTAAGCGCAGAGACAGATACATTAATAAAGTGTAGCCACTCCGTGGGTCTCTATTAGTAACGATGCTAGAGAGACTACCTGCCGCGGTAGATTTCAATTTAACTGAAAAATGTTTGTTTCCTCGTCCGAATGAGAAATGGATTATGGTCATTATACGGGCCGCTATGCATTATGCTTAACGGATCTCGGCAAACAAAAAAAATATATTGTTCGGACCGTTTGAATTTCCGCATCGCGACGGTGGCGAGTCTAGCTTTTTTTTTTCAGAGTGCGAATTTCCGCGTTAAAAAATACCATTAGACTAAAACACTGTCGACGTAATAGATAAAACTGGTATACAGACGAGAAAGAAGTAATTACGAGGCCGTCCAATGTGTGAAGTCGTCTTCTCTTCGGGCGAGAGGAGGGTGACGAAACCGATTGCAAAAAGTTAAATTTCCATTCACGCCTTTCCCGGCTCCACAAATTACCGTATATTTAGGTGATTCAATTTTCCTGCATAATCGGCCTTTCGAATCGGCGCGTTCATTTAAGCGAATAGCGAGGAAAACTGTCCGACTGCCGTAAAATGAATTTTTCATTACTCTCCCTATGTGATAAAATAATCATTTCGATAAAATCGCGAAAGATTTTTTTTTAGCTTCAATCGTCGCTCGTTCGATGGTTTATGTCCTGGCGACGACGTGATCGGCGCTCGAGATTACTCGCTTGGTCCGCGAAATATCCTGCAGATCTATGAGCCCACAGGTACCCAACGAGATTATAAAAATATTATCATCGCATTCTCGCCCCCTTGTTTTTTGTTTTTTTATTTTTTTATTTTCTTTTATCGGGCTCATAATCGCAGTTTCTGAACAGAATCATTCTTAAAATTTCAATACATTTTTCAAACCCGACACATTTACAGTAGAGAATTATACAAATACAAAGAAATAAAAAAACAAAAGTGAAAATCGTTTTCCGAAGATTCGGCAAATATTAATTCCCTTATTGTAACTGAAAAATTGTTTTTGCAAAATTTATATGATGCACGATGATATTTCGTACAAAATCATTCGTATAGAAATTTAGAATATTCTATTATTTAAAAAACAGTTTTCAGCCGTCGAATGTTTCTGTTGGAGGGCGAAAATAGTATAATGAAATAATATTACGATCAA
This sequence comes from Buathra laborator, assembly GCA_934046635.1. Taxonomy (NCBI): domain Eukaryota; kingdom Metazoa; phylum Arthropoda; class Insecta; order Hymenoptera; family Ichneumonidae; genus Buathra; species Buathra laborator. Next base: position 24,486,450 of record OW203894.1, read on the forward strand.
TCAACGCGCGTAACTGACATCAAACTCCATTTAGCATACGAAATTATCTACATAACGCGAGACGTTGGACCGATGACAATTAACTAATAAATTTTCACAGGCTTGAAACAAAAAAACGATTATCTAAAATAATATTAAACGTAACTAATGAGAAAAAACATTTAGATCGACTATAACGTGTTTCATACCTTAAAAATCTTCGTTAACTCCCTCCTTTTTTGAACTTTGAAAACAACAAATTCTTACGTTGAAACACTGTTTGTCACTAATATCTTTACAGAGGTACACAATGTACATGGGGAGAGGTGGTGGCGGGAAGGGGAATGATTTTTCCGAGCTTTTCTTTATTCCGAATTCGTGTAGGATGCTTTTTGGTGGCACGGTGAGTTCTCGTAGAGTGAGCAGCGAGGGCTGGTGCGCCTACTATTATACCCCCGATGCCCTACCGCCACCTCTCGCTCTCCTCGCTACCACCTGTAGGATGTTCTGTATAGCATTAGAGGTGCTCGACTACCCCCTCCCCCCCCCCCCTCCCCCGCCTACGTAAACGACATACGAATTTCCCTTTCCCCACTCTATCTCACCTTACGTCCTACCGGGTTATACACATTTCTCAGGTAAAAATATAAATACAAGATGCTCCCATCCCCAAGTTCTACTTTTCGTCTAACCTTGTTATTCGAATCGGAGTATCTCGAATCTCCAAATCGATGTTTACTAAGAATGGTACGTTTCAACGATGGAATCAACTTTGAAAAACTTTTTCACACTTTGTACTCGCGGGGGGGTTGTATGCAGCGAGTAAAGGGTTCGCGTGTTACACGCTACGCCTCGCCGATTCTTTGGACCATTGTTGCTCTCGAGAATATAAAACTGGTAGCTACGTGACGAATGCGCGAGATTCACACGCGACGTGACATTAGTTCGGTGCATTGTACGATATATCGCGCAGTTACAACGCTTCCAAACGCAAAACGCTTGACGCTATACGCGACAATTGTACCGAAGGTGTATTCCATTTCGTTCTCGTATTGCACACCATATTTTTACGATCTCACCATCGTCCATCGCTTTCCGTTATCCGCGTTTGCATATGCGATGCTGGTCGTACTTCATGCGACCTCCACGAATATTTTTTAAACGTGCGCGATAGTAACACCGTTCAACGATACATCGACATCATTTATCGGTGTTTCAAAGTTAATGTAAACTTAATTGGAGATATTTACATTTCACGGAGGCGATATTTTTCTCTAATTGAACGATAAACTTGATATAAAAAACGGATTTATTATCAATCGAATTTCGTTCGATCAGTGAAGCGATTTTTATATGTTTTTTGTTTTGTTCTAATTGAGCAGCCAATTCGTAATTAAAAAGAATTTTGCTTATACATGGATTATTGTTTCACGATAATATTAATCAAATCTCAGTTGCCCTGGGGTCGATGAAAGTTTCGTCGGCAACGCTACACGAGTTTGATTGCCGTAGTGGCATCCGGGTAGTCGGGCCTAAGTGATCGAGGTACGTAGCCGGTCAGACGTCGAGGCACTCAAAGTCAGTTTGATGAGCCTCGAAGCCAAGTTCTCGCCGAACTAACGAGCAAGAATCGACTTTTAATATTTTATCAAAAATTTAACATTCAGCTCTCCTTCGTTCAAATCATCAAACGAACACTTGCTCTTCCGTTAGAGCTACTCTCGTGCCTTACCTATCATCCGTATATTCCTAAATTAATGTAATTATTGAAATGTCCATTACTTTATAGGGCAGACAATTGAATGGTATTCTGTTATCATTCCATTATCCGAAGCTTCTCATTGAGACGATCGTTTTCGAGAATAAATGATATGTCATTTTTCTTCGATTGGTCGATCGAGTGTCGATTGGCACGCAGTAGTAGGGATTTTACTTAGTATTGTTCAGTTATCGTATAGTCGAGATTGATTCTTTGCTTTTGTTTCGTTCGCTATTGCCATAACGTCTCACGAATTGCGTAAATTTTCGTTACTATTCGCACTGACGAGCGATGAGAGCACATTTAAAATTAGCCGTTGTTCGCTATTCGCTTGCTTTTTCCATCGCCAATATTGAGCTCCCGGCCAATAAACGAGAGCACGAGAAGCGTGAAAGGTCGGAACTGCGGATTGGCTCATTCGCGCGATGTGGGAGAATGAAATACACAGAAGAATCCCAAGTTCATTAAGCGATAAGCTCCGATAACTCTCGGTTTAAGATGAGAGCCTCGGGGGAACCTCGAAGTTTCTTAAGACTTGTCAACGTTTTTTGTTTTTTCGTATTTTTCTCCTGGCCTTCACTATAGTAACTCCGCCAAAATGGCCGAAGTCATCGCGACCGAGAGATCGTCGTAGACTTGAATTCGATGCCACCGAAAATTTTATTTTCAAAAATGTCGACTTTCAAGGGCGACATTTTGTTAGCATTAATTTTCTCTCGTCGTATATCTCGTAGACGCAATGCAATACGAGCAGGAGGCTTCCGCAGGAGGCAGGAGGCTACGAAATACCGCATAACAGAAGAGCGTATTCACGTTACTGTATATGTTAAATTATTCGAGTTACGCCCTTCCGTTATTTAACCGTCGAAATTATCCTTATTGCCTACTTGAGTCAAGTGTTTTGGGAAACTCCTTCGTGTTTCCGTATAACCGATCGTATAGCAGCAGATCGATTGAAGTCAGAAGTGCGATATATATGACGATTCAACGAGAGCCCACTCTCGTACTATAATATTTATTTGGATGGATCGACCAAAGTTCCTGTGGCTAATGCTGAATATATAGTTCGGTAAAAGGAAATTCAGAAATTCAGTTTAGCATAACTCCATTAATGTTCCCAAATTGTTTCTTGATTTTAAAGAATTTTTGGGCTTTGTTTTGTTCTCGTTGCTGTTTGTCGCGATCAGAAAATATGTCTGATCATGAGGAGGAACTCGAGAAACCCTTTGCAGTAGAGAGAGCAAAGACCGGTCGAGCGAAGTGTAAAAAGTGTAAATGCCCGATCGACAAGGACGCCGTTAGAATTGCCAAACTAATGAGCAATCCGTTCGGCGAGGGTAAGATGAAGGCATGGCATCACGTAACGTGTATCTTCGACGTATTCGCGAAGCAACGAGCGACTACCAAGAGGATTGAGGATCCAAACGAAGACATAAGCGGTTGGGATGATCTTGTCGATGATGACAAGAAAATAGTACTCGAGAAGCTTGAGGAGTTTGAGAACAATGGTAATGTCTATTATAGCACAGCATTATTAAATTGTTCCTAATAGTAATGCCCCATACTAACGATTGGCATTGTTATATCCTGATATCCGCGAGATATAACAAACAGCCTTAACCGCAATCCAAGGATGCGGATGGTTAAGCTTCGAAGATACACATCTCATTATTCAACAAATTCATTAGCTACATTATTAATGTGTTTACACGTCAAATACACGGAACGCGCGGCTTTTTATGCAAAGAATATCCCGACGTTTATCTATCTACAATGGCATTTTGTCTGCTATATTTATTAAACTATCGATTCGTTACGCAGCTCCGTTCAAAGGCCCGGCTAAGAAAAAAACATCGCCAAAAAAATCGCCACGACCGGGAAGTCCGAGTCCGGCTGGTCCTTCGGCAAAAGTAGCGAAAATCAGTGCCCAACATTCGGCAACCACCGGGAACAACCGTGTTACAAAAAATCTAACGAAGCAAGACGACGCTGTATCCACGACGTCTACGAGGGACGACGCCTTTCGAGAGTTTCGTCGTTTGTGCGCTGATCTATCGAACGCCAGCGCTTATACGGACAAAACCGCGATCGTCAAGCGAATGCTAACCAAAGGTTCCGGGGGAGGTAAGTTAAATATTAAATATGCGCGGGCAGTACACATTTATCATGAACAATCGCGACTAAAAAAGCGATTAATATCAATTGAAAAACGTAACGATTCGCACTGGTCGGACTGGCGGTTCTCCAATCGACGCCCGCGAGACCGTGAATCTGACAATCGATCCACTCGTTCAGCATATCATTGCTCTAATCGCGCCAATGGTTTACGAGAAGTCAAAGAGACCCGCGCGAAGAGGAGGGAGGGCCGATCAATCGGACGAATTAAATTTATACACGAGAGAATGTAACATCAATCGGACTAACGCTGAGAATCGTTGCTGACGCATTTCTCTTTCGTCGAATCAAAATCGACGTTCCTTTTTTTTTTTTTTTTTTTTGCTGCCCGACCGTTTTGAAGAGACACTCGATACGATGTTTCGATCGACGAACGAATTCTACCGTTTATCGTTTGCCCGAAAGTGGTATATTCAGCGGACTCGTCGCGGCGTCAATCGGCGTCGTATCAATGGCGTGTATCGAGGAAAAAAGATATCGAGTCTCCCGTCGAAGTCACGATTCATTCTCGGCGTTCGCGTCTTCGCGATGCGCTCAACACGCGCTTCGTTCGCGCGCGTTACAGTAATAATCGGCGAGCGGTTGTTTTTTTTTTGCCTTCACAGTTAATAATATGTGTAACACGATACCGGAATCGGATACAAGGAAAGCATTAATCAAGCCTCTGTCTCTTTCTTCTACGCTCTCGACAACATTTGCGGGTCTTCTCTGCTCATTGCCGGTCGAGTTAAGTGGAATATTTTTATGGGGGGTTATCTGACCGAAGAGGCACCGATCGTCGGCGTGACGACACGGGAAAAACGAGACAGAACACATCTTCAAACTCTTCGTTTTCTATTTAAATATGTAATGACGCACGAGAAGGAGAGTTTCATTATTTTGGGTCGTTCCGTACTATTCGTAGCCCGGCAAACGTTTCTTCGAATTTCGTTTTTTTTTTTTTTTTTTTTTTTTCATATCAGATGGCAACTTGTTATCGCGAATATTGAGCGGACCCCACCGTGTCAATGACAGACACATTTCACAAAACAGGGGTAGAGGGGGTTAACGTTCTCGTTGTTATCCATTCGTGATATAGAATTTTATGAAATTTCAAACAAACCGTCGAACGGGATTGACTTATCGGCAGAGGCTGTTGAAATCGCAGCCGAATGTAAATTTCAATGACGATTTTTCGCGGCATAATCAATATTAATTAAAAAAAAAAAAGATTTATCGAGCCTCGATATTGTTGAAGGGTTGGAAAAAAATCGTGTTCGCGTATTATAAAAATTTTCAGAGATGTACTATTAGTACAAATTGATAGCTTTCTTAAACTACCCCCGCGCGTGCTACTTACATTTCCGGTTGCAATAATCCGCCGTTAATTATTTTCTCACAATCGTCTTGTCCGATGGAAATTTCATACGATGCCGAGGATCTTTTTTCCACGTCGCTGCGGTCGGTATTAGTTAAAAGGTCTCTGTTGCGAACTTGCGCAGCGAATGTCCTTACGCGTGTCCCCGAATTGCAGCGAGTTTTTAACACAAAGTTTTCTCCGCAACGTTAACTCTCGCCTCGTCCTTGTTCTTTTTGTTTTATGCCAAAAGTTGGAACGTAACGGACTAAGTCATTTCGGCTAATTGCGAGATCCTTCGATGAATAATAAAATAAAAAACGACCGCAAGCGGTTGATGAATTTATTTATTTTTATTTTCTTCTCTCAGAATCGATGATCTATCGATTCACTGATAATCGTCACCGAAATGCCCGTATCTCTCACTGATGCACGAGTTGCGCCGAGCTCGATAATGCAAATTGTTTTACAATTAATTTTTTTCTTCGAAACAACAAAAAGGGAAAAGTGAAAGTAAAAATGTTTTGTCACGGTTGTAAATATGTCGATAGACTTGTAGAATTCGGAAGCGCCTTTGAGATCACTGCATTCACTGTTTTGCGATTATTGGCCCAGTCAGAGAAGCGTTGTCACTTATAAGCTTACCGTCCCCACCGCCAAACACCAATAGTCGATGCCGATGACGAGCCCCTTCGTGTGCAGCCAGCTTGGCGGCACCAGACTCCCACTCGTTTCTCTCCCTCTTTCTATCTTTCGCACTTTTGTTTTTCCGACTCTCATATCTATTATGCATAACCACTAACTCAGCCACTAACTCCACCCCTTCCACCGTCGACGCTCTTTCGTCTCGCACCTCGGATTCTTCCCCTTCTTCTACCCTGTGCGTTCCTTCAAATTCGCAAAAGTGTACGTTCGTACGTATTTATTGCATTGATACGTGCGTTGAATTGTCAAACGTTTGAATCTCCGGTTAACCGAATGGCGCAACGCAACGAGGGCCGGAAAGTTGAGGCGCAAAAAAAAAACGCAACTACAAAAACCGGCGTTAAATCAGTAGTAAATCATATCATAGGCGTATGTTAAATTTAAACGAGGCCCGCCGCGCCGATGCCGACGCCGAAAGAGAGATTAGTTATGCTTCATGAATGTGTATTAGTTTCCGTTGAACATCTTTGCACAATCCGGAATTCGAGACCCTTCTTCATGAATTTATATTACTTTGGCACTTGGCCCGATAATGAATACGCATGCGAGTTTTCAAAATGATTACACATTATCGTCTAAACGACAAAAGTCAATCATCGCATTACCAAACTTCGATAGCGACCCGTATGCGAAATTTTAATTAATAATAATACCAAACTGCAAGCATAACGTTTATCACTCGCGATTGAATTTTCGTCCGGCTCTTTATCTTTATACCCGAATTATATAATTTCAAAAAATGGGCTATAATGTAATCGTTGAAATAATCGATTATTCAATTAATGCACCTTGAGAAAATGCACAACAATTATTCCTCGATAAATCATTGATTAACAAGCGTAACGCGCGCAACGGATCATCGAAATTAAATAATCGTCGAATCATCGGTGAATAACAGATAACAAAACAAAAATTAAGATTTCAACGACTTCTGAAGATCTAATACATTCGCAATTTAAATTACGAACAGTCACAACCCCTCTAACCGGCTTCGTTGCGGTCAAACGCAATTCTCGAATACAAATAAAAGAAAAAGGATATTATTATTATTACAGATGCAATCGATGCGTACATTCATATATTTTTATTAACCATGAAGTCATCGCCTTATATTAGTTGTCGATTGTGTCTTTACGAATTCCACGTACATACAATAATTGTCATGATATATAATGCAATTACGCATGGTACTCGTATAATTCATCTCGTCTGTTACCCTCGTGTCGTCGTTCTCGCCCCGTATAACGCCCCGTTCGACTTTATCGGACCGCAAACTCTCGACGACCTCCCGTCGTTAATGGAATTCTCGGCCAAAAGCTATCGTACGTTTTATCGTCGCTTCTGCCTGTTGCGATAATTTAAAAAAAATTCAATTCGCACGGATTTTTTTTTTTTTGTTTTTCATTTCAATACACGCGTATTTTAGTGGTCATCACGAATATGCGTCCGAATTTTAAAAAAATAATAATTTTTGTGCCATGTCATACGTTATAAAAATTTGCAGCATCCTCACAGCATACATTGTCAAACGTCTCTTCTCAAGAAACGAGGGCATTGATTCCGAATCGAAAAGGTGGGCTATCCTCGTTCGAAAGATATAGAATCAGCTTTTATTATTCGGTATCTCACGAACAGTAGAGTCGTACACATTGTCAATGATGATTAAACGCAAAAAGCGCGAAACGCGACTTGGTGGTATTCGCGTTCGCGTCGCGATTAGAATTCAACGGAAGATCGTGTTGTTTGTCAAAGATTCGCAAATCCATTGAAACGAATCATTCTAGTATATGTATATAGTTGATCTTCTGTCTTAATCATTAAATTTCTAGTCATACGCGGCCAACATATAGTTACGCATTTGCGATATATTCGTTCGCGATGAATCTTCTTTTTTTTTTTGTCTCTTCTGGATTTACACTCCCGAGGAATTTTACCTTCTTAGCTTCGTTTCTCGAAGCTATATCCACTTGTTTAAGTCTTATTTCGAAATGTTGCACTTTTCTTTTCCGACAATTTCTCTTGTTTATCAAAAGAAATCCAACACTCGTCCGTGCGGATATAATACTTTTTCATTTCCGCGGGTAGCGGTGGGACGCCACTCGATAAATCGCACATGACAAATTTACGACAGTTAATGCGAGAAAGGCATGACGACGTTTAGAAATTCCTCGAATGAAACGCGTATACATTAGGCTCTTGGGGTATTGCGTCTTTTGCGACAAGCGCTACTGGGAAAAGACTTGGACGACGAAGTCAACAATATTCCATATATATCTATATATTCACCAATCAACACGATGCGCATGGTACGCAACTGTCATGGTATTGATATACTCTTCGCGATGTGATTTTCTTTCTCGCGTTTACTATATGCGATAGATGTTCCACATTATGCTGAGTAGATGAGCGCTCGAGTGACAAAATGACATCATCCGACACTCGCGTTCGCACATACCATCACGAACATATTGTTAATCAATCCTTCCTTTTGCCTCTTGCATATATATTCATTGTTTCGTTAAATCCCGCGTAATTTTCGCCGTTTTTTAATTCCTACGAATTCCAATCAATATTCGAACGCCTCTTTATTGTCATCTTCGCTGCTTGTATGTAGCGCGATGTCATCTTCATCCTGCGTTATACTCGCGCCGCTGGGTGAGGGTCATTCGAAGAATCGTGGGCTGCGAGAGCCACGCAGTCTGTGTCTTTTTATCTGTGTCGCTCACGCGGCCTGCTTACCACTGTTTCCGTCGCCACTCTTAATAGTCTCATCTCTGTCTGTCTTTCGGTCCTACATCCCCTCTCTCGTCCCATATATTTTAACATCGACTATCGTTCTCGTTAATATAATCATTTATTAGTTTGTGCGACAAACTGCGCAACAAACGATTTTCCGGGCTATCCGTGACGTTTGGGTCACGAAAAAATGTCTCATAGGCTATAATTTACATTGAAAATAGTATATCCATACCACCGAGACACGAGTGGCGATTGATTTATCATCTGGACTACGCTCCGCTTAATTTTGCGAAGATACGAAAAGGACGCTCGTCCATCACTTGGCTCGCCCACTAATACAAACTATTTTCTCAAATAACCCGATTCTTTAAAGAAACAAATTTTTCTCATCTTATAAATGATTATTATTGTTTTCAATTTATATCTTCTATTTAATCGAATTAAATACAGATCGATAACATCATTCAGTTATTACATAATAGTCTCGTGTCCTTCCATATCGTTTCCATGTCATTATGTATTTCTACTACTGTCCTTGAATCGCCGGGTCAGTGGGCCACGTGGAGAATTTCTCTGTAATCTAATTGTACAGAAGGACGACACGAGCGGGACATACATATTTTTATTCGGTTATATTTACTACCCCAAAAGCATCCGTACATCTAGTGTAAAAATATTTCTTCACAGCGACCGTCATCTAGCGATCATTTTCTATTTCTTTGCGCGACTTCTCTGTGCGAAGTATAGTCTAGCCATTCTCTTTATCGTTTCAATCTCTGCCTTATGTAGGAGAACAAACGAGTACAAAGAAAACAAAACGAAAAAACCCCGTATAAATTTGCCTAATTGGATCCCTTCGTTTGTGCGTTGATACTTCGTCGCAAAACTAAGCGAAGCGTTATAGCGACAATAAAATAACGATGGCCGGGGCGAGGAGGAGCGTTTTCGAACGACGAGTTATACGCATCGTGCGATATTAGACTGCCAAATACAGCTACACTTGGAGACTTTAACACGTGCTGTCTGTGTTCATGTCATAAACCGTTCGACACGCGAGTTATTCACCCCTGCCCCCTGTTTTTTGCCGCATTTTGTAGGCACCGGGTATAAAATTCATCCATGAACCAAAAAAAAAAGTCAAGTGAACGAACGTCAATGATAAATTAACTTGTTCAAAAAAACCTTCATCTAATATATAAAGTTTTGCAAAATGTATATTTTACTAATAAAGATCACCCCTAAATTATTTGAATGCATGTTTAAAGAGTTGAAGAGGGGAGGGAGGGGCTTTAACGAGTAATTGTCGCCGGCAAAGCCTGTTCTTTCCATTTCGCGTCTTTAAAGGCTAAACAACGACCGTCGTATGCTTATACACACCGCGTAAGCCCCTTTCGCTGTTAGAAATGCGATTTGTAAACACACGGTGGAATTTCAACGTACCACTCGCTCGGGGATACAGCGCCGGGTCTGCATTTCTCTGCATACACTCGATGTATTTATTAGACATTTTTCAACGCGGGAATGACCCATTGCTGCGCGCTGTCTGTGTCAGCTTCCCAACGACAGCGATCGTACGAAAAATAAAAAAAAAATAGGTTCTTGGCCTCGGAGATCCCACGTCCGTCACATTGTGTTATGTTATACTCGGAATACAACTGTGCCAAAGCACGGTGACTTTCCACTGATGACGAATGCGACATCGAAGAACTCGTCGGATAACGGTGGGTTTGCATGTTGTCCTGCTGTCTCCGGGTTAATAATCCAGCGCCGACGAACTCGATGGCTCGAAGTAGCATGAAAAACGCCAATACTGCCCCACCCCCCCGTTCATTGGGTAATACCGATAATCCCAAAATTTCAAACCGAAAAAACTCGAAGATACTGCCGTTATTGTTACTGCAATATAAAAACTAACTGAGTCATTAGCAGTATCTCATCTTTGGAACTGGTGATGAAACGATTCCGTCTTCCGAATTGTTTCAAAGTGCACTGGAGCAAAGTTCAAAAATGTTCTCTATGAAACACACATCGTTCATAAATCGTTAGCGGCGTTTACTGCAACGATATTTTTTTTCGAATTGTTTACATCTATCCAAAAATCATCGTTTACTTTGTTATATATTTCGAGCAGAAATATATAACATATGAATATGAAGTTGCGAAACAAAAAAAAACTATATTTTGCTCTGCCTCAATTCGCCGGATAAGACGAGTCGATGACGATACTCTGTTTCTCGCGCAATCCGATCGCAAATATTTCGCAGACTCGTGGAAGTTGTGAGAACACAGTTACAGTTGTCTCTTTTGGGATGGCAGAAGAAGAAACGAAACTCCGTCTCACGGTCGCATGTTCGCGCCACGCGGGCCGACGGGTATCGAAGAACCGCCCTGCTGTGCCGTATTGTAGCATGTGCAATTAAGACGCGAATATATCTCCGAATGAATACATCATTAGTAGAAGAGTAAAATAGTCAATACTTTGCGTCAAAACGAAGAGTTTAAAAAACGCTTGTGGAGCGCATAATACGATGTATTTTTTATTCTATTCAACACGAAAACGACAATATATTTTGTTTTTAAGCCTAAAATCGACCCGAACATTCCAAATTGACGATTATTTTTATTCTACGCGAATAATTTCCGGATTCAAGAGAGGGGCTGAACCCGGAAACGCCATTGTCACTCGGTATAAATAAAAAACGAGCACACGAAGATATTAAAATACAATCCAGCATTTGGTATCATTATCAAATTCGTTGAGTTGTTTGACTCGCTGTTTAATAACAAGAAAATTTTCTCAAGTACAAAACACGTTACACATAAAATTCGCTGGACATTTCGCTGAGATCGATTCCGAATTTTTACTTGAAAAATTGATTTAGTTTTTCATCCCACATCGAAAGAACGACTCGTTGAAAGAACTTCGTTGTAACTTCGCGCCCGTAATCTTTGATCATCTCGATTTTTTCAATAAATTTCAATCGGAAAGCAAAGTAATTCCCGTTCGTGAATACACGAAATCGTTAAATTTTCAAGACATACACTTGGACAATGAATGTTTTGTGTTTATTGTTATTGGTCTCTTCCCTCGAGAATCAGAAGCGAGAACATTTTTAATTGTTTACACTCGGCAAAAATAAAAGGAAATAATATAATTATGAATGATCCGTTGTGGAATTTTTAGTGAAGATTAGTTTGCAAGAGGGTTTTAACACAATATATGCGCGTTGCGACAAGTAATTCTCCGCTGAGGGGGACGCCTCGAATAACTCACGAATTATCGAATCAAATATTGCGTTTAATGTGTGTTCAATATTAATTTCATTTATTCGATAACATTCCGCGAATTTCCAAAGGTCAGACACGTCGCTATCTTTTAATTTGATTCACCCTTTCAAGATCAATTTCTGTGTCGTTTAATTTTGTCACCGATAGAATATCCGTTGATCCCCCCCTTCCCCCCACTCTGGATTACTCGAACGGTAAAGCTTGGTTTTTTCTTCGTTTGACCGGTTTTTTGCGACCAATGCGCGATACAACTGTATCATGAATGAATACGCGTAACCGTCTGCTTGATTTTTTCATGCATATTGTAGGGACCATCGTGACATTTTGTTCGAAGAATAACCGTGAGTTCTGGCATCCGATTTGTATTGGACGTTAGGTGGTCTATAGTTGCTGGCTTCGGCAATGCGTGCCTTTGTCATTTTCTAAGCTACTTGTATCTAAGCTAATTTCCTATGCTACCGAGATTCACAAGATGAACATTTAGCGGTAGGTGGTATTCGTCATCGTTGACGCATTCGGGTATTATCTTCCGGGAACGTTTGAACGGCATTATTCGTCCGCTTCCGCTTGCGTGAGCCATTTAAAGTGTTATATAGCGACAGCTTTTCTCGTATCAACGATAGTATACTCGTTATTTTAATGTAGTAGTTAGTGAAAAAGATATAGATGCACGGGCGCACGCAGGCGTCCAAGAGTCTGGCGCGTCTCTCGAGTGCACTCGTTCCCCAAGCATCTCGTATGCTCATCGGCATTGCATTGTCACTTATTTTCAATCTCTCTCTCACACTTTGGCTCCGTAGAATCCGAGTGCGTCCACAGTTCAGTGTTATTCGTTTTTCTTATCTTCGCGTAATTTTCCACTGTTGGGATGCTGCCTCGGCGCGCGCGACCTCTCGACACCCCGCAACAACTCCGGCAATCCGTGCGGATACATTATTCGCGGCCGCGAATAAGCCTATACGTGTGTCACAACGTTCGCGCGCGAACCGCACGACAATTTTCATATGTCGTTTGATTTATTGCCCATCCTCTGCGATGGATAAGCCTTTTTTTTCACCATTCGATTATAGCGACAACATATACGATCATAAATATTATCGTTCCATGTGGCGGAAGAACGCCGTAGACGCGTGAGGAATTGAGAGCGTTCGAGGGAAGGTTGCCCGCTATATGCATATATTAATTTTTTTCCTCTTTGCAACACCGTTCAAAAAGAAGGACCGTTATAAGTTTGTCATCATTTAAGCGCGGTTATCTGTGCCATCGTAGCGCCCAAAACGGCGAAAGAAATGGAACTTGTCCCACGAATGAGACACGCTAAATTTTTCACTCGGTAATTTAAATTCCGTTGTTCATTGATTCGTGTAGTCGTGATTTTCCGGAAAGGATTCGAACAATGAAAAAAAAATAGCCCCTTTTTAGTTGCTGTTATCGCAAGAGCAAAAGAATTGCGTGTAGCTTATAAGATTATTCAGATAAATAACGAAAAATAGTGTTGAATCACAGTACTCGACTACGTCTGAAAAATGTGCAACGTCAATTTACTGTAAACTACCAAATGTTTGTCAACTAGTTCTACGTCATATAGTAGCTTTCTTTTGACTCATTTTGATGAAACTCGATGAAATTAAGTGATTTTTCGAAATAGCCGCTAATGACCGGACGCGATCTTGACGCGACTATGTATACACGAATCGAAAAAAAAAAAAAAATGATGCGGAAAGTGCTGTTCTGGCGATGCAACCTTTCGGATATATTAAAAGTGGCGCATGTCTTTATTTCAGATGGATTCAAGAGCGATGTCGTACTGTGGTGCAGGTTACTATTGCCCGGCACAGTCAAGAGAATTTATAATCTCCAGAGTAAGCAACTCGTGAAATTGTTTGCCCGTTTGTTCCGCCAGAGTGAGGATGAAATGTTGGAAGATCTGGAACAGGGTGATGTCGCCGAGACCATAAGAGTATTCTTCGAGAAGAGCAATTTAGTCAAGTCGAATATCAAGAGTCTTCTCACCGTGCAAGAGGCAAGCAATTGAGTTCTCTTTATAATCTTGCCGACATTTTTACAGCTACGAATTGTTTATAAAAGGTCTAAAGGATGTTCATAGACATAGGACGATTCAACCCATCTTCGGTCTTTGATTTCACGTTCGCAAACGATTACGGGCTTTCAATTCCATTAGGTTTTTCCTTCCGATATTTTATGAGATCATATCATGTAAATGTACGTATTTATTCGCGCAATCAAATCTCCGGGGCCCGGAAACCGCGGCAATCCAAATAATATAATAAATAAATAATATGTCCGACAAATAGGGGTTGTCGGAACGATCAGCTCGCGCTATGTTTCGGGCCTCTACCGTCGAAGCCCACGCGTCATTGTTTCGACCCCTCAGGTCTATGACGTCAGACAACGAAACTCTCAAGAGAATTCTCACGGATGTCCGTAAATTTACTCATCACGACTACTCATTCATAATCATAAAAAAAAAAAATGTTTACCAGGTGGATGCGTTTTTGGAAGAGCTTACAAAACTCACGAAGGAGGATGAACAGGGACAACACTTTCGCTCGATAATGGCCAAGTAATTATTATAAACAATCGATTTTTCGAATGTAACAAACATTGCTAAGTGCTTTTTGTTTTTGTTCCTTTTCCGATACTAAAAGATGTACACCGAACGACTTGAAGATGATCGTCAGACTGATAAAACGAGACTTGAGAATCAATGCCGGTCCCAAACATATGTGAGATACTTTGTTTTTTTATCTTGCTTTTGTTTGTTTGTTTTTTCCCTAATTTTCAATTGCTGTTCCGGTCGCGACAGCCTTGAAGCAGTTCATCCGGATGCCTACAGAGCGTTTCAAGTTTCAAACGACCTCGGGGCGGTGATAAAGCGTTGTCTCGGAGGCGCAAATTCTCCCGGTTCCTCTAAACTCTCTCGCGATAACAAAGTATTGCTGTCATTGATGACACCTGTTCTTCCGATGTTGGTGAGATTTTTTTTCCGTCTTTAGCAATATTATGAGCACTTTGTTGAGAAATATTCCAATGATTTTATACACATGAACGATACGCCCGAAGACAAGTCGATAATTGTGAAAAGTTAATGAAATCTGAACGCAATATTTATAATATTGATTCGTCTCAGGCGGAAGCGTGTAAATCCGTCGAAATGGCTATGAAGAAATGTCCAAACGGTATGTTGTCCGAAGTCAAGTACGACGGTGAACGCGTCCAGGTGCACAAGTCCGGCACCGAGTTTCGGTACTTCAGCAGATCCCTTAAACCTGTTCTGGAATATAAGGTAAAACACTATCGAAGCTATTTCGGCAAATTTCGTCCGAATTAATCGTTATTTTTTAACAACGTTAAACGAAAACGCATCGCAAAGAAAAATGTTTATTATCCTCGAATATTCCTTCGGTGTCGGTTAATAAATTCGCCTCGAATGCGCGCGCTGATTCTCGAGATCGATATGAAGATATTACTTTTAATTGGAAGAATCTCGAAGACGAGAGGGCGGTACCGTTGGGCCGTTGGTGGAGGGCTATTAGTAGATTCGAACGATTTGGATAACGGTGGCTCATCACTCAACTCAAACGCCAGATGTTTGACTAATTTAACATTAGAATCCATTGAAAAAAACGGAAAAAAAGAGCAACGAAGAACTTTGGCTAACCGTAGTGTTACCAAGGAACGAAATTCATTCCGTCTGTCGATAATTATGTCGAAGGGGTTTGAAGAACTCGTGAGAGGTCTTTGGCGGGATACGAATTAATCTTTTTCGCTTCAGATCAAACATTTCAAGGATTATATAACAAAAGCTTTCCCGGACGGTGACGATCTCATTTTGGACAGTGAAATTTTGATGATCGACACGACAACCGGACAGCCGCTGCCTTTCGGTACTCTCGGCAAACACAAGGTATCGCTAAATGAATGTTAGTCGAAAATTTGACAAAATTCATTAAATTACGGTCGATGATTTTTTGTCGTTGTTATTTGAATATTTCAGAAAGAAGAATTTAAAGACGCTAACGTTTGCCTCTTCGTGTTTGATTGCATCTATTACAACGGCGATGTCTTGATGCACAAGTAGGAAAATATATTGAATCGAAGAATGCATGAACCACGGAAATTCAATTGATTTGGAAAAATCCGGTAGTTCCACGGAATTGTTGCTTTTTGAGATTCATTATAATTCGAAACTGTTGCAGATCAATGAAAGACCGACGGAGAATCTTGGAGGATCGAATGAGTGTCATTCCGAACAGAATTATGCTTTCCGAAGTCCAGGAAGTTAATGTAAGATAAATACATGTAATAGCAAAGGATGAATAATTATAATTTTATAAAGACTTATCCGATTGGCGCAGGATCCGAAGGATTTAGCTGAGATGATCGCTAAAGTATTGAAATTGGGTCTCGAAGGATTAGTCCTTAAAGATATGCATGTAAGTAGACCATTGGAATTCGATTGGGATTATTGTACTTGGAGAAATAGGTGTTCGCGGTTAGACATCGAGTGTGAATATTGCAGAGTTTGTACGAACCGGGAAGGAGGCATTGGTTAAAGGTAAAGAAAGATTACTTGTTCGACGGAGCGATGGCGGATAGCGCAGATCTCGTCGTTCTCGGCGCTTGGTACGGCACCGGACAGAAAGGTTCGTGTCCCTTCGAAGCGTCAAAAAGCTTCTCGACGTTCGACGAGTATCGACGAGTATCGACGAAGGCTGTTAAACTTTATTCATTTACCGTGTGCGTTGCTTCAGGTGGAATGAAGTCGGTATTTCTTATGGGTTGTTATGACGACGATACAGATCAGTGGGTAACAGTCACCAAGGTAAAGTACCTTCGGATCATCGATATTTATTACATTACCGTTAAATCGATCGTCATAAATACTGTAATAACGAATATGTATATGATTATTCGTTATGACACACGATGTTAGATAAGTTTGACGAAAGACGAATGAACGAACGATCGATGCGAGATCGATGCGCGTTATTCATTCGCCAAGTCGTTCGCCAATATTTTGCATTCAAGGTTCACACCGGCCACGATGACGCAACCCTCGCCAGTCTGCAGGACGAGTTGGATATGAAAAAAATCGGCAAAGATCACAATCTCGTGCCGAATTGGTTGAGAGTCAATCGTCCGATGGTTCCGGATTTCGTAGCGGAAGATCCAAAAAAATCACCTGTGTGGGAGATAACGGGAGCGGAGTTCACTAATCAAGGTGTCCACACGGCGGACGGTATAAGCGTCAGATTTCCCCGAGTGACAAAGATACGCGACGACAAGTGTTGGAGAACGGCCACTTCCTTGAAGGAACTTCGCGCTCTTTTCGACAAGAGCTCGTCGTCGATGGATTTCTCACTTTTGTTGGGAACGAAAGACGAGGCTGACAAGAAGGCGTCGACGTTGGACGACTACTCGCAGCAGCCGGGTACAAGCGGTATGGGACAATCAACGACCGCGAGTCCACGGAAGAAGATAAAAAATGAATCGTTATCGTCGGAGGACGAGGTGGAAGATGCCGAGGATCGAGCATTTGGTAATAGTTTGAGAGGCAAGCGAAAAGTTGAACGAGTCGACGAAGACAACGCAAATCAGTCCAAGAAGAGTAACAAGGGAAAAGCGAAATCGAATGAGGTGAGTTTCCATTGCGGCGGCGCAAAGAAAGTTTATTATCCATTGCGATGATAATATCGATGACTGAGAAGTGCGTATTTCACAGCATGGAATCTTTGCGGGGGTTCGCGCGAGTTTCAGTCACGATCTTGACGAATGCAAACGCCAAGCGCTTGGCAAGACATTGAAAACGTATCCTTTTCATTTACCAATAATTCTATTTACAGATAATATAGGAAACTTCGATATCCATTGAAATAAGTTGAACACGTGACAAATAGCGTTAACGAATTAATTATTTTTCGTATACGCGTAGTATCGACTTTCGTTCCTCCATTGCCACGGGCTCCTTACAATCCGACAATGGATAATCGCGCTCGGCATCGTACCCTCGCGATATTCGCTCCGAACAAACAATACGTCGCTGTGTAATATCCGGAGCGAAACAAAGAGCTTCGCAAGAATAGTAGAGTTTGAAAAATCCGGAAAATGCGCTCATCGCACGGAAGAGGGGTGAGGTGAGTCTTTGAATGCTGCTTATCCGTCGAGTTTAGATCCCTTCCGAAGCTCCGGGACATTCTATCTCTCGCGCTGTTGGGCAACAAAAAAAAGAAATTGTCTTTCACTGTACACTCTTGCGAAACGGCGCGGTTAAGAGGGCTCTCCCTACGAATCGGATAATTCAATTGACAAAGGCTCTACTAGTTCTTGCTATTTTCAAAGCGTCGTTTTTTATGCACTCCTACTTTATTAGAGATAAAGTTTTCGTTCTTTCATTTCTAAAGTTCTTTTCTTCAATAGTCATCATAATTTTTTATTTTAAGAAACAAAAAAAATTAATTTTCAAAATTGTCGCAACAAAAAATAATGTTTTAACTTCTTTATGGCGTCGCAGAAAAAAATTCAAACCGTTCACGATTTATCAACGATTTTTCGAAACTTTTTATTAATAACGTTTTTATAATTTTCAAGTTTTCAACAGATTCAAAGTCACTGAAAAAATGTCGAAGTTGTTCGAAAAATCGTGATATTATCGTAATTTTTCGTTTTTCAATAATTATTCGTAAAATTTTATTATTTCATAAAGGATAAATTGTTAGAGGTTCTTTTTTTATAGGAAAAATGTCAACTTTAATCTGGCGCGCAATGTTCTACGATGTTATCATGCCACGCGCAGTTTTGTGGAAAATATTTGAATATCTATATCTTTACAGATGGGTCAACGAGTTTCAGAACGATATTCGATAGACCCATCTAAACCGCGAGCGTATCCACCGCAATCAAAATTTCCATCGGAGAAATTAGTCGACCGCAGATCGTTCCCGTGTTCCGTTCGGCAAATCCATGCCAATTCATTATTTTGGTTCGTTATACAAACGAGTTAAACGCATAAAAAAATCTATACATCCGAAAAGCGATTTTCGTCTAATTTCCAAACGGTTTTTCTTTTACTCTCACAATGATTAAATACAAAAATGATACAAAGCTACATTATAAATATATGTAAATATTTTTTTTTATCGCATGTACACGAAGTTATTCCTCGAAAGGCCAAATCGTGTTTGATTATACGTCATTTTTATGATGGAAACGACGTAAAAGTTTTAATGGCTATGATTTTCTGACTTGGAACGAAATATCGAGTGGTGAGTATAATAAAAATAAAATGCAGTACGCAACGAATCTCGTTGCGTACGAGTGACGTTGGAAAACTGCATTTTCTTGTTCTCGGTTACAAAATGGATTTAAAAAAGACGTATAGAAATGTTATGTGCGCTCTGTCCGGAAAAGGGATGAGCAAGAAAGTGTATGTCAGCACCACGTTCTCTCGCGAGGGTGAGAGAAACGTGAGTCGGCTCTCCCGCGCGAATTTCTCCTTATGAAGCGGGTGCCGTCCCCCGAGGCGATCTTAAAGACAACCCTGGGCTTCGCTTAACGATCGGGCGCGCAGGTGCAACAAATTCCGACCGCATTTTTCATTCTCATCTTCTTACCGAGATTTTTTTTTCCCTTAACCGAAAAAACCTCACGCCCGATGACACACAGTCACGGCGCAAGGATACTCCAAGATCGGGAAAGATCCGAAGCGACTCACGTCATTCACGGTTCTTGCCAAGTTCCAGCGACGATTTTATTCGTGAGTATCGTATGAAGAACAAAAACGAATTTTTAATATTGAAAATCTAAGAGTTACTTTCCCAAAGGATCTATATTCAACAAATAGGTATGCTGAATATGTTATTTACTCGTGAATTTAATAATAATAATAATCTTCGATATTGAAAGTTTTAAAATTGCTTTCTCGACGAAACTGTCTTTGACGAGCCGGCGGATGGAGCAATTTGTGCGAAAATTTCGATGGTGCATGAACGCATTTGCGTGAAACGAGATTACACTTGCGTAACCAGATTAACTCGGTTATATCAGAGACACCGCTCGCCGTCCTATTTGGACTACAGCGGCACCGATACAAACGCCTGTAACGGCGAGTCTTTTATTCTCGTAACAATGTATACCGTAGTTATATTCCGATTTATCCTTTCCTCGAAGACGGAACCTATTTCTACACAAACTTTTCTGCCCTGTAATTAGCCACTTCTCTCGAATCTCCGTATGCATCCTCATGAAAGTAATCCGTCTGTATTAACGAGCATTGGGCGTAAACTTTAATGGTTTTTATTTTCATTTCTCGGTATACGATCCGAACGAAAAGGAATGAAGTGAAATAAAATAAAATAATATATATATATATATATATATATGGCAACAATGAATGGCACGGGATGATGTAGAATATTCCAACATTCAAATATTGAATTCCCGAAATTTAATTTATTGGGCTTTTTGAGGAGCCTCGTCATTAAGTGTCTTGTGCCTCTCTAAATTTTTTAAATCTCGAATCTGTTGAGATTAAAGGGCGCCGGGTCGAATCTTCAAAATCTTGCGACAGTATATGTGTATAACAAGATTATAACGTATAACGTCGAACAAGATTAACTCGGTGATTTCGGTGAACCCCCCCCCATTAGCGGTTCTCGACCAACGTTCAGCGAGCTTCGGCCTTTGCTAACGCCGAGGATCATTGGCAGCAGCCCGATTATCGCAACCACCTCGTCGACTATACTAATTCCCACTGACAATCCGTGTATCGCTTTGCGAAATTCCATTCATCCTTTAATACCGCAAACTTGTTGGCGATCGAGCAGATCTAAAAATGGGCTGAATTAGTATATGGAAAAAAAGGTATTGATTAACATCGTCATCCCCAAACTGTGTGGTTTTTTTTTATCAATAATATATCTCCCGAAAGAAAGACACGAAAAAAATGGAGCATCTTCTGTATGAATGGTTGATATTTTTAAGATTCTTAATTGGTTCGGAATTATTCGAAATTCCCCGTGAATTTCCTTATGAAATCGCTGGGGACAGCAGCGTCGTTTACCATTACTTTTTACGTGTTAAAAAAGCAACGATTCATATAAAAAAATGAAATACCCGTATAGGAGGTAAAGTTATGAGCACTGTTTGTGCAGGGACAGGTCGTATTTCTCGTCTCTCTCGCACAGTGACTTCGTGGTACACGACGCGAGCGCGTCATCGACCCCCACCACCAAGCGTAACGAAATTGTTGCGTGTTTCAGGACAATTCGGATGTGCCGAAAAATGCAAGACACGTCAATTGTTCGTGGATCGATGAATCCGTGGCTGAGTCAAAAATGCTGAACGCCTTGCCGCATGCCGTGAAATTAGTTGGAGTTTATTGCGACTGTCGGTGTTCCCGTTGACGGAGGAGTTTGACGAATGAATGGCATTTGTCTCATAACGGTATCTCGGATTTCGGAACGTGCAAGTGATACCGTAAAAAGTCTCTCCGCATTCTCAGACGCAATCAATGATGAAACAATTAGGCCTTTTTTTCTGCTCGTGGATTGGGTATGCAACGATAGTCGATACGTACGCCTTATCGGGCTTCCGTTTCATTAATTACCGCTGTCGACCTTTCAACGAAGGATCCGCAAGCAGTTCGAATTACGACGATGATAACGCGAAGTAAAATTACCAACAGCAACAAAACTATTTTTTGCTCCGTATATATGTATTTTTGTCGTTGTTTTTTCTGACAATCGTTTACGTTTTTGTGCTTTTGTATTACTTTTTTTCCCTTCTTTTCTATTTCGCTTTATTTGCTTAACATCCAAGAGGAAAATCTTGGCGCATGAGATGTCGTAGTCGGAACTTTGTACGGTATGCATGCGCGCGATGTGTCCCCGGAGATACGGTAGCTAAACGCTCCGACATTTAGAGCTAAATTAGCCGTAATCTATTTTTACGTAAGTTTCAAATTACATCCGCACTTCCACGCAGATGAGTGACTATCTTTATTTCAAAATGTACGTTGTTACGCCTTATTTTTTTCAACTTATTTTGTATTTAGGTTGTTATTTATTTCTTTTTTGCTAACCGTGTACACCGCGATAGAGAGCACCGTGATGAAATTTTTGCTAAAATCTGTACCGCGAGAACGTTATACGCGTGTTACGACTTGATTTTCATACTTTGTCACTCTCAAGATGTTTATCCTTAATCAATTTCTATTTATTGTTAACGTACACCTTACAATTGAGTAGACTACCGCAGAGATGCGTGTATTTGTATCTACGAGTTGTTGTTAATTATTTAACAAATAGAACAATCATTGAATGCGAGCTAATCGAAGTTTAATTGTACGATATATTTGCTTCGGGAATAAATATTTTTGATAATTCAAAGCACAGTATACCCATTTAATCTCTGTATTTTACGATGTACGTAGTTTTTCAATGAATTTTAATACGAGAATTAATATCGATATGTATTTCAGTGTCTAGCAGGCAAGGTACAGAATCTTACATCGTCTACGGTAAGAGAGCGGTCGGATAACATCGAATGGATTCATATTCTTTTCCGCAGAATCGTCGTTAGGGACGACAAACACATATTTTTTTAAATCATTTTCATTTCGCGCACAAATTTACCAATTATACAATGTTTTATGTTTTAACAATATTTCTCGAAAAAAACAGTCTACAAGGAAGTAAATTTAAATCTCTCTTTTATATTGAACTTCTGTTCCGGGAATTGAAAGGATCACGAATTCGCATCGTACAGACGACGGCGGGGATTTAGGTGAATTTTTCATTTTTATTAGTGAAAGGAATTTCAAATCCTCGGATTAGGTGCAGGTGAAAGCTGACATATTTTTGCCAATTCTTTTTATCGAACCGAAGAATCCACATGTGAGTTTTACTTGAATAGTAAACGGATACGTGCCGTAACTACAATTAATAGAATGTTGATAAATTAATTACACTGGGGGAATGCATAGATTTAACAATACCCTAATGGTGTTTAAAGCGAATGTAGGTTTACAATACGAATTACTCTTTGTTAATCGGTACTTCGTATAATTGTAAGCGGTAATCGGAATATTTGGATTACATCGATTAACAGCGATCTTCATTTAACATTTTTTTTCCTTTGTTTTTCTTTTGTCAGGTAAAGAGGAGAGTGCAGCGGGAAAAGGAAAAATAGATATATATGTATCTCTCTCTCTCTCTCTCTCTCTCTCTCTCTCTTGAAGTGCCGGCTTTCATCGATTTTCGTAAATTACTTGCCGAAGCAAGAGACCGCGTTGAAGGCGCATTGTTTCCAGTAGCTGCGCTTACGTTGTAAATCCCCAATGTCCATCTGGTTTCGAAGACGCTTTACAACCTGTTTCGTGAAGAGATAGTTAATCAGCGCTGTCTCGATACTTCCGTCGTCGTCGACCAGCTGTGAATAGATAAAAGACAGAAATCAACAATCAATTAAGCCACAATCGGTCATGTGAAAAATGAAAAAGCACCCTTGTACTTGGGGTGCTACTTGAACGATGTTAAATATTGAATCAACGATGCCGAAACCCATTTACAAGCTCGTTGCACAGCTCAATCCTCTCACTCTCTGCATCGAACATTCTGCATGGAATTTGTTACGAACAGCTACACGGGTCGTAACAGTCGTTTGATGGCTCGAATATATAAAAAAACGTGATGCGATTCTCAAAAAGCCGCGAGCCGCGAGCCGCGAGCCGCGAGCCGCGAGCCACGAGATCGACAGACGGGTGGGATATAAAAGATTCGCCGCAGGGATCAAGGGGATGCAACGTGATTCACGAGCGATACCTGTTCGCTGATCCTGCCACTGGATACGCGTCCACTGTACCATGGGGGACGTTGCTTCTCGGTATGCTATGGGGTTACGCTCGTGGAGGATAGAATAAACGAATGAGACTCGCGCTTCATTGATGTTGTTTACGCTCGCATATCTTTAGACGAGACCCGAGAGGATTCACTCTGCGCATCTCTGTATCAATCATTGATATCGCAATGTTTTTTTTTTTTTTTGTTGTCTTGTAATGTAACATTCGTTTTAAGATATTCAAGAAAAGATATCACCGCTTTTATCATAGTCTTGTTATAGCTTGACGAAATCATTCTGCCATTCCAGAAATGAGTTTATCTTGTGTATTATTTTCCCAGGAACATCATATAGATACCCTCGTTTTTCCCTATGTTCCATCGGGAAGCAAACATGTTTCGGAATACGAAAAAAAAAAGCTCACTTCTCTCAAAATGGGTCACGCAGATAAAATGTTGTCGCTTGCCATTCGAGATCTATCTATATATGGTTCTTTACTTCTACCAATCCTCTTGTAACGCAATGAAATTCGACGACCCTCGTGTTTCACGAAAATACCTAACGCACCCCTTCGCAAAACAACATCCATTCTTCGACATATTCTTCTTAGCTTCTTTGCTACACTTCTCCATTCTGCTGTTCGAAGAGCATACAAGATAGAGAAATGTTGCGTCATTCGTTTCTCCCAAGAGGGATTGGGTTTTACGGGGGAGGAGAAGATATCCCGTTGCAACTCCTTGATACAAGTTATGTCACGGGTCAACCGCGCGAAAATAGGTCGAGCTTCGTGAACGAGAACACACCGGATCCTTTTTATCTCACCGCACTGTATCGCACAGAATTCCTTAGACATCGCGACAAAATGGCACATCTCGCAAATTACCTTCGACGATTCATCTCTAACGAGATTGATGTATAAAAGTGACGAGAGTATTTATCTTGAATTTACTTTTAGACTCGTGAGAATTGGGAATCTATGCGATTTTGCTTGTTTATTCGATCTCAATTTCAAATAAGAAGAAAACGCCGCTATACGGTCGGGACAATCGAAGGCTCTCTCAGTTATGGAGAAATCGTCAATCAAGTCGGAAAATCTATGATCGAATCTCACCTCCTCCCCGAATACCAGCGACGAAAGCCCAGCAACGATAAAGGTATATGCGAGGAATTCCTCTTCTTTGTTCAATCAAGATTCAAATTGAACTGGCAACGAAATGTTTGCCCTCCTCTAACTTTCGATCAAATCTTTAGAATGGTCGAATAAGACTTCCAATGAGAACTGAGCATTGGAAACATTCTTCACCCGTCAGCAATTTTTCGAGCTCTTTCGCCTGACAAATTCTTTTACACACCATTTATACATCCGCCGAATGGGCGCGCAGTACATTTCCTTTTATGTTTTTAATTTCATGAAAATATTATTCCGCGCGTTGTCAGGGCGGAAAAAAAAGTGAAATGAATTACGGAAAATAGTTTCTTCGTACTGTGAATACACCACATTGCGCCAACAGTTTGATACAAACGATTCGCGGAATGCGCAATTGTTTTCGCGTATATTGGAACAAAAGTGCGTGTTAAACGCATTGGGAGTCGTTTGACCGGAAGCAATTCAACGAGCACTCCATCGCGATTTAATTAACGCGCCGGTGTTATTGGACGCGTGACCGAAAGTTGGTATTCGCTCGATAGCCGCGCGATACACATTCACACGATTGTACATTGTTGAGTTTGAAAAAAATATTATGCTATTGTTATCCCAAAGTCCATGACGAGTTTAAATGACGTATCCCATGAGTCGGGATAAGTTTACGATTTACGTGTTTAAATTTATTTAACAATTTATATAAACAAGTTCGTAATGCGAGCCAATAACGCGTAGAGCAAAGGAAAAAAGAAGAAAAAAAAACGCCATTGAGAGTCAATTGTCCCGAGGATTCGATCTCGCTGATGCTCGACCAAGAATTCCATAGCGACCGTATAGGGGAAAAAAGGGAATTCCTTGGAGATCCATCGAAGTATCAGAGGGGAACGCGGGCTGTGATTTTCCGGAGAGAAAGCAGCTGGGTTAATAATTTCCAGAGCACACCGAAGTCTCTTGGCAATCTCAGACTTTTCTTTACCTTACCCCGTCCTTATACGTCATTACGGATCTTTATTTCGAGATTACGTACGAAAATATTTATTCCACATACGGAATAAGACGGGTTTCGTCGATTGCGACTCTGCATGCATTTCCCTAACTTTCAAATCTTTGTAGTCCGCTCACCAATTTGAAAAATTTGTTTCATAACAATCATCTTACGTGACGCAATCGTCTTAGGTGAAAAAAGAAACTACTCGTTTATATTAGATTATAAATGTTGCAATATCCCTTCGGAAAGTTCCTACATTGGAGACATTACATCTTTCTCTAAAGTTCTCATTGGAACTTTAAGTTTATTTTTTTTGCAGAACTTTTCGATTCAACGATTCTTTTTTTTTTATCGACATTAAGAAAAAAAATGGCTCCACACTTTTCAAATAATTAATTCCGTACCATTACGAGTTTTAACAGTTACAAAAAAAGCCGCCGTGATTCATTCCTAATTTTGTAACCTTGTTTTTTCCCCACTTTCCACTTGTGATTCTTCGATATCAACATCAAGTCCATATCTTCGCAAAGGGGAAAAAAAAAAAAAACAAAAAAATGAAGAATTTGGAAAAAGTTCTAATTTCAATTAATCGTTTTTCTCAAATTTTCATTTGATCGCTCAGCCTTCCTATACACGGGTAAATTATTCAGCGCATTAATGGTGTGCAATTCCTCCAGACGCATATGATGTTATCGCTTGTAAGTTGATCGATTACCCATCGCGATTGAAACCCCGAGCGGTATTAATTGAAACAGATACAGGCGAATGGCCGCAACGTAGATTTACGATACCGACGCAATTGCAAATTTTCTGTCTATGCGAATCGCACTTGCGCAACGCTTGAAAATCTTTGTGATACATGTGATTCCATCGGCGAGATTTGTAGCTTAGCACGTGACGAAATGGAGCTCTTTCCCACGCGCTACGGTGGCATCACAAATGCCTATCTGGCAATGCTGCCTAATCATTTTAACGAGATTCACTAATCTCTGCTTCGTTACACTATGAAAGAACCTCGTTGCGCAAAGCGCCGTCACATTGTGCAATCTCGTTAGAATTCCGAAATTGCGACTGAGGAAATGAAAGCTTCGATACGACGAGGAGACGCGGGAGCATACTACTGCGGAATGAAAAAGTACTATTTAACACAGACGAAAAAGCTTAAAGACATACACACGCGCACCACTTCACTTCTATTCATTGTTCTTTCATTCAATAATCTTTGTGCGTGCGTATTCGATTCAATAATTTATTTCGTTCCGATTGTAGCCGATTGGGAGATTACCTTACTGAATTATGCATCAAGTTCCTCGATTGAAAATGCGATCGCAGCGAGACGGGTGAAATTGCGTATAAAGAGGTAGAAGACAAACGAGGGGAAGCTGAGATTTATGTCTGTTATTATCATTAAGCTTTAGAATCTTATCGGTCTTCGGAAGATTCACTGAGGCCCCAGAGATATATACAACATAAAAAGTACATTTAACTTTTTTTTTTCACTCGACCGAATTCTTCACAGAAAGGAAAATAAATTGTTTTTCGGATGTCGTTTAGGATACTACGAGCTGAAGCCAACGGTGGTTTGGGGATCAGAATTTCGTCACATTCGTTGAGTAGCAAATACAGGACGAAGAATCGTACATTCAACATCAATCCTTGTCCCACATGGATTCGCGAAGGGTCCTGCGGGGCTAGTTTCGTCGGGCCGAAGAACCAGAGAAAGATGAAGGTAGATGTGAAATCGTAAACCCCTTTACCGTTTTCTTATCGTTCCTCTGGCTCTCCTATTCTCCCCGAGTCGCATACTCCAAAGTCAAGACTCGCGAGATCAAGAGCCATCGATAAAACTCCCCATCGATGATCGAGACTTGGTGTTTTTTCTCGCATTAATAATTCTTTTTTAATTTTCATCTCCTTACATTTGCAGTTATTATGTACGATCCACAGATCTGTGCAGCTTCGATGTTGATTTTTTTTTATATCGCTGGTAACGGGTCGCGTTACTCGAGCGACGGGATATATAATACGACTCTAACGAGCTATAGGATATTATATATGTATACATATGAGACGGAAAAAGGACACGCGTCTTTGCTTCCAAATGCACGTCATGCTTTTTATTTTCAATGATTAAGTCACCGAGCGTGTGAAAGGAATAATCGTATCCAATTAGTGATGTACAGCACCGAAAAATAATTGTTTCTTTATTTTTTTATCTAATTTTTGCAATTTTCTTTGACTCTTTCTCCACTGTATCCGTGTCCCGCCTTTACGTAATGCTTCTTCGACTGGAATAGCACCATTTCCACAGCTTACTATAACGATAATTAATTGACCTTAAAGAGAAGGGGGCGCCGTCTATTGCTTTTTATTTGTTTGTTTCTATCACGTCCCATTAATATGTTTCCAATAGAATCGAAAGGTTGAATGACAAATTATCGCAATTGATTTCGGTAAAATCTCGTTTCTGTTTCTCCTTCATTGCATCCTTTCATTCCGACTTGCGACACAAACGCGTGGTCCTTTTTTTCTCGTTAAACATGGATAATCCGATAAAATAAGAAAATCACGAACCTCACGCGTTCGTCGTAACTTCGCTAAGCTATACGATGAATACAATCGTCGTGCGTCGATTATAACGATGTGAATGTCTTCTTTCAACGGCAAGCAATACAGACAGAATGCTTAGGCGCTCCTTCCTTCGACGATTTTTCAATAATAAAATATTATCGATAGAAGCCCCGATACTGGAATTGAAACGTCTACCGAGAAAACTCGCGCGAAGGAGCATCCGCGTGAAAAAGTCCGAAGCCATTTAAGAGTACCGAAGAAGACGGGATGGTTGTTTTCAAGTCAATCTATTCGAGGGTAATAACGATCAGAGGCGAAAGCTTTGTTTCTTTATTCATCCATCGAAAACGTCCCGTTTTTTCGAGAGGAAACACAGCCGTTTTGCAGAATTATTCTATGTTAATATTGTTATTATACCGGAGAGCCCGCAGCCGCGATCACCTGTCGCAAGGGTAAAACGAGGGAAGTCTTTTATGCAGTATGGTCACTGCGTTTCTAGATCTTGTGTTGGTATATCTATCATGGATTGAATGCCTTTATTATTTTTCAACATCGAAGGAATGCGAGAAGACGTAGCTTCGACGACTTCTTCTTCGAAGCCACACGTGCGACAATCTAACAATTCGCAATTTTCGATAAAAATATCGCTTTCATTTATCCGATGGCCAAGTTTTTTTTGTTTATTGGATTTTACAAACACACATCATAGCCGTCATCGATCCTGACGCGTGTTTAACTCTCGCCCCGTTCCATCGTCGGTCGGTGTTATTTGTAACAAAAGCAAGTATCCTCTCGTATTTAGTTACCCTTGTTTATTCATCGTCTCGACAAGCTACTTCATTCTTCATCGATTATGTATACACATTTGTTTGTTGATGGACTTGTAAATGAATTTGGACAACGATTATCGTAACGAGCAAACACCGCGCTCTCTCGAGGACGTTTGCCCACCGTTCGTCGAGGGAAAAGTTTTTTTTCTCAACTCTCGTTGGAATAATAAAGGAGGATTACTCACGTCGAGCTCGTTGAGAAATCTTTCCTTGTCCGCAACCGGGAGTGCGGTGGTCAAGCTAATTACAGCGACCAGAACGACCAGAACGCAAAGTGCTGTTCTCGGAGTCATCATTTTGTTGCTGTAACACAAATTGTAAATTAATTAATAATCGCTTACGTCGCTTACGTAAAAGTCCTATGGTCTTGGCGTAAAAGACTAAATTTCTAATGCGTTTGAGACGACGAGAGATTATTTTCATCAATATCGTTGATAATGCCGGAAAAAGGTTTGCTAGCATCGGTGCTTATGAAGAGTTGATATATCCTTGTCAAGCCATCGATATGTCGAAGCGATATCCTGAGCGAGCGTTTGTCAATAACAATTAATTACAAGTTCGTAACTAATTTTCACCGTCGTGCAGTCCACGTTTTTCTATACAATTGGAGGGCGAAGGGCGACTATATTCGTATCGATTTGGATAATTTTATATGCACGTTGACGGAGAGTGACGAGTCATTTGAGGTAATTTCCTTGACGAATCGATGTGGCTGTGTGTATGTTATTACCCCGGTAACGCGTCTCGGAGTTCGCTAATTAATAAACTACTAACAGAAATGAGAGAGATTGACGCCATTAAGCCAAAGGAGCTTAAATGTTGAGACGCGATCGAATACCCGACACAGTGGCGCAATTTCGAGATTATTAACGGATTAATAATTTTCCGCTTGACGCGAGCGTGAGCCACAATTTGACGGAGATGAGTATATCGGTTGTTCTGTCGTGGATTTCGTTTTATCCATGCCGTAGATGGTTGTCCTTTTTTTTTCCAATTATCACAATTCTGAACAGAGTTGTTCACGGAAACATTAGTTATGTTCAACGGACAATTAAAAAAAATTTAAGAAATACTGGTGCTCCGGGTTATCGTATATTTGATATTTGATATATTAAAATAAGAATGAAGATTATGTGTTCTCAATAGACTCATCCTGATTATAAAAACGAATCATGAATTTCCTCGAACAGAGACAGACAGATAGGTCGTTTGAATTTCAATAATCTAATTTGTGTAATGTGTAGAATCTCGTACTTGTCGTAAATTTCACTCTTTGTCCGCACGGTCCTCGAGAGTTCCGACGGTGGACCTTTCCCCCACAAGAAACTAATTCGTATTTCATTAAAATAGTTATACGATTCGGTTTCACGTATGTAATTCTACATTATCGAATCTCTCAGCGGTATAATTTCGTAGCATGCGGTTATACGAGAGTCTTGGACGTTCGTAGTCAAACGGATAGACGCGCTATGTGACCCTATAGAGTTCACCGTACCTCGTTAGCGCGTCGGGCTCTTTTGCATTCCCGAGTAAATAGTTTCGTAATCTCATTTCACGTTGCTCTGCCAACGACGGTTGGTATCCTTTATCTCGTCTCGTACGGCTTCTAATGCTCAACATAACATAACATTTGTCCGTAGACAAACGAGCATTCCGGAAGTTTCATCAGCGCCGATGTTCCTGTTTCGACGATCAGATACTCTGTATTACCGTTTTTACATTCCATGTGATGGGTATTATTTATCCTTAATTAATCTTCGTAACAATCCACAAATTTGTCAACCTGAAATGTCTGTGGCTTTCGGTTAACGAGAATGTTTCGATACCTACGGTATGACAATCATATTCGTGATAAATCGATGCTTGCCTCGCGGTTTTATTCTTCGAGATTCGTTACCCCATCTTTCCGTAACGAAGACGCGATCAGAGAAAAATAATTACAGTCAAAACTTTTCATTCGTTTCCTTCGAATTTTATTAATTGCTATTACTGCCGACGGAGATAAATTACGCCTACCACCAAGTCATTTAATTTCCGATAAGTATATATGTATATTTGTGTCACGTTACTTATTCATGGATTAAAGCCAACGCCTGCGCACATCGCTCTCCGTTATATCCCTCATCATGATAGAATTATAATAAATATTGGTCGCCTCTCTGCGATTATCATTTTTCGATACGGTTATCATTTTTATTTTTCTTCATTGAGTCGGATAGGATCGAGTATTCGACGTATCTATTCGCTGTGTTGCACGCCAACGAGAAATTGTGAGTCGTTCGTTTCTATATAC
This sequence comes from Buathra laborator, assembly GCA_934046635.1. Taxonomy (NCBI): domain Eukaryota; kingdom Metazoa; phylum Arthropoda; class Insecta; order Hymenoptera; family Ichneumonidae; genus Buathra; species Buathra laborator. Next base: position 24,518,116 of record OW203894.1, read on the forward strand.
CAGCTGTTAACAGAGCAACGTAGACTTTTTTTTTTACGGCACGAACGTCAATGCGTTACGCACTATACTTTGCACTGCCCTCATTTTTTTTTTTTTTTTCCACCCTACTACGGGAAGTAAGGCACGATGCTCTGCGGTATCTTTTATACGACATGGTAAAAAACCATTGACCACTTCGCGAAGAAATGAAATTGGAAAAGAAAACGAACGCAATTCGAATAAAGATGCACATGCAATGCCATAACCAGCCTATAACTTGCTCGACATCTGCAAAGTTTTTAGTAAAGTCGATAGACTGCATTTTTACACACGTAATTATGCCGCGATATATCCACCAACTAGCGATAAAATAGAACCGCTGGTATGTCTCAGATTACATTATGTCTCGTAGCGAAAGACCTAAACCTCGGTATGTATTATATCTAATTCTGAGCGTTTACTCGATAAAACACGTATTCGAGAACGCCCGACGCAGACATAGTGAACATACATAATAAATCTCTGCTCAAGTGAAGTTTGACTCTCTTGTCGCTGCTATTTTGTGTGGAGTTCGAGGTAACGTACGATTTTCGATCATCCAAGAAACTTAATCCAATTAAAAAAAATCCGATCAGAAAAAAAAAGATATATATATAAATAATTTCGATACTGTCCGATCAGTTGTGTTGTAACTGCTGTGTAACAGCGGTCGCGCAATAATCGTTATTCCTGTATTACATCAGTCAGAGGAATCATGTACCGAATGATAATGTTACAGCATCAAATTGCGCAACTAATCCGATTGTATATAAAATGAGAGGATTGCTTTACCCTGCGGTTCTTTGCAAATTAAGACTGTTGAATCGTAATGGCGTTGCGTTAATATTGTCCGAAGCACATTAATTCTCGAGATAGAAATGTTTTTTTTTTTATCAACAGATTTCCCAATTTTTAGAGTTATTAACATTGCAGAGAAAACAAATAAATTTGCCGATTTTACAGTACCGGTAATAATCGCTGATAATCTTTTAATAATTCGACAGGAGGAATGTACGGGTTGTGTGTCTCTGTTGATTCAATACGATTGAAAAAGTTACCAAGGGTTCCAAGTTAAAAGGTTTTACGGAAACAGCCGTGCGTTCATTCTCGAGTCTCACGAGAGTGATTAGAGTATTTTGCAATGAGTAGGTATAGTGTCGAATTCAAAGTTGCGCGTAACGTGTCAAGCTCCCTCTCAACCATTTGTGTGTTTCACCCTACGAAAATAGCTTGCTGATGGATTTCCAGAGTAAAAGGAAAAACGCGTCAAATCATGGCTTGTACAATAAAAAGCAAGAGGGTAGAACTAACGATCTACAGCCTATTCAATCTATTCACAAGCATAAACTTACTTAAGCGCAACAGTTAATCGAGCGAAGGCTTTTAACTTTTGTGGGCTGGTAGCTCGCCCCCACTCTTGACTTTGCTCGTGCCATTCACTCGCTTTCGGCATTACATCGCACTCGGGTAGTGCTCCATGCCGTGGCTTTAAGATCTTTCGTACACTATTTCGTACCGAACGATACAGGGATAGTATAAGAGCGAAAACCGACAACGTCGTACGATAAAAGCTTTCGCTGCTGAGGTAACCTGATGAACATATCATATTATATTTGTTATATAGTTGTCAATGGCCATTGTTCTGGACAGGTGGAAAAGGCCGGCCTCGAAGGTTTAAGCATTCAAGTTAGTTCCAAAGATGCATCTCCTTTTTCAGAAATAACAACAAAAATTACGCGTCGGCCAATTGTGCTTCTTACTTCGTATAAATGTTTATGCTATTCGTGTCATGCATCGCGTACTTTACACGGCTACCTTCGTATCGGCGCCTATTGCACTTCGTCAATTATTCAATAATTTCATTGACATCCCTCTTTTTTTTTTGCTCACTCAAATTCGTCTGTACTCAAACTATTTTTGAAAAAAAAAAAGAAATTAAACTATCTCCGTTAAATTTCGTTACAGTGCCCGCCGTCGTTATAACGAAAATTTTTGTCGCTAAAAGGATTTGGTCGCCAAAACTATTTTCATCCACATATTTTTTTAAATTACATTTTCTTTCTAATGCGTCTGGCAATGTTTTTTTGTTGTTGTTGTTTTTCAGAGAATCTTCATAATTTCGACACCTCTATAGCAAAACTCAAATAATTATCCAGTTAAAAAAAATGTAACAATTTTTTGAGATTAAAGAGACGGCGGATTAGCGGCGAAAGGCATTAGCATACATAAGTATAGTGGAATTAAAATAATAACTTACCTGGCGTATTGCGATTGCTGGAAATTGTTTTGAGATGCGGGTGTCTGAGATGCGAGCGAATCGTCAGAAGTGATTACAGACGCGTTGATACTATTGATAGTTGTAGGTGGCAATGCGGTGTCTCGAGCCCGTTGTGACTGAGCTTGCAAGCACGCGACTACTTTATATCCTCGCGTGCTAGGGGACGCTCCTCGGGTAGAGAGGTTGACGGTGGCGATGTTGGTGGGGAGAATGAAAACCCACCCCATCATCCCCATCGCGCGCACCAGTCGCCGCCACCTCATACCCCGGAAAACGTCAGCCGTGGAACACCCGAACGAAGCAACAGGACACGAGTGTGCGGACCATTGATGCTCGATGCTGGAACTAATCCAACTTTCCAACTTTATATCAAATAGCATCGACCCAGCGGCTAAATTATTAGTCAAACGTTGAGAGTATCGAATCGCCCTTTAATTTCGATATGGCCCTTTAAGTTCACATGTGACATTCTTTGACAGTAGACGACATTTAAAGTGTTCAATTGGCATTGAATGTTCGTCAGAAGGACATCTTTTGTATAGAAGGATCATTAGATATTATTCTTTCTTCAAACGTTTTTTTCGTCGCTAACAACAGATTGCAAGTAACGAGATAAACAATATTATTTGTTCCATACTTAGTTACAGATGTACAGATACGTGTACCTCCTACATACATACATGTATTGATGTTGTAGAAAGTATATTTCTTTCGTGAAGTAACGAATTTAAAAAATGTCAGGGATGCTTTCCTGTAACGATGTAGGCATCCACCATTCGATCACTATAATAGAAGGAGCTTAAGGATGTACTGGTGTGCGGTCCCGCCAAACGTGAGATTCGGAGAAAATTTTCAATACTTCCCGATGGGATAAAAATCGGAGAAAAAATTAAGCATGTAGAAGGTGCTGGCAAGATTGACTTTGCATAATAATAATTCCAAAATATTATTAACAATTTGATGAACGATTTCGTTTTTTAACAATTCACCCGTCTACCGTTCATCTAACTTTTCTTTTTATGAAAATCATTTGTTAATTTTTTTGAATATGTATGAGTTTTGTCTAATTATTTACAATCGCGTTTTCATTCGTTCATTTCGACTGAACAAACGCAATTTTAAATAATTAGACAACATTTAAAAAAATGATCGCATCATTTTTATAAAAAAACAAAAAAACTTAATTTGCCGGGTGGTGTATTGAACAAATTCTTTTTTCATCAATTTGTTAATCAAATTTTGGAATTGTTATTATGCGAAATCAAACTTTTCAGCACCTTTTAAATGCTTGATTTTTTTCGGATTTTTATCGCATCGAGAAGTGTTGGCATTTTTTTCGGAAAATCACGTTTGACGGGACTGTACCCCCCCCCCCCCCCCCCGTACATCCTTAAGGGCGCATTTCACAGATAATAACTTATTAACTGAGACGCAGGGCAATGGGGATTCTCCTGAAACTTCTAAAGCATCAATCGTCGCGTTGCTTTCGTGTTGTGGCCTTCTGGGTATTACGCAATTGGCAATTTCGTATCGGGTTACTCCAAGCAACCTGTAATAACATTGAGTTGTTCGATGAAGCTCTCCAAACGGAAGTTTGATGTAATTATTACGCAAATGACGAACCGGTGGCTGAGAAAAATGGGTTAATATGTTAAAAAATATGATAAATAACTATTAGTTTTTTCGACCCATCCTTTTGGTTCAGTATTCGTTATAATTTGTATATTATAGTTTCATTATTCGAAACAAGTAGTTATCCTGCAGCGCTTTCATAAACGAGTATTTTGATACAGCTTTATGCTGTCGATTTTCGGTTACGCCTCCAACTTATCGGCTAATCGCCGATTTATGCAGGTGTTGACATTGCATTGTTACGTAATTATATCTTGACTTCGTGTCCCTCAGGATGTTACGAAAGCAGCAGACAGTAGCATCTCATAACGCATCGACAACTAGATTGGCGGAAAGGCGGACATTACCGTATCTGCGATGGCTTACTCCATTTCGAATATTCAGGCTCTCAGATGGATACGTATGCTCCGTATGCATTGTTGGGTACGAGCGGTAGGAGCGGGACGGGATGTATGAAGATATAAATTAAAAAATATGTATACCGTTTTCCCTTTCTGAAATGGCACTTATTCGATGATTTTCAAATTTACGAAACATCCCGCGCGATGCAACAATTCAACTTCAACAACAAATTTTGCACAATGATAAAACAAAATTTTCACTAAATAACGCGGATTTACAATTCTTCAAAACAATTGTACGAACAATTAACAATTCCTTTATTTTAAGCAAGCAATTAAGAATTTTAATAAGCCTCGGTATCGCGTTGACGCTTGTGCGAATAACAAGGGAGAGTTGTACAACTAGACACTCAGCGAACCGTTCACCCGCCATTTCCCCCCGTCCCTCCTTTTTTTTATCCCTGTGAGGTCTCGAGTTAACGGTCTCCACGGTTGATTGCATTGCCGCAAAAAAATAAGCTGTCATTTGTAAGAAACCACAAGACGACACGTCGGGTGTTACTCCAGAGAAGAAAAAAGAACTGAGTGAATATCTCATCGACTCGTTCACTCCCATGAGTAAAATCTCGCACGGAATAACCCGGCGTGTTATACCTGACTCGGTGGAAATGTGGTGTCGAGACACGGTTATACTGTACCAACGTTTATAAGTAGCTACTTAAGTGGCTACTTTATGCCCGACGAATTTAATACCGCGTTGTATCACCGGAGAGTATTTTCACACCACGTACACTTTTTTGCCGAGTTGCTTTTTTACTCTAATTTATCGAAAAATACTATCGAAAATGTTTCAATTAGTCTGGAAAAATCGATAATTCTGATCAGATTCTCATAAAAAACATGGAATTATTGATTCGACGACAAAATTACAGTCAAAGTTAAAATCAACGAATTCTGCGATACTTTGAATTTCACGTCGGATTTTACGTTCGCAGACATTAAATATGGAACCTTTTGAATCCTTGTGTTATGCTGATTTTTATAACTACCCATTCGAGACTAAATTAGTTTGCCTTTATCGCTTGGGAGTCCTATGCTCTTTCGGTTGGAGCGGTACCTTTACAACAAAAAAAAAAAAATTCGCTTGCATTTGCGAGGAAAATATGGACGAAATATCGTTACCTCGATAAGAAAAAAAAAAATTAAGCACAAAAGTACCTACTTTTCACTATCGACGCACAACTCATATAAATAATAATGGTGTGCGGTGAATAATATTTCGGCATTCCAGCGATTGCGTAAAATTTTATAGGCGATATATACAGTGATCAAGAGAATAGCGAATATTTTTAACATAATAAGGAATTGCGAGACCGATCGGATGGAAAACCTTCTCTGTACGTTTCCACTCGACTGGCAATTCTGAAGACACAGAATTCTGTATTTGATATGGTTGAAATACTACGTACACGAGAAATGGTTGTAACTGTGCGGACGCACGCATCACCCTCTTAAACCCTTTGATTCTTCAATAAGGTTCCTTCAATAACACATGTATGTGAACAGCGTTGCGTCAACCAATTCTATACGACTCCACTGGAATGATCGACAATTCAATACCCGCGCGAATAACAATTCTGTTCTTCGGATCTGTATCCAAATGGTATACAGATAGTGAAATACGAGACGATTCGAAGCTTCGTCGGCGAAACAAACCGAGAGAATTGCGGAGCGAAGCAAAATCTTGATACTGTCTTATGTAAGGTATAATAAGAAAGGAGAGAACCGCCCTGCTCCCAGCTCTACATCAGTGCTTTCCATTGTTGAACGACATTGAAATAACATTGAACTGAAAAAAGAAGTCTCCTAACCGAAGAATTGTTAATTTACGAAATGTATAAAGTAAAAATGTACAGCTCAGAATGAAACCTCGGGAAGCGACAATCGGGAACTTCCGTCGGGAACCGCGATTAAACGAATTCATCGTACGTTCCCCCCAATATGATAAACTCTATGGTTGATGAATGATTTAAAAAAAATCCAAAATGATTTTCATCTGGGAATGGGAAATTCTCTTTGTCGAAAATTAGACAGTTATACCGAGATCTGTAGCTCGGGGAACAGAACATGGCGAGGCAACAGGTAATGTTTGACGTGCTTTTGACAAAAGGAGATGAAAGCCAGCGCTATTTGGCTTGTGGCATTGTGGGCACAAGAGCATTGTGGGCCTTGCAACAGAGATAGAATTAACGAGCTTCCGTCAAAGTGTAAGCTACCAATCAATGTTCCAATTTCACTCGGTGTTGCAATATCGACTGGGAGCTCGAATTTCCCACGGATTTCCGAGAATTATATCCTTTTAATGTGATTTGAGACAAATTGCTCGAGTTCACTATTCAACCTCATTGTTACCGAGATAATGCGTATACTGCGTTATTCAAAGTAACATAAATTTCATAATAGTTTATCGACTACTGTGATGAATTTCGGCATTAGCGAAAAATTGTTGATTCATTGATTATGATGAAGAAAATTCGTGTTTGTGGGCACTTTATAAGTTGAATTGAAGAATATTTATCGGAATTAGAAAAAAGAATCGAGGTCCATCTCTGAGGGTACAGAGACTCAAAAAAGAAGCTTGCAAGATCTGTCGCCTGCGGTCGGTATCGACATGAATCCGCGAGTCACAGTGCCGAAAGCTCTATGATCCTATTTTACGGTATCTCTGTTATACCGATTGTTCGTTTGCCGCGAGCGGGCGCCAGCGAGAAAAGAACCTTCTAAAACTATTCTCCTCGGTTGGTAGTTCTCATCGACCCTGCTATGAAACGGCATATACCATCGGGGGTGACTGTATCAACCGGGGTTTCATCACCGCTCACCACAGTTGTCTGGTATTTTGTTTTCGTCGTGTATTCGTCGCTCGCACCAAAAAAAAAAAAAAAAACGTTTCAAAGACCAACGAATCGAAAGGATCTGATTTAACGACGTAAAAATCGCAAATTAAGATTACCTGACGACGCGTATAAGGGTTGCATGAAGAAAAAGGCAATCTCTTCTTTCGGAAGAAAAGCTCGTCTTGTTTTCCATAGCGTATCGACCCGACTTAAGGACAAGCGAAGCAACGCTCCACCACCACGCTGAGCGCACCCACTTCCATACTTTAACTACTCGCCAATAATCTATGCAGAAGTAATTTAACTCTACGACATTGAAAACTGTACCAATAGCGTGATATCAAAATAAAAAAAACTTTGCCGCGAGATCGAATGAACTTTTCGAGATTTAGTTTTGTTATCCGAGCACATGATGGTATATACGATGTATGTGGTTCATACATTGTTTTAGGACACAGCGACGTGAGAAATATTTTCTACTAGAAGTAAATAGTCTGTATTGGCGGGTTTATTCGAATTATTGACTTGGAAGCGTCGATTTAATCATTGTAATTTTCAGTTGATTACGAATACACCATAGATTTTCCTTCTAATTTTTATTTTATCATTTTCGTTTCACAAGGGCAATAAGCGATTTGGAGCTCAATGGAAGCAAGTGATTCACGACCGTCTCGTTTATTTGTTGGTTCACTGCGACTCGCCGAAAGGTCAGCGGGTGGCTGAGTGCTACCAGAGAAGCCTTTAGAGCCGTGTCCGCTACGATATCGTTTCCGAGTTCCCATTATCCGGGGCAACGAAACCATTGCGGCAATTCGAACTCTTGGTCTTAGCTCTGATTGACTTCCAGTGTTGCACGACCTATTCGTCTTTTCACACTCTCATTTTTCTACATCATGGATTTCTGGTGCGCTTTCGAACCATTAATCGTTGTATTATTATTTATTTATTTATTTATTTTTTTTCATGTCAATGTCTTCGCTGTGTTTAGAATCGTTCGTCTATGTTTATAACATCATTTATCGAGTAAACGAAAAAAGGATACGCAAAAATAAAGTATCTTTTTACAGGTTTCACTTTTTAATATTTTTACCGACAAACGATAAATTTATTTTTGGACAGCGCATCTTTATTTGATATCTCGAATTAACCATAGGATACACTGAATATATATCTATATACATTCATTAAAGTTAATTGAAATGTGTCATGTTTAATAAAAGGTACGAAAATAGAATCGACGTTTCTTTTTTTTGGCCATTTGCTCATCACTGCTTGGCACCGTAATAACGGAGTAAACAAATTATACGGGTTATATCCAATTACAGTTACAAGTATGACATATAGAATCGATAGAAATTGGTTGCCACGTGGATGATGGAACCTCCATCGGCAATAATCATACCATACTCATAAAAATTAATGTTTCACCGCCCTTTAATTATGAGGTAGCGGCTGCGCTATCGACGTATCTATTAATTGATATTGCAATTCTCTGACATTGACATTGGATCAACATTTTTTTTCATCGATGCAAATTGGCAACAAAAAAAAACATGACGTTGTAATTTGACATTTCAAGTTGCAATCGTCCTGACGAAAACGCCCGATTGTCATAAGATTTAACAGTCCCATGAAATAGAATCGTTTCAATTGGGTAATAAAATCTTTTGTTATATTAATAGCCATATGACGGTGTCGTAAAGTCCCAGGCAAACGTCCAACTCAATGTAGCAAATACATTCAATATGTGACGTTGATGAACGAGTGATGAACGTTTGATGTATGAGTTACATGATCGCAGTTCAATCCTTATGATTGTGACGTCAATGACATATCTCGACGTTTCCTTTCCCATTTACGAACTTCTCGTTAAATGCATTAGTACCGAGAAACTTTGCTGCCAAATGGCGTGTTATCTATTTCATAAACGATATCTTGGTAACGTTGAAATGTCAAAACCGTTTTTAGCCGCAAGTACGAAATATCGTAATTCTCGTAAAATCGTTGTACTTTTTTCGAGTGGCAAGTTAATAAAAACAGAAATTCTTCGTTTCCGTAAGTAAACGTCGGGTGTGTGGGTGCACTGAGGTACGCGACAGTTACGAATTGCCGTGGCGAAAAGTAGTTACTTTTCTCAGCGAACGCGAACGAAAACTCGTTTTTCAAGGGAAATTCAATCGGCTTTGCAAAATGTGTTAGTCGTGCATTAGTCATTAATTAGTGTCCGGTACGTGACAGCTTGAACTTCGAAGTGTTGAATCGTTTTTTCATTAAATCAATATGCCCATTCGTCGCGCACTTGAAACATTTATGCTCTTACGAGGCGATATTGCATCGGCCGAGTAATAAGCTCCCGTATTCTTTTCCCCATTTGACTGGAATCTCGGGGCGTTGTACATTATATAAATCATCACCGAATACTTCGAAGACATAGCGATTTCACGATCGGAGTGTAAATCTCGTCACATTATTTAATTGGGAGGTTTTGTGTTGAAGCCTTTCGTAACGAGAGATAGACACCGATATGTCAATGCTAAACGAATGACGTTAGTCAGTATTGAATACGTAATTTGTCAGGTCAAAATATACATCTACTATCTGCCGTCATGCCAATTAAATAAACTTACCTAATTGATTGAGATAAATAATCATGCATGCAAGCTGATTGGAAAATCATAAAATAGCGTTATTAATTTGCGTTTGCCACTCACGACAAAGTACAAAGGCCAATTTTTCCTAACTCACGCATTCTCGAATTTCTTCGACTTAGATGGATAATAATGGAATAAAAGCGGAACGAGTGTGAAAAGCCCGGAGATGTTAACAGCGCTACGCCCTCAAGTGAGATAGAGCAAAGTCAGATCCTCGGAGAATTGATAAAACTTTTCGAGTCAGATCCGTCTCGTCTCGTGGCAGAGCTTTTCGGGTTTCTCGTGGATACACACGAGTCCCCTCCCTCTCGACGAGAGAGATAAACGTCGACGTCGTTTCGAGATCGTTAGGGGCTGTGCTTGGGAGTCTCGCAGCAATGAAGTTTAGCAATCCGAAAACAACAGTGCCGGATTGTTACTCCCAAGCGCAATTGCCAATCCTGACAGTGACTTCGCCAACAGACAAACGAGCAGGGGAACGATGGATAGGTCAGGTCCTCGCTTTCGAACAAACTTCGAATTAATTATTTTCCGAAACTATATATCCCGAGAATTTATTTTCTTCTTCGATTGTCTTGTCACGTTATAATCAAGTAATAATAAAATTATAATCAAGAGAAACAAAGTGTAAATGGAAAAAAAGATAAAATCTCGATAATATCCGTCGAGGCGAAAATTCTAAAAAATATGATAGTTGGAAGAGACCCGCCGTTGATACGCGTATGGTACGCGATAACACGAGTATCTTGTCACTCATAACGCTCGAGTAAGTTTGCCAACAGGTTGCTGACGCGGAGTGGAATTCCGAAAAGTCGTTAGCTGTAGTTAAGTGAGGATAATTAGTAAGACTCGTGTCGTACGGGAATTCGAAGCCACCGACAGTTATCTCAGGTTCGGGTAGAGAGCTACATTCGATCTTGACGTCGCGGGCGAGAAAGGAACGCGATGTACTTCCTTCTTTAGCTACCACCCACACCCTCAACCCTGTTGCTTCCTTCACTTTCGATCTCCCCTTCGCGCAGTCTGCTTCCTTATCTATTTTGCACTCTCGCCGGGTAATGATCTCTTGTGCTCGTGAGTTTCCCCCCCCCCCCCCCCCTTTCAATTCTATTCTACTCACTCGGTTAATTAAGATCCTCAAATGTGTTGCGCAAGGAATCATTCGGCTTACATTATACCGAGCCTATTTCGTACTACTTAATGCTCAAACGGCATCTCTGTATAAAATGCCAAATAATTTCGTATACGAAGGCCTCAAGTGTAATTAAACTTTTGGAAAAAAATCCGTCCAGAATAAAGAATCGAAAATTTTTCTTCAATTTTTAACTCTCTGCGATCTGCCCGCTAGAGCAAAAAGACGGGAGTTGTTCGTCTTCTTCCCGTTATTCTGCCGTATAGACATCCGGATTCTTACCCCCCTCTTAACATTCCCTACCCGCACTCAGCTAATATACCTAACCTTTTCTGTCCGTCCGCAGCCGACTTAGCTATACTGTACCGTATTTGCCGGGGATACGGGAAAACTGCGGAAAACTCGTGCCGGTAGAATGTCCATATTTTACCGAATCTTCGATATTTGTTGCACCTGCGTAAAGTGCAGAAAACACCAAAGTCTCAGAAGAATGAGCCTCCCGCTCAACGATTAATGCGCGAGCCAACGTGCGGCTAAGCGGTCACACATCCAAATATTGCCCGCGAACGAAGTTGCTTGACTTGGATGATCACCGGATCAATCGCGCTTCTACCGTTATCGGTATTGTCCAGTATATACATGTTCTCGAAAAAGGCTGAAAACTACTTAACAGAGTTTGGTACAGCGATTTTATGACGTACTGTCAGTGTCGTTTACAATAGAGAATTTCAATCAGTTGAATATTGGTACAGAGAAAAGCATTTTCTTACGGAATATACCTTTGACTATATATATAGTTTTTTGACTTTGATATAGTTTTTCGACACCCACTGGCTCGCAAGACGCTCTATCTTTGTGAGGTATAACCCCAAATTCACGGAGATATAGGTCTTTGTTAAAATTCGTTTTCTTTAAAAAGAACGAAATAAAAAAATTTTAGTAGAAAAAATGTAAAAACTCCCGATTGCAAAAGGAGTGTATTAAAGAAATCATATTAACAAAAAATAGTGAAATAACAATTAATTATCTACATGTCATAGTCGGGAGATTTCCATACTCAGTGACGAAGAAATCGCTCGACTGTAACATGTGAACAATTAATTGTTATTTCACTCTATTTTTTGATAATACGATTTCTTTAATCACACTCTTTTTCCACTCGGGAGTTTTTTAATATTCAAACATTTTTTTATATATCCATTGAGAAAAATCGGATTGAGCCTCAATCGGCAATTTTCCCTTTGCGTTTCGTTTTGTCGTCAGAGTTAACATTTTTGCGAATGCCGTCGAAAACTGGTCTGTCTGAAAAGAGGAAGATCTGATGCTCGATAAATCGTCGCACTTTCAGAGTGACTTTAATGACCATCGGTGACCCGAAGGAACACATCTAGGACACAAGTGAAACAACGGCTTCCGAACGTGAATTGAAGTTTCGTAAAAAAAATGAAAAAATTATCGCATTCGAGGTTTCGCAATGCATAAATTTCGGTAGTTCGTAAAATGAATTTCGTTCGAGAATGAAAAAGTGGATAGTGATCGCATACTTTGCGGTTTTCGGAAAATGAATAGAGGTATCTCGATTGGCCTAACGATTCAATCGCCGGCTTGTTTACCCCACGCGATCCCACTACTACTCCGGTAGAGAGAAAATCTCGTCTTATCAATCTGCAAAAGTGGGAGTGCCCTTTAATGCGTTCGTTACGAGTACACACACGGGAGTCCCAGAGGATCCTTGACCGCATAGTCAAGAATTCACCCCTCAAGACAGTCGGAGGAAGAAAAATCTTGAAATGTGCCAACGCTACCTTCATTCACTGTATGGATTGAGTAGTTGACGGAGGTGGGGGAGACTCGAGTCGAACGTTCCCCCCGGGAACCGGTCCTATCGCGAAGGAAAAATCAAATGTCCCAAGTTTTCGCGCCTGCGTTCCTCTCCCACCTCTGCGACGCGCCAAAGTATATAGGTTCGTGTCATCCACCCTCACGCGTCACATCGAACCCGAACAATACCTCCGAACGTTGTATTAATGCATCGGTCCGAGTGATTATAGATATCGAATTGTCTATCTAACAAGATAAACTCTGCCTCCGTTACAAGAGTATTATATTAAATTTTTTAAAAATTATCCAAATCACGAATTGTAACGATTAGAAAAAAAAAAAAAAAAAAAAAAACCGGGGAAAACGCGGAGAGGAATATTCAATGTTGGATGTCTTGTGCTGAAATAAAATTGAATAATTTTTCTGTAACCAGCTTCGAGCCGCGTGGCGGCTGTGCTTAAATACGCAATTTCGTGGATCCAACAAGATTATCTACCGGCATATTATAAAAATAGATGCACGTAACTGTATCTGATAAATATTTTCCTTGAGTTTTTCGCCGCTCACTCGACCGATAATTTGGGATAAAGTTAACGCGAGAAAAAAAGAAAAAAAAACGCGTGTTTCCCTCCTTCGGCGACTCATCGTGACGCTTGCGCGAGACCAACAACCGCGACGTTCGGATATATTACAGTCGCTGTATCTCGTTGAAGGCGTCAAGCATTCTCGACTCTGGTGGTTCTCTATTTTACCGGAAGTTTTCGTATTTCGCACTCTCGAAGTCGCGTATTCTCTCCAAAAAGATATAATACGAATTTCGTCGAGCGCGAAATATATATTCACGAACGCAAGGGTGTCACATCGCAGTGCGATAACTGACAAGTGTAAAAACCTCGCACGTCAGGTATTACCGTCATCGGCATGGCCACGTCCCTGGTGCCGCTGATTCTCATGGCAGTGCTCAGCTTATACGGCATCACGGGCACCATTGGCTTCGTTCTACCGAAGAGGAACATTCCCGACAACGCACCGGATAATTACGACTATTATGATTACCCTGGGAAGTACGACGACTATCCGGTGAGTCGTTTTTGACGTTAAAAAAATCGTCGAAGCACCAAAAAATCATAGACTACATTCATTACGAATATAAATTGAAAATTTTTCAACCGTCTATGTATCTGCCGATCAATTAAGTTCCTTATGCCGGCGTTGACGCGCATCATTCCTATAACTAATACAATTTACTTCATGGCTCGCCTATGGAACGCGTTTACGACACATTCATTGTTGAGTTAATGTATGTTGACATCGACGCTCTTTCGCGTTATTGTTTTTATTTAATCATACATCGTGCTTTTTCGGTTTAATCCGGTGCTTTGGTGATTGTGCCCTCACAGGGTATTTTAATATTCTTCAGTTTCTTAAACGGGTACAGGACCCTGTAAGAAACCTTAATTGAGAGGACGATGCACTTTTCTCTTTCACAACATTGGCATAGACTCGCTTCGCGAGCTTCGGAACTTTTTTTTTAAACGGCAGGCGCGTAAAGTTGAAGAAATGTCGACTGCAAAAAAGTTGAATTGTAATATGAAATTTTAAGCTACGCGCGAAATAACTGTCATATTGACGAATTGACAGGAAAAATACATCGAATATATCTTTTAAGCCGACGAACAATAAAATCTTATTAACCTGACTCATTTTGAGGAAAGCGAACATTTTTCGTATTATAAAATAGGTATAACTTTGCTTCCGGATAAAATAATCGAGAAAATCGAGGCATCCGTCGTGTTATACGACAGAAAATATGTAGTATAGAATGCTCGTGGGATTTTCAGAACTTTTTATTTTTCGATCCGATACAGAACGACGGAAAAACACGAAAAACCCATTACAAAGGGGACAATTTTATTAACATGATATCGAAGGGTGGCAAAAAATATTTTCGATCTGATAACGCAATGTATTTGTTCCTATTGAAGACGACCGCTTTGGTAATTCTGGCTGAAATTCTTAAAAATCTTTTAGGATTGTTTTCCATTTTCATTTGCCGCGAATGAGCTGTGCGAACTCGGGCAGTAATTGAGCGGCAACTCGAAAAGACAATTGCGATTTCGTTAGGCTCCACGACGAATGAAAGTAAAATAAGGTCGATTGTTCTATAACTATTCCTTGTTTACGATCGACAACACGGCAACGGCAAGTTAAAGGCCATGGCTAGTCCGGAAAATCAATTGCAGATTCGGAAGTTTCGCCTTAGGAGAAAACATTTTAATCGGTTTTACGGTAAGCGTTGCCAGGCGAACGCGAGATCTCGTAGGAAACTAGCGCGTTAACTAATAATGCAATCTTCGCTCGGAAACTCAGGTACAATATTCGATCAAACTGGTAGTTTGGAAGTTGCACTTGATAGTGGATTTATTGAAAAACCTGACGGCTGTTTGTATACAAATTGTAAGAAAGGCACCAAGCAAGAGTTGAATAACTCATCAAGCTATTCTTCCATCCAAAGTGCGTTCATCGATTAATCGAACGACAGATTGCCTTGTGAATTTGTCCTGAATCATCCGATATTTATGAAGAGGTATCGAGTAGACAACCGAAGCTAAGTGCTGTATCGCGAGACCTTTCGTCATGGACAGGTGTAATGGATGTAATAGATATGTATTATAAAAAAAAAAATGTCTTCGCGTCAAATTAGCGCGAGTCTCGGTAACGAAGAAAAACGACAAGTCCACCGAGAGAGGAGAAAGGAAGATGAAAAAGAAAAAAAATGTTATCCATTTTATCGGCCGAAATTGCATATTTGTCATGACCTTGCCCTTGATTTCTCTTGATTACGGTTGAAGATACTAATTCATTTCGCAACATTATTTCAGCCTACGCACCGTACCATACTACCATAACGTTTAGCTAATAGTAGGCACTGTGTACCTATATATATGCCGGCTTCGCATACTAGCGTCGATTGACTTGGTAGAGAAGACCGGGGGGGGGGGCCAAAATGTGCCCTCGGGAAAAGACTGAACCGCTTCACCTAAGACGGATCAAATTTAGCTTGCTAAGTCAGTTAACCCAACAGCTTATTATTATTCATTCTTAAGACAAATGCGCTTCTTTCTTTTCTACACGATGTGCCGATTAAAAAGCCACAATATCTCTCGGGGAAACGAAAGCAAGATAAATTTGCTGTCAAACATTTGTTACGAACAAATATCGGCCTTGCGAAAGGAAATGAATCTGCATAATTTTTATATCCTCTTTTAGTATTCAATAGTAATTATAAACCGTGTTTGTTGCAATTAATTGCAAACAATTTGAGCGGTAGCAATCGACGCCGTTCGTCGAATCGATGAGAGAACATTTTTACTATATAGCGGTAGACTGAGTAATTTCGCGCTCTCGAATCTTTTGGCCATTCTCGCGAGAATTGCAACGTCGACGATATCTTTGAAAATAATGGTGATCCACGCGAACGTCACAAAAGTAGCGAGTTACGATATATTGTACCGAGGTAATGGAATTTCATTGTATACTCGGCATAATACTCCAAGGTAGCGGAAAGTAAAGTATTGGGCTACGCAATGAGCAATAAGCTCTCGGGGTGTCGCGGTGCCACAGAGTGAATCGGAACCGGAAAGCGTTAATCCCGAGCTTTAGACGGAGTGCGTTCACTATTTACGTGAGTAGAGCCAAAAGGTACTGCATAAAAAATAAAAATAAAATAAAAGATGTTCCGTAGAGACGGAAATTTCGATCTCCGGCGGATACAAGTGTATTACGATAGGCAATTTATTTACTTTCCTTCCCTTTTATTAATCACCCGTTAGTTACGATCTAAAATAAGATAAAAATAAAGCTTAGTTTTCGACATGGAAATCAAATGCATGCAAAAGATATATTATAAATTATTATGCATTTGATGACATATATTTGCAAAAATATATCACAGATATATTATTGATATTTTTGTTTTTCCATGTAAGATATTTTATAATGATGGTGTGTATCACTTTTAGGAGGCACATGACATACCGAAAAAAAAGACGTTTGAATTATGATGTATTTTTTATGAACTTAGCCATAACACGGGGTCTGATATCCACCGGCGTAAGTTCGGCACCGCGTCTGTAATGAAACAAAGATAAATTGAGATACCGGTGTTAAGGCAGCTATTGTCTTCGGCTATTACGACGCTAAAATACGTTTCTTCTTTGCACAAAAAAGACAAAAAGAGAAGCTCGTGCGACAAAACAGTTGAGCTTTGGTTCTGAATTGGGATCTCATATGTGGCCGCAGAGGTATTTCTAATCTGCGAAATGACACACGCGTTCACCACCCACGACAGTAACGTGTGACGTCGACAACGCAAGCCGGTCGGCCTGGAGACAACGAAATACCGTGCCTTGGCGTGTATGAAGAGTTAAATCTCATTTTCATGTTTGAAGAGAGAATAGTGCCGCAATTACCGGAAATTCGTAGTCGAGTCACACGAAACGTGAGCGTATGGTGAACGGGGGTAGCCACGCTCAACGCTTTTAATTACCCCGCTTGGTTTAACGAGCTTTCGTTGATATCGCAACTCGACCTATGATGTGAATTTTGGTCTGCGCCTGATGCCTAGTCGACCAACGGTTGTCGACCCCAACCTTACAAAAAACGTCCTTTCTATGGTCAACTCCAAAACGCTTCTTTGGCGTTACTGCTTCTTTTTTTTTCGTTTACATTGGCTCATTTCGTCGTTTCACGCTTCACTCCGCGCGTGATCCCGTTTTGCGTATTTTCAACTCTCTTACACATCGATAACTTTTTATGCAACACGCAATAACATCCTTCACGAATATTACAATTCGTAGATGACGCGAGTTTCAGACAACGAGATGAAAAATATTTGTCGACAATTTTCTACGAACGAGTTTAACAAAGTTTCCCTCATACACTAGCTTCACGTTTTTTTTTTTTTTCGGATTTTATCAAGAGCCAATAATTTCTTACAATATCCAGTCTCAAACACTCAGCGGTACAATCCACTTACAATATTATTCCGAGAATATCAATTTTCCGGTATGCCGCAAATTAACGTGCAGTACTAATTTTTTCCTATGAACGCGCTGTTCGCGCGATACAGAAGAAAAAAGGGACTAATCGTGGAGAGAGATGACTCCTCGTTAACGGCGGAGCGAAAGGTCAGATGAGTCTGCGAAATTAACTTGATATCGTGGCGGTCCGATGTCCGTTTTGTTTTGTAACGCGAGTCTCAAAGCTTTTTTTTTTCTTTTTTCTTTTTTTTATAGCATGGAAACAAAGGTTGAGCTCGAGAAAGGGAGTAAAAAAAAACTTTCTACACCTGGTGGATATAATGCAATAGTACAACTGGGCTGAGAAAACTAATGAGTATCGCATTATCTGTCGACTGAGAATAGCTTGTGACGGCGAAACGAGATATTCCGTATGGTTTCAAAATTTCTTTCTTATTTTTGTCGCGTACTTCCTGTTTGTTTTTCTACGACACGAGAAATCCTCGCGGTATTGAAGATTCGCCACGGCACGATAAGGCCCGCGTTCATGAAGCGCCTATTCATCAAAGGCCTTCGGCCGATATTCGATTCATATTCCGTTTGTATCATTCCGAGGCCGGTATTGACTCTTGCGCATACGAACACGTAGATCCGTGAGCGATAGGGAAGGCGTGCTGCTTTGCCAAGAAAATGAATTTACATGGTAAATTTGATCGAAATTCATGTGTTCCTAATATTGACTCTTTCGCTTTGGCATTCCAATGAATTTCAAACTCGAATTTCGTCTTTTTTTTTCGTTCTCAAAATCACTAATATTCCGTTTTGTTAGATAATTTGTGAACAAAATTTGATATTAGCATGTGTGCAAACGAGTTTAAGAATCAGAGATGCGAAAAAGTTTAATTGCGAAAAGAAAAAAAATGTATTAATAATAATATACGAATAATGATACACCGATGATCGATATACCGATCGGGCGGGTCACACTTGTTTGCGTAACAATCATTTTTTAAATGTAGGCCGACTCGTTGGATTCTTTACGCCATGGTAACGCTTCAAGTGGTAAAGACTGCTGGGGATCAGACACGTGGAACGCACCGGTAACATCGAACTTTTCAGCGCTCGATTATTTTTTCGCATGAACCGAAGGATAAATGCACCCAATACTGGCATTTAATACATTTAAAAAAAGCAATGGAAGGCCAAGCGTTATCGGAATACCACTGGTCAATTAAACAGCGCATATACAGTGGCTGATATATACGAACACGTACGCCCTCGTAATTTCTCTCGCCCCTCACGGTCGATGAATAATACTCTTGTGTTTGAGGTGCAAACAATTATCAACAACAATAGCATGAGGATATTGCAATTAGCAGACCGGTGCTCAATACGGAAGTTTAAAGTATGGGGTCGATGAGAATATTTATTTCAAAGAATTCGCTCGCTACTTTATTCCCATAAACGGCTTAATCGCTTCAACGCCGTAGGTAGTTCATTGAATGTGCACATCACTTGCGACGGGCTTCATCATTGATTTTTTTACGATGGAGATATGAAATAAGTTTTTGCCTCGGTAAGGTTGCAATTCCGTAAAGAGTAAAAAAAAAAAAAAGGTTCCTATTGGGGTAATATCGTCTTTACATTAATAACAGGAAGGAAAAAAAACTTTGCAAAAAGTGTCCCAAACGACGTGTATTCCACCGGGAAATTGTACAGTAAGAACAATGAGTCAATTCAATTTGTTCGCATCTAGCTGTATAAAACTGGTAAATGTTTACATCCGGTATTTACAGGCCGGACGCACTGCGTCGCAGTATTGCAGAAATCTCATGTGGTTAAGTTTACATCGGGTCGATTGGATCGGGAGCGTAGAATTGCAGAAGGGATCGTCGATTCGATTTGTCATCGAGCGTTGCGACCCTGTGGCGTCGACGATATATTTATCATAACTACCGATCCGCAGTACGACATTATTTTCATTCGCGGAGAAATAAGAAAAAAATGTAATGTTATTGTATTAGAATTTTCTTTTTTCTCGATTGTATTAATAACGCCTCGGTGAAATAGGACACTCGACGTCGGTAAAATGTGTAACTTCGCGCAGATATTGGTGTGGCGGACGCGCTATATTTGTGTGATAATACATGAGAATACATAAGACAAAGATCGCTAATAAAAGAGAGAAGCGTATCGAGTGACATCGCGCTGTCCGTTATCAGAGCCAATGATCGTTGCACGTTTCACATAATAATTCGTTGTTAATCGAATTAGTTGCGAGTTCGGTTCGAAGTTCGTGAGACCGATCCAACGGCAAACCCAATAATATAACAACCGTCTGCGTCAAGTGTCGCAAGGTTCATCCAAAAAAGATCGGAACATCCGAGTCGCTGTAGTTACTACTCGTAAATTTTAATATTCAACGAAAGTGCAATATTAAAAAAAATTATCGAAATTAACAATATTACTTTCATAGCTCGAATGTGCACATAACGAGGTTCATCGGCGTGACGTAAGGCATTAGAAAAATTGGCCAAGTGATGCGTTGAACAGATAGGAACCTAATCGATAACCTAATCGATCGCGTCCCGGACCGATTGATCTCTCATTTCACATAGAAATAATTATATCGATATGCAATATATTTTCGTCTAGAAATTATATATTACAGATATATTATAGAATATATCTCTAATTTATTTTTTGCATATATTCAATTTTTATATGGTATATATCTCCGCAAATACTTCGAATGTGCGAAAATATAAAACTTTCAAGCGCATAATGATGATTATAAATGATAAGATGGCGAGACGTATAACATGAATATAAAATAGGAAGGAAAGAAAAATAAAGAAGCGGTGTACATATTGGGTCTGCAGTTGTATCAACGATCTCGGTGGTTACCCCGTGAAGAAGACATTCGGGACAGACCATTATTTTTATCGTTCATTCATCGCGCATAGTCGCCCCCCGACGACGTAATTATTTCAAGTCGAGACAGACTTGGAGAGAAGATGATTTACACTCCTCTGCACACGCCTCGAGGGTTATGCTTCGCGAAGGTCGTCGCTCGAATCCACGGGCTTCTTTCTGTGTATATATATACATACTAGCGTTTCCCCGGGCTCGCTCGTCAATTGTAAACTATTTTGCGTTAAGGTAGTTATCGTGCGAACAGTCTGACTTCACATAAGTTTCATAGATATGAGAGGGAATTGCAAATTGCAAATTGTCGGTGGTCTGAAAATCGGAAAAAAATCAAGCATATTGGAGGTGATGTAATTATCGATTCTGCATAATAATAATTTCAAAATGTTATTAACTAATTATTGCAAAATTGAATTTTCCAAACTACGTGGTCGATTGTTTCGAAATTTCGTGAAAGTAAGGCTAACCCTCAAAAAAGTTTGTTCAAAATGGTAAGAAGGATACGTTTACGGTGATCGAAAATGTAATCCACCATGTTATTTGATAGGGAATGCCGAGAATAAAGACGTTTTTTAATCATTTTTTTTCTCTCGTTCTGGGTGGTAAATCGTGCTGCATTAAATAATGAATAGACAAAAATTGAACAATATCTTAAGAAAATCGATACCGCGCGATAACTACCTTAAGACCCATTTGGAGAATATTTTTGCTTCTTTCTCCGCCGCCGACCACCGCGGCTGCCTCCTTCGAAATCCCCTTAGAGGAACTTGGAATATTTTGGCCTTCCTCTCCCACGCTCCTCCCCACCCCCCGAAAAATATTCCAAGTCCCTCTATGGGGGACTTGGAATATTTCGGGCTGGGGCTCCTTTTGAGCGTTTTTACATATATAGAGGGATCTATATTTTTTTTAATCAAATTACGAGATACTACAAAACCGTGCGAAGAGTTTTACCTCATCGGATACACACGACACACACGTGTGAATGGAATCTATGAGGGAACTACGAAAGGAAAATATTTATATCCGGGAAGATATCCTTTGAGTATTACGACAATTGTCAATTTGTCTCATTGTCCAAGTTACAAACTGTCCCAGCGCAAATGGTTCGAATAGAAGGAACGATGTGCGCCATCCGTAGGTTCAAGATATTTTTTTTCTCGTCATATCGCGTTTCGCAAGTTGTTCTACGAATCGTGTGATTTATATATTTTTTCGGTCGTCTGCAAAAACGATCCGATGAGGCATGCCAATACCTTATATCATGGGGTTACCCGTCTTATCGCGAAGAGCCCTTTGCGTCGAATTCGATGATCCATCTGTACGGCGGATGGAGTCTTATTCGCTCTTTTCGTCGTTGAACCACTTACCGCAAGCCGCTTGCCAATAAGCGAACTTTTGCTCGTCGCGGTTCCTTTTTTTATTTTTTTATTTTTTTCACAAAGCTGCTTTACGCGACAGACGAGACGTAGCTTCTCTTTCATAAGCTCCGCCGTATCGTTCAAAGCGATTGCACCAATCTATCCCACGTCTCATCTAATATCTAGAAAATTTCGCAATATGTGACGGGATAAATGAAAGTGCGAGAGTCTTTGTGCTTCTCTCGCGTTGCGGAGCTCCTCAAGCAAACAAAGTTCACCTTGACATATTTACATATGATTATCATACACCGTATCATCATGCAAGTCTATAAGATAATGTAAAAATGTAAATTTGGTAAATGGAAAAAGACAAAAAAAATGACATTGAACGAACGGGAGGAAAAACTTTTTTAAAGTGAAAACAATTTTAACTTACAGGTTGTGGTTTCGAAAAGAGCTGCGCTGCTTCTCGACAGACTCATGGTGGCCCTGCAGAAAGCTGTCGAGGATCAGGATGGTGCCGGTGGCGTGGCAGCCGATAGATCGGTACGCGCAACGGCACAGCAGCAACCTCACCAATTAGTTCCGAGCACCTCAATGAACAACGATAAATCAAGCGTAAGCCAGGATTATAGATTCTTTCTGTTAGATTTTTACTTCAATCCTTCGAGTCGCGATTCATTAATGCAAAAATTGTCAATATATTGAGAGAGTACATCTTAGACTTACGATTTCGTAAATTCGCGATATATCAGGATTTCACCGGTTTTGCAAGTCGTTTACAAACGTTAATTAATATCGCAGGTACGACGGCAAGAAGAGCCGTATTAGTCAAATTCAGAAAAACGAAGCACCATTTATCTACCGACATTTATTAATTAGCCGTATAAAAAATGTTATCCTCGCTTTATAGTCGAGGTTTTAGCGTAAATGATGCTGCTATCTGCGTCGAAATTTTATAATCGAGGTTTTACCGTAACTGCTGCTTCTATCTGTGCGTCGATGTGCACTGAAACGCATAATCAGTCTTCGATTATCAGTCACATACTGGAATTCGATTTAATCCGGAAATTCGAATGTTGGATTCAAATTAATGTCAGAGATGTGGTCGCGGCACAGTTGCATATACCTACATTCTTATTGTCTCTCTATCCAATGCTCGCGATGTATTGTAAACCTGATGAATCTCTTGTTGCAGATCGATCGTCGAGCTCAAGGCAAGGGTCGTGTTTACTGGCGATGCTACTTCAACGCTGTTACGTGTTTCAAAAAGTAGTCGGTCAACTCTAAGCAAAGAGGCAAACGACGATGAATTTTTATTCCTTTCTCAAATCAACTGTCCAACTAACTCTATCGTCGACTCAATGTGCGAAACGTTACCGTTAACGAAATTGTCTTGGCGCGCGTCTACGAAATTTTCCGGTCGAACCACGACTTTTGTGTCTATATACATATCCTTCAACTATTTTGCCCCGAAGACATCGTTCATACAGGAAACGAGTTTCAAGAGCATGGAAAAGACATATTTTGACTGAAGGAAATGAAACAAAAAAAAAAGCAACAATGTCCCGGTACAATCAGCAGAGTGATGTTGAAACAATCTCCATACCCATTGATTCTCGAACGATGAGCCAAGTTAAACAAGATTATTCTACGACGATGGCCAACACGTCGCATAAAAAAAATGACGAAATTCCAATTCAGCTTATTGTATAATCAAAAATTATGTATTTAATAATAAGTCTATGGGATCAGTGTACCTTGTTTATTCGGAAAAAAAGAAAAAAGAACAACGCCGAATATTTACGAAACTAAAAATTGTTGGGTAAGTAATCTATTATTTTAATTAATTTGCGCATCGAACACGCTGAAACCGGAATTAAGTTGACAATATTCGATAACCGCAGTCAATTAATACGGGAACGTATAAGATGGGTACATATTGATTCGCTACGTCTTACCTTCGTCGATGTGAAATTCTATTGGTAATGCGGGTTTTCCGTCAACGTTGTCGGTCTCGAAAAGAATGGTACGAGCAAACGAAAAAAATATTCTTTCTTCCGAACGAAAGACGTATCAACGAGCGATCACTTACCGATCGGCAGCAAAGTGATAGTATCGTTGGTCCCGTTACATATTCGCAACGATAAGTTGGCAAATGAGCGGGTGCAGCAACAGAAATACATCGCGGACCGCGTCTGTAATAATAGACGATCCGCGATGCATGTAGATAGCGGATGAAATAGCAACGGACGGAGGTACCAATCCAACATCGGCGAGCAGGTCTACCAAATGACGGTAGGAAAGATCTATTATTCATAAGTAAAGGCGCCACGATACAATGTGACCGAACCCCTGCAAGGGGCTCCGGCATCACCTGGATCCTTGCGACGCAACTCGTCTTTCACTGCAATTTTGTTCCGATTAATATTTCGACAAGTTCTTTTGGGACGCCCCTCATAGCTTCATAGCACATTCATCGCATCGCCTAAACGGCAATGTAGGTACAAAGTTGCGAATGGGACGTTGTAGTTGTTACACCTTTACAAAAAAAACATAAAAAATATGACGACGCGGAAGATCGAAGCGTTAACGGCAGATCGGTTGTCCCGAAGTGTCGCGGAGAGTTGGAATGAAAAACAAACAAGTGGAAATAGTATCGCTCAATTTGTCGATGATTACGAAACGCTGGAAAATCATGAGATCGATACGATAAATCCTGAGACGTCATTCGAGAGATTCTTTCGGGTGAACATAATGTTATTAACGAGACTCGGATTATTTTCCACGAATTTTCGTCTATCCGGTAGACTAGTCAACGCACATACTCGCTCCGTGTTACCAACGCTAGTCGTGATGGTTCAGATGTCATTTTTCGCGGTTTGCGAATTTCGAGCTTTTCTTCAATTCTGGAGTACCGATTCTGACATTGCAATTAGCGCCTTTACCTCGCTGATATCTGGCGCACTAGCGGGATTTAAGGTACGAAACGCGTTGTCGTTCTTCGTTCGAAGAACAAACGAAAGGTGTACCTATATGAAAAATTCGAAAAAAGCATATCGGGTGTTCAGGGATTCCGGGTTTGGATGTGCCAAGTCGAGCTACGTGAGATTTTAATATACTTGGCTATTTTATGGGACAAGTCACGCTTCCAGGTAAACGTTCAACAGAAAATATTGAAGATTGCCGAGCGCACGATATATGTTCGATCGTGGTACCTTGGCCTGGTGATTGTTACCACGATCTGTTACAGCATGCGTCCTTATCTGTAATTTTTCCGACTTTGTGACTTTCGCTGTATTTGCAGTAGCTTTTCATTATTATTATTTTATTGAATATGGAACAATACAATGTTGCTGATGAACCATTGATCACTAGGCTGCTACTACAATTTAAACTGACTCACAAAACTAACGAAACTTACGACTACTCTGCGACGGTTATGACAGCAATTTATCCCTTTCAAACCGATACTTTTGGGAAATACTTGGCGTGCATTAATTGGGAGACACTGAATGCATTTTGTCTCGCAATGTACTGGACAGCTTCGGACACATTATTCGCTCAAATAATTTCACATACGGCTATACAATTCCAGGTGAACGACAGAAAATTTTAACAATTTTTATTACATGACGGCAAAGGAAAATGTATTACGAAAAGGAACCCTCCAAAATTATAATCAATTTTTCGGACCATTAGGTATTACATTATGACTTGAAAAGTATCGGGACAGAATCACAAATTATCGATGCTAAAGAAGAAGCGATATTGTTACGGAAATTATTCTCAATTGCTAAAAGGCACAGTCTGCTCTTTGCGTATGTAGATTTAATAATCGCACGATATACAACCAAACAAAATATATTATCCCTCTTATGATCCAAAGTATCGACAAGTATGTGCGTATGTATGTATGTATGTGAAAACAGTGAATGTGCCGCATGCGGTAGTGTCGAAAAGGTGAATGTGGTAGAATCGTGAGAAGGGTTAAAGATTCGTTAAATTTTTGTTGTATTCGACGAAATTGTAGTTTCTAAAGACATCACCTACATTCACAAACGCATATACTATGCATATGAATTAACGTTGTTAAAGGTATTATTACAAAATTATAATACATTGTGCACTTTGCAAGTCATAATTAGAATTAAGGTCGAGCATATCGTCGAACACGATGCCCGCCGAAAAATAAATAGTAATCATTTTGCAGACACTGCAAAAAGATCGAAGCTGTTTACAACCCTATGATTTTCGTGACTATGGTGTCAACCGCAGTGACTATGTGTTTTTGCACACTCAACGTGCAGAAGGTTGATTGAGTCATTGTCAACGATAGTTAAACAAGCAGTGGTATACATTCTTAATTTTTTTACACTTTTATGATTATACTAACAGCAAATTATAAATGGTAATCACGAAGAAGTAATCAAGAGCATAGGTCAACTGATAACAGTCATAGGATTATTGATGATTTCTTGTGGATATGCCGAAAATCTCACTGATCAGGTACTTTTTTTTTTAACGATAAGAATAACGTGAATAACGTCGATAAGAACGGAAGCGTGATACACGAACATATTAAACATATTAATGTTGATATGTTCCGCAGAATTTTCAAATCGCTCGGGCAGCTTACGACTGTTCCTGGATCGAACGTTGCAAGAGTTTCAAGACCAATCTTCAAATAATAATGATGCGTTCTCAAAAACATTATTTTCTTTCCGGATATGGATTTTTCCGACTCACGCTTAGCCAGATTACTGCTGTTAGTATAACTGCGCGGTTCAACCTGTCTAGTGCTGCAAGATTGGCAATTTTCGTTTTTTTTTTGTTGTATACAATGTGAAGATTGAATTTTGCAGATCGTCAATACTACTATGAGTTACTTCGCGTTATTAAAGACTCTGACGTGATCACATGAGCCATGTGCCTCATAAAAGTTATAGGATTTATAAAATATGTTAAACCATACCAGGCCATAAACCATAGACCATAGACCATATGGTTAGACCATATTTCATGCCTCCAACGCGGGTTTAAAGTTAGCTATTCTTCACCAGCGGGAGTAAAAGTAAAAGTAGCCGTGAATAAAATTAAATAAATCAATAAATAATTATTTTTTTTTTTTATTTATTTATTAACAAATAAATAAAAAATATGCATCAATCGACCGCTCGCAACGAATCGTGGCCCCCGGTTCCTCTTATCGCTAATTTGTGCCGCTAGGCCGTTGCAGGCACAAAAATATAGTCGATTTTTGGCAGAGTCGGAAAAAAAAATCGTTTGCGACACGGGAGGAGCGGATTTTCACGCACTTCCTCCCTTGTAGCATAATGTACTATTTTGATTCTGTTGATACATAGCATATAGTGATAATAACGAGTGTCCACTACACATTTTTACACATTCTCATACTCGTCGAAAGCACGGATTTCATTGTTTTTACACTTCTGCCTATTTTATCACAGCGCCATTGCGAACGT
This sequence comes from Buathra laborator, assembly GCA_934046635.1. NCBI lineage: Eukaryota > Metazoa > Arthropoda > Insecta > Hymenoptera > Ichneumonidae > Buathra > Buathra laborator. Next base: position 24,545,685 of record OW203894.1, read on the forward strand.
CGATTATGCGCCGGCATGAACTGGGAAAATTGAGTTTCGCTACAAGTTGAGTTTTCACTTGTTGAGTCTGTTTTTCACTATAACTATGGTATATACCTTGTGACGTGGCGTTAGCACGCTCTCGTACCAACGGGCTTGGCCGCGAATGCTCGAGCAACAAGCGATATAGTCGCAATAGCTGCCGAATCGTTCCTCGTCGGAACTCTGAGAAAATTTATTGTAGCGCGAAAGTCCGCCGAAGAGTTTACACGCTACACAGTTTTCGGAAATCACTGGAGGTGTCGAGAAGAAAGACGCGAGAAACGCGCAAGTAGGGAGGAACAGCAACGAACTTGATTTTTTTCAGATTTTTATCCCATCGAGATCCTCTCAATTATCTCTGAATCTCACGTGGGGTCAGACTGTATTACGAAAGGGCCACTGCATTAATTAACCAGGCGCGCGTGTAGTGGCCGTACAATTCGCCGTTGTACCCGGGAAAGACGAGCCAGCTATAGTCGAGACGACAAGAAGCGAAACAGCACAAGGGCACAAGGCAACCGCCGAGCGAGAGCGAACAAACAATAGAAAGATAAAGGTAAGTGCACGACCTACACCTTTTTGTTAATATTGTTCCAGTTTTCCGGACGATATTTAATTCGCGGTTATAGTCGAAACTCATTGGTGCCCGGTTTCTCTGGTAATTGCGATAGGAAACAAGACATTATTTTATCCACGCAGAATCGTTTAACTCGAGACCGACGAATCGTATTGACAATAAGCGACGTAAATCGATGAATTGATTCATCATTTATTGTTTTACATTAATAAATTAACTGTTGAATTGTTATTATTTTACGAAATATTTTGAGAATCTCAAGTAGGTGAATGTTATTTTATTTGTCTTATGGTGAAATGCACCCCTTTCAGATAGCCGGCGAATGCTTGCGGATGCGGATGTCGGCTATCGGCGGCGGCGGATTTTTTTTTATATGAGAATAATGTGTGGAAAAACACAAAAATCCAAAGTCTTCTGAAAAATCTAAAAAAATTCATACGTATTCTGAAAAATGAATCATTTTCATAAAAAAAACAAAAAAAAAATTGCTTTGCCGGGAAATTTGTTGAACAATTTTTTTTTTCATCAATTTGTTATTTACATTTTGGAATTATTATTATGTAAAATTAATCTTTCCAGTACGTTTAATATGCATGCATTTTTTCAGATTTTTATACCATCGAGAAGAGTTTGCAATGCTCTCTCATTTTCGTCAAACTTATGCGAAATCAATACCATGCGCTCGGACTACCTTAAACTAAAATAATGACTGCAAAAAGATCGATAATATTTCAATAATTTGATAAAAAAATGTTTGCGCAATGGCACATTGAACCCCACCGGTGGAGTACAATGTGTTAGATAGGTGGGCACGATGTGCCTTATGAAGTAAAACGTGGGACACTATGTGTCAAGTAAGGGCTCTTCCAATTTTAACTCATAAATATTGCGCATGTGATGCAAAAAATAACGTTACTTGCGGATTCTTAACGTTATAAAGTAAATTTTTTTTTGTTTATAATAAATAATAATAATTTAGTATACAAAAATAAATTTAAAAAAAGAATGGAATAAAATATACAACATTTTTTTGCAAAAAATTTTTAAAAAAATGCCGCCAGGTAGTTTGAAAAGCGTTTCCAAATCATTTTTTGAGAATAAAAAAACTTGAAAAAAATCCTGAGCCAAGCAAAAATTTAAAAAAAAAAACAAACTTGCCGAGTTCTTAGAACACAAATAAATGTAGTTGCATCAAAAGAAAGGACGAGTCAAACTTTTTTTTAAGTTTTACTTGGCTCATAGGAATTTTTTTAAGTTTGTTATTTTCAAAAAATTATTTCGAAATTATTCAGAAAAATATTTTTTCATTATTTTGAGTAAAAACTCGAACTCACTGCACCGTATTTATCCCATGAATTTTCGAGAAAATTAATGGAAGTAATAAATCAATCGTTTATCAACGAGGGCACCATCAATTCAGTGATAACCTTTAACCGTAATCGATTAATGTGGATGAGATACATATTTGTCTTTTCTACGTCGACTTTCGCCAAAAACTTGAAGATACATACGTGGATTTTGACTGGTGAAAGAATACTCGTATCGATGTCGTTATCCTTTGGAAATCCTTCCATAGCGTGGCACTATTTTTATTTGACAAAAATCCTGCAATCTGCAATGACGGGAATCTCGTCGAACCGAGAAAAAAAAATGCACGAGAAGTAATTCGTCGAAAAATACCTTTTTTTCCATACGAGTACTTCGTGAACGAGCTGTACGTTTCTTTACGATCATAAAAAAAACGAAAGTCGTAGCTTGGTTGGCCGCGGAATATACAGTACGTACTTATGCGCAACGACAAGTATAAAAACGATCGAGTAGAAAGAAAACGTTGGTCCGCCCACCCTCTATAACAGGAAATGCAATATCGCCAAGTATTGTTAAGATTACAGATCAGAGGCGAAATGCGACGAGTTACCCTACGCGTTAACGGTAGAGGCATGATTTATTCACAGAGACAAGAACGATACGAGGGCCTTCCGCAAGGAGAGCTCGATGATTACCTATCGTTTGGCTCTTCACGGCTCAACTCCTTCGCATCACAATTTCGTGCCCTTAAATAATTCGAAAGGTTCTTTGAACTCGTAGATATAGATAGAACTTATAACGTAGCCAGCAGTGCTATCTGCCACGTTCGTGTAGGACAACACGCGTTGTCGTTTGCAAAAGAAAGTATCAGAATGACTGCGCTTCAGATGGAAGCGTCATTTTTGGAACATTTACCGAGTATCCCAGAAAGATCCGAATGGACGCAAACAAAAGCAAAAAGTGTCAGACAATTTTTCGATGATTACGAGACGCTCAGAAATGAAGGGATCGGAACGACAAATCCTGATACTTCTTTCGAAACATTCTTATCAACGAACATCAAGTTATTGAGAGGGCTGGGACTATTCTCTGAAAATTTTCGTCTATCGGGTAGACTGGTTAACACGAATGCTCGCACCGTATTGCCAGTGATAATCGTCATCAGCCAGATGGTATTTCTCATTGTTTGCGAATTTCGGGCTTTTCTCCGATTCTGGAGGACGGATCCTGATCTTGGAGTTACTGCCGTTACCGCATTATTGCCCGCCCCTCTATGTGCGTTTAAGGTACGAAATATGTCTGATAATTTGTCGCTTAAAGGGAAATTAGAGGTGTACCTGTACAAAAATTCGAGAGCGGGATCGCGATACAGGAGATTTTCAGGGATTCAGATTGTGGATGTGCCAAGTGGAACTACGTGAGCTCTTGATACACTTAGCTATTTTGTGGGAAAAGTCACGCTTCCAGGTAAACGTTCAAAAGAAAATATTGAAGATCGCCGAACGTACGAGATACGTTCGATCTTGGTACCTTGCCATGATGATTTTTATTGCCATCAGTTACGGCATGCGACCTTATCTGTAATTTCTTCATTTTACTAGTTTTGTTATACTTACAATGATATTTTGTACATTTAATACTGTGGCACTTAACGTTGGTTATAAAATATTGGTCACTAGGCTCCTCCTGCAATTTAAGCTGAATCACCACGCGAACGAAACTTACGACTACTCGGTGACCGGTATGCCAGCGATTTATCCTTTTGTAATAGATACATTCGTAAAATACTTGGTGTGCATCATTTGGGAGATGTTCGTTGGATTTTTTCTCGTGCTATATTGGGCAGCGTGCGATACATTTTTCGCTCAACTTGTCTCGCACACGGTCATACAATTTCAGGTTATCCCCGGGAGATGTTTATAATTCTTTTTACAACATTGGGAAGGCATCAGTTTATAAAAATGAATGCCTTTCAATTATAATTTAACTTCCGAATAATCAGGTACTACATTACGATTTGAAAAGTATCGCAACAGAATCGAAAATCGCCAATGCCAAAGAGGAACAAGTATTGTTACGAAAATTGTGCTCTATTGCTAAGAGACACAGCGAGCTCTTTGCGTATGTTAATTGAATTATTCGCAAAACAAGAACGAGAATAGCCACCCGAAAAATGAAAACTAATAATTTCATAGGCACTGCAAAAAAATCGAAGCCATTTACAATCCTACGATTTTCGCGACCATGTTGTCCAGTGCAGTGAGCATGTGTTTCTGTGCGCTCAGCGTGCAAAAGGTTGATTGACGTATTGTGGCCAATTGTGGCGAAAAAAATATGTACTTTCTTAATTATTTGATGCTTCGATAATTATGTGAACAGGCAATTAAGAATGGCAATCATGAAGAGGTAGCCAAGAATATAGCTCACCTTATCACTGTGGTTGGACAATCGATAATTTATTGTGGATATGCCGACAGCCTCACGGATCAGGTGAATTTTTTTTTTTTTTCTTTTTTTTTTTTCAGACAAAACTATGTGTATCTTGCAGAATACACGTTATGCGATATCTTGACGCACAGACAGATCGAATAAATTTTTGTTAAAATGCTTCGCAGAGTTTTAGAATTGCACAAGCAGCTTATCAATGTCACTGGATCAAACGAAGCACGAGATTCAAGATCAATCTTCAGATTATAATGATGAGAGCTCAAAAGTATTATTGCCTGTCCGGATACGGATTTTTCCATTTGACTCTAACCCAGATTACAACTGTCAGTGCCATTCTTATTCTTCGTTCTATTTATTCGAGCGATCACTACTTTTTCTGGTTGATTAAGTGATAGATCAATTTTACAGATTCTCAAGACTACTATGAGTTACTTCACGTTACTCAAGACCCTAACCTGATCGCATAAGTCATAAGATTCATTGAAAAATTGATTTGACAAAATAGCATTTTTTAATCTATTAAAACATAATAGTAATAATTAGGCTTGTAATTTGTTAATAAATATAGATGTACTATAATGAAAATTCCCGATAAATAACAGGATCGCGAAGTCTCCATACTTATGTAATAGTACTTAGCGATACTCCTCTCGCGCTACATGCAATACTCGGCTTCGCGTCGTGTCGCTGTTCGCACGCTCAATTCGGCGCGTGCGGCCACTTGCCAACCTTCGCCGTAAAGTTCGTTTTCTCGCACAAGTATTGCATAATATTTTTCGTAAAACATGCAAAAAAAGTCCCCTTTTTCGTTCCTATAAAGTGTGACAAAAGTGGCGCATTTCGGTATGGTATGCCAAAAAAATTGCGCGCATGCGCAAATCGGACACTTTTGTATTTATAACATGCTGGTTACGATTTTTATTTTTATGCGTTTTTTTTTCAAAATATATTTTTCGTAACTGGTGCATAAAACGCGGCACTTTCCATGGCAGTCTTGCGAGCCGAAGGTGGCCCGTAGCATGCCCGTCGCGAACCCGTGATGAAATTATAGAATCGCGCATGCGCAGTTCGTATTTTCTTCACTTTCGGCCCTTGGGATTTTACTTTCGACGTTTTCTCCCCTAGAGACATAACCTCACTTTTCAGTGTTCGTCTCGCGCGACTGCCATTCCAAGTGCCGCAGATTCATGCACTCGTTACGAAAAATATTATGTGCAATGAGGGTCGAATTGGCGATTGCGACTCCTGTGATTGCAGCCCTCGCTTCCCTCGGGCAGCAAACCTCACGCTCTTCGCAATCGCCAACTTTCGACCCTTATTGCACAATATACTAATGTGTTACACGTGCAAAAAAGCCGACTCTCGGCGGAGACTGTGCAATTGACTGCTCAAACCGTCAACTTCACAGCCTACACGAACGAACGGGACTAATCTGGAGGTCGATGGAACGAGCCGACCTTTGCAGGGACGAACAAACGAAACAATAAAACGAGAATCTAAACTGTAACGAGATCTATGAGCCGAATGGCTCAATAAGCGACAGTGACCACCGAATGCAGTTCGGGTGAGCGAACGGTTGCGGAAATGCACGGTTGCTCTGGATGCGGGTTGTGGTAGAAGGGCTGCGATCCGTTGTTATCAATAAAATAGCACGGAAAACTAAAATCGAGATCTCAAAGTTATTCTAATCGGGAATGATTATTATTTATATGGCTAATAAGCTATGGGATCACACGCAAGTGCATCGAGAGCACTCAACCGATCGAACGATCGAGGCGAGCATGGCGAGAATAAACGATAAGCGTGATCGATAATTTTCCAAACGAAAGAATACTCACCGAAATCGCGTCTCGTCGCGTCGCATCCGACGATTCCTGAGAACTCATACACGTGTTAACTGCACTTCGAGAGCGTTGATACTAACGCATCTATCGAAAAGCTCAAGTCGAACGGTGCACGAACGAAATGACAGGTCACGAGACCCGGGAGCGCGAAAGAGACGCACCAACTCGTAACAAGAACGACAGGCCGGAGTCCACGGTAGCGCGAGTGAGACGCCGCGCAAACACACGAGAAACACAGATAGCCACGGCCTATAACAGCGGGTGCGTGAGAGAAGCCCAAGATACCTCGAGAGCGGCCCTCGATAGACTGATTTGTGTACAATAGTGACGGAAATAAGACATTATTATTATTGCGAGAACCTTGACCGCGAACTACTGGCCTCTCAAACCATCTCATGACTTTATCGAATCGAGAGCCGATACCATAATGCGGTTACTTTGAAGAATCTTCGCGATCGCTTCCCCTAGTCAATGCGTGAGAACAAGGGTCTTCATTGCCTATAACGCAGCGCGAGGTGTTCCACCCTCGCCCGGACAAACTGTATCACCGCCTGTTCTCAACGCATTGCACTTTTCTTTGGGGTGCCGGGATTACACCGGACTTTGGCGTATTCGCGCGAAACTTCGTCGGCTCTTTCTCCTCTATTTGGGCGTTAATATTTCGAACTCTACGCCACCAAATAAATTCAAGAACCTCGACCAAAACTGAACGAAACTGAATCTTGACGAAATTGAACTGAAATAATTAACTGTACTGGAAGGCTTTGTGATAATTACAAAAAAATAACATAACTAAATTGTAAGAAAGCTCGATCGATAGCTTAACGAGAGCGGGACGGTATCTTAAGTCGCGGGAAGAGGCAGTAAATCGAGAACTATAGCAGCAAACATCGGTATTCATTCGAAATTAACGGTGCCTCTGGTTTTTATGACGCTGATTTAAAAAAAATAACGTCACAATCTTACTTCAATTGACGAGTCGATGACACTTATGCGGAATCGCAGTGGTGAAGGGATACCGCGTCGTCATCGCTGACCTTTACGAATACTTCGATAGTAGTAGCATGTCCACTAAAGGTAATAACGCGGGCAGTAGTGGGGATTACTTCGAAACGGAAGAAAGATTGAACGACAAGTAGTTGTAAGAAAAATACTTTTTTTTCTGTACGAGAGGTTCGTCAACGGGTTATTTCTTCGCGGTGAAAACAGAAAGAAGTAGTAGCTGCGTTCATCACGGAACATAATAGATGTCGTTATTTATGCGCAAGGACATGTGAAAAAATTACCGGGTATAAAGAAAGAGGTGCACTCCCTGAAGAAGATTACAGGTAAGATACGAAATGGAAGGAGTAAGCCTACGCATTGACGGTAGTGGCATCATTTATTTACAGGGAGAAGACCGGTTCGAGGTGATCCGCCCCCTGCAATGAGGGCTCGATGATTACGTATCGTTCGGCTCGTCATGGCCCGACTGGTTCGCATCACAATGTCGTATTCTTAAATAATTCGTAAGGTTCTTCGAACTCTATGTCTCGTTCACAACAATCGAATTTTTCGTCCCCTCAGCTAATCGTGCGCCATACAAAGTACCGGATGGGACGTTGCGATTGCGTTGCAGTTTGCGAATGAAAGTAACAGAATGAACAGCCAGCATCAGTACGAGACATCATATTCTCGAGGGTCACAACGCGTCGTGACAAAATCGTATCGGAAACCAATAAGAGTACAAATTGTCGGGACGTCTTTTGATGATTACGATATTCTGAAAAATGATGATATCGGAAGGAGCAATCCTGAGACTTCCTTTGAGAATTTTTTTCGACTTAACATACAGTTATTGGCGGGATTACGATTATTCTCCACGGACTTTCCTCTTTCCGGCAGAATAGTGAATACAAATACACGGAACGCGTTACCAGTGTTTCTGGAAGTCAGCCAGTTGATGTTCCTCACCATTTGTCAAATACGATCTTTTCTAATATTTTGGAGTACGGATCCTGATTTCGCGGTTACTATCTTTACCGGAATGTTGCCCGGCATACTATGTACTTTCAAGGTGAGAAAACGTTTTTACATTTTGCGGGGCTAATAAATATTTGAGATATTCACGAAAATTCGAAACACGATCACAGCGAATTTTCAGGGTGTTCGAATGTGGTTTTGCCAAGTGGAATTACGCGAGTTATTGATACACTTGGCCATTTTGTGGGAGAAGTCGCGCTTCCAGGCAAATGTTCGACAAAAAACGGTGAAGATCGCGAAACGCACCAGTTACGTTCGATCTTGGTATCTCGCAATGGTTATTTTCATCGCCATCTGTTACGGCATGCGACCTTGTCTGTAATCCTGACATTTTACCATTATTGCTATTCTTGCAACCTTTATTTTTTACTTTTTTTTTTTTTTTTTTTTTCTCATTAAACATAAAAACGCGAGATATCATTAATGAAGATCCGGTCACTAGGTTGCTACTGCAATTTAAACTAAATCACAAAATCAACGAAACTTACGACTACTCGGTGACGGGTCTGCCAACTCTCTACCCATTCGTAATCGACACATTCGCGAAATACTTGGCGTGCATCGTTTGGGAAATGATTATCGGGCTATTGCTCGTATTGTACTGGGCAGCATGCGATACATTGTTCGCGCAACTAGTCTCCCACACAGCTATACAATTCCAGGTGATACAGGGGATTTTGAGAATCATGAGTTCATTCTGTTGAAAGATAATATATATATATATTTACTAGACAAGCTTCCGAATAATCATGAGTTTTTTTTCTCTATAATCAGGTATTACATTACGACTTAAAAAGTATCGGAGACAAATCGCAAATTACTAGCACCGAAGATGAAGAGACATTCTTACGAAAATTGCGATCAATCGCTAAGAGACACAACGATCTGTTTGCGTATGTATGAATCAAATAAATACGTAAAAAGAAAAGTAAATAAAATTTGTTAAAAATTCGTGTAGTTTTTCGTTGTATAGGATATCATCGTAATTTATATATAGGCCCGCGCAATTCACAAATGCACGAATAGTTTATCAATAAATCATTTGATAGAAGGTATTACGCAAGTATTAAGCATATTATTTAAACTCATCATAAGTCATAGTCGGAGTAAAAATCGCGAAAGCTTCTGATCGCTACAACTTAAAAAAAATAAACTGGTCCTGGTTCCTGTTGACAATCGATAGAAACATTTAATTATAAACTTCCGGAATACTTATGTCGTATGCATGTATCTTGAGTAGCACTGTACCGTTTGTGGCCATTTTTATCATTATTTACTTTAATTTTTTGGTTCTCCATAATCGCATGTTGATCCTTCAACGGTTTCAATATAATTCACAGAATCATCTCCTCGATTTTTTTTTAATTCGATAATCTTTTATTTTATTATTTCAAACGTAGTGACCACAATTGGATCAACGGTGGCCAAAAACGGTAAGTCTACGCTAAGCACTGTTCAGAGAATAAATACGAATCGTTTTACAGACACTGCAAAACTATCGAAGCCATTTACAATCCGATAATATTCGTGACGATCGTGTCGACCGCAGTGACAATGTGCTTCTGTGTACTCAGCGTAGAGAGGGTTAGTCGAGATATTGAGAGTCATGATATAAACGTGTCACAGACGTTACGGTTTATTAATAATTCTTAGTTTTTACGAAACGATGAAACAGGAAATAATGAGAGGTAACCACGAAGAAGTTGCCAAGAACGTGGCACACTTTATTACCGTCGTCGGTCAATCGATAATTTACTGTGGATATGCGGACAACCTTACCAATCAGGTCAATATTCTTTTCTGTTTCGAAATTAAACAGTTTTCTTCGTTGACGTGACTGATGCAAAAGAAAAAAGTTCTAACCGAACAAATGTCCGTTGAAATATACTTTCGCAGAGTTTTCTAGTCGCGCAAGCAGCTTATCAGTGTCACTGGATTAAACGCGGCACAAATTTTAAAATAAATCTTCAAATTATCATGATGCGAGCGCAGAAACATTACTATCTCACCGGTTACGGATTCTTCTACCTAACCCTCAACCAGATTACAGCTGTAAGTACAACTTTCGTGAGTCATCGGGATTCATGTTTGTTCGATTCGTATTCAATAAAATGATGTATCGTTTCTGCTTTGTCATACGAAGATTGTGTGGTTACAGATCGTCAATACCGCTATGAGTTACTTTACAATACTGAAGACTATGACTTGAACCCAATTATTGTCAGAAATGTTGAAAAAAAAATAAAGATATTATATTGCTTATGAAATATGTGCAACGCCTGTGTGACAAGTATCGATTATTTTCTGTCGAAATATTTCGATCTCAGGCGAGGTAATGGTGATGAACCCTCGCGTCGGGTTCCCCGTAACTGGTACGGACGTTATTTTCGGATTACTAACAATGTCGCGGTACTTGGCGAGAGAAGGAAAAAAAAAAAAAAAAACAAGAAAAGAGCATGCGCTTCGCCGTCCGAAGACGATTCGCAGGGCGGGATAATGTTAAATTCATGAACGACAATGGTTATCAGATAGCGCATCGTCGTTTCGTACGTGACCAGACCCATTATTACCGGTGCGCCCACCGTTTGTGCCGCTCGATTACCCCCTTCGAATGGTCAATTATTGAGGAAGAGAAAGGGATAACGCCAAGTCTCATGGCCGTTGACATTTTTCGCGTGAGGTAGACGCACCGCGAGGTAGATCCTCCGCAAGGCCTATTTGTGAAAGAAGCAGACAGTGAACAAAACTTTCCCGAGAGTAAAAGTCTTTATGTCGGTAGTGCATAATGATAAATACAAAGAGCGTTGTGCAACAGTCGGCAAAGATAATTCAAACAAATATCGCGGCAATGTCATACAAAAAATTTCTCGAATATGACGTTGGAATTCTACGCATAGCGGGCTTGTACTCGATGAACAGTGTATTCACCGACGAAGTAAAAAAATCTACGTATTGGGAAGCCGTGGTATTTGGAATCGGTATAATGCACATTTTTTTTGTCGCGTCGTGCGAATTTCGTACGATAACGAGAGTGTGGCACGATGATCCAAACTACGCTATCGGTGTTTTTACTGCGATGTTTTCCGGAATACTATGCGCTGTCAAGGTGACATGAAAGAAAATTGTGATGGATTACATGAGCCCATATATACACACATTTATTTTTTTTCCTTCTGAAATTCATGGTTATATTTGTAAATTATTTTTCGCAAGGGCTTGAGGCTGTGGTTCTGGCGTGATGAGTTCTACAAACTTTTGCGACTATTCGGGGTAATGTGGAACGAGTCGAATGTACGAGTTGAGATAAGAAATGAGAATTTCAAATCCGCCGAAGGAACGCGCTTCATGGGTAAATGCTACGTCACGATGGTCATCACCCTTGTAACGAGTTACGCCGTGCGACCCTATTTGTAAGGGAAAAAAATACCAATGGGAAAACTCACGATTATTAGAAATGTTTTTCGTTTTGTTTCCATTTCATTGAATCGCATCGTTGTTCTTCAGACTTCTACTGAATCACAACTTGTACGTGAAATTCACAAACGTCTCGTACGATTACACGGAGACGGTGTATCCAACGAGCTATCCATTCCCAACGGAGACAATGCCTACATATATAATGTGCATTACTTGGGAGCAATTTGTTATTATTTTTGTCGCACTTTACTGGATGTCTTCCGATACTCTATTCGCCCAACTTACAACACATACGGCGATACAATTTCGAGTAATGAATCTTCGTGCAAATTTATCCTTACGAAAAAAAGCTAAAGAGAGCAAAAAGAAATGATCTGCTATTGAAAATAATTTTTCAACTATTTCGCCAGATTCTACGTCATGATTTGGAATACATTGCGACCGCTGATGATAGCCGTAAGCCTATGAGTGAAAAAAAAATGATTCACGGACTCGGCACGATCGCCAAGAGGCATCATGATCTATACACGTTAGAATTCCGAAAGTTGTACACGCTAAACGATCATTCATGACCGAAGAAAATGATATTTTTTATTTGTCATAAACAAGGTTATAAAACATATTAATTTATTAGGCACTGCGAAATGATTGAGAGGATATATAGCCCGATAATCTTTTTGACTATGCTGTTAACCGGTGTCAACATGTGTTTCTGTGTATTTCGTCTCGAAAAGGTACTTTGGTGCATATAAAATAGAAAGTGTTCATTCGCACCTAAAAGTGACTCTAATAGAAGACCCGTTAAAAGACAAAAAGCGATCGAAATCCTTTGTCAAGCAATATAGGTTACAAAGCGTTCGAGAAGCGGGGAATTTTATGTGAATGCAGTGTTTCCTCTGAAGACACGCAAGCCAAAAGCCATCACTGCCAAGCATTTCGCGTTGGTAAAAATGTAACCGTACACCCCTTCGGCTGCGTCAAACTAGCCTCAGCCGTGAGGGGTAGTAGATAAAATATAGACATAATAAAAAATGATTGTTTAAACAATTGATCCGAACGAAAATATTATTTCTCATTTTTTAAAACACTAATTTAATACTTGTGACCAACTTTAGTCCTCGTAGCATAATTTTTTAAAGTAGCTCATTGTTTAAACAATTTTATGGGAAATTAGATGGTACCCATCGATTACTATTTACGGAAATAACTTTATAGGCCAAATCTCAAGATCGTAGCTATACTCCTTCGAGTAGCTCGTTGTTTAAACAATCGCAGAAAAAAAAAATAATAAAATTAAATATCATTAAGCTTAAATTATTGCTTCATTAATGATAATGAAAATTACGGCAAATGGCAATGATTCAAGCCATTGAATCCTATCGTAACGAGAATAATAATAATAATTTAAATTCTTAAACATCCAATAAAATGCAAAAAAACAACACATATCGGGAGACTGCCTTAAACTGAGTTTAAGGGGCTCGTACCGTTACAAAAATGATTCAGGATTATAAGGTTAGCGTGGATTCAAAAGTTGCGGTACCACAATATTTTACGAGAATTCAAAGATTGTCCGTTCGTAAAGTTTCACGTCGCTTAAAGAGCTGTGGGTCCCCAAAGTTTTGTGTTGATCCAAAAGCTACGGGTCTGCATCGTTTTCATAACCTCGTTTTTCCAAATTTTTACGTGGATTCAAATATTGCGCGTCTCTAAAGTTTCACGTTGATTTAACAATTATATCGTAACTCTTACAAACTTACTTATAGCGGATAATTTCCGCTCTAATAGGGATATTCGATAAATGTTTCATATTAAAGTGAACAAAATCAACTAACGATTTCCGCTATAGTAAAATAGTTAAACGAGTACTTCCCGCTATAGTATAAAAGTTCGACGAATGCTTCTTGCTATAGTAAAAAAAAATGGATTAATCTTTCTCGGTAAGGAAGATTTATCAAGAGGCGCGGTAGCGCCTCGATGCCAAGTACCTACTCAAAAATCATTTTTTTACCGTGACGTTACCACTCCACTTATACTTCAGAATCAGGCTGGAAGTAAATCTTTGGTCGACAATTTTTCGGCAATTAGACCTCGGAAAATATTTTTAATGACACTTTAATGATATGACTCAACCCCAAGCTTTCCAATGCGCCTAGTTACGATTCAATCGGTTCAGCCGCTGTTGAGATCTCGGCATCGTGATCGTCGAAGAGTCCGATTTATTATGAAAGTGTCCTGTCAAGCTGCGTTACGCATTGTACTGCGCATCTATTGTCGTCTGCTACTGTCAGTCGACGAATTATTTGACAGGAACATTTTTTAATTTTATTATTCGCGACAGTAAACGTTTAATAATAATAATAATCTTTAAAAAAGTTATTAAAGGACGCGAAATTAGATTATGAATAAAAAAGCAAAATTCGCAAATAAATAACGTAAAAACTTGTAATTAGTTTTCGTGTGAAAATATCGGTGGAAATATCTGCGTTAATGAAAAATAAAAAAATAGATTCGCAATGAATTTTTTGTAATTCTATAATGGTTAATTCGTATTTACTTGTCGCGAATATTTCTTAACGAGCAAAATTCTATAAAATTATATGGACGTGAAAAATGTCGGTTTCCGTAACCTTTATACTGTAACCTCATTGAACTTTTTTTTGTTACGTTACCTGCCGCAAAAAAAAATACAAATCGTGCTTCTATCATCGACGTATTTTATTGAAAATATTAGCCAAAATGTATCAACCACTTCAAGAGTCATCCTTTACTCAATATTCACTGGTTTTCAAAAATAAGTGAAATAAAATCGAAAAACTTTTTTCGAAAACATTTTGTAGAAAAATAATAAAAAACAAAAAATTGAAATACATAATTGGCGTCCCAGTACTCTTGTATGCCATGAGACTGGCTAATTCTGGGATGGCAATAATGTATTTCAATTTGTTATTATTTTTACACAACATTTTTTTTTTTTTTATGTAAAAAAAATTAACCATTTGGCTTATATTGACTTAATTCTGTATTTTAAATTATATTTCAGAAAATACAATTTTAAGTACTTGGCGTAATTTTTTACCTTTTAGTAGGTACTGTTTTTTTAATCACAACTTTTAAATCCACGAACAAATTTGGAGGCACGCAGTTTGTAAAAGTAACGTAACTTTTAAATCCATACAAAACGTTAGAGACGCTTTTGTTTGCGTGCCTTTAGCGCAAATCTTGCAGTCACGTAAAATGTTGCTTTTCGCGAGCGTTTTGTATCTTGTGTTGCTGCATGATTTCGATGGTTTTTTTGTCTTTTTACGTATCTCTATTAGAGACACTTTTGCGATGGTGCGAATAAGCTCGGCCTATAAAATATCGGCTTATAAAATGGGCCTTTTTCTTAAATCTAGGAACTCTCGCATGGTAACTGGGACGAAGTCATAAAATATCTGTTTCACGCTGTTACACTCGTCGTACAAGCTGTGATATACTGTGGCTATGCCGAGAAATTGACACAACAGGTGAGAGTTTCTTACCCTAACCGAGTTTTATTCTCCGCAATCATGCCGTAATCGCTTGTCAATGTCAGTCGAGTCTCATGTCCGGAGCGGCTTACGAGTGCCAATGGATAGAGCGCAGCAAAGAATTCAAGATTCTTCTGCAAATAATTATGATGAGATCTCAAAAACCGTTCAAGTGCACCGCTTACGGATTCTTTTCCGTAAACTTGAGCCAAATTACAGCGGTAAGTCGCAAAAATCGTATATTCACCCAAAAATAATATGTTGTTCTATAAGCGAGGGAGGGAGGCATGATCTTCGTTGGGTATGAAGTATACTCGAAGTGAAAATTACGCCCCTTCCCGTCTATACTTTTTTCTCATTTCGCTTGAAAATATCGCAATTCCGTGCTTTCCGCGCCAAGGACGCAAAGAATATTCATTTTTATCCAATGGCGAGTACGTATGTACAGTACGGTTTTCATTTATCGCGCCGGACAGAAATGAACCTTTTTTTATCCCTATCGAGTAAATAATGAAACCGATTACGTATGCATACTAGTCATTGGTTAACAATAATGCAAATTATATTTGCAAACTGTTTCCGCATTTTGTATTAACGTCATTTACAAATCTCCTCCATGAGAAAGTAACATAATCAAATTTCGCTTTCTCATAGAGGAAAAAATAAGCGATTTTTCGGCCGCATTGCGCGCACGAAATGGGATTATTTTAGCAAACTCAGGAAAAAACAAAATTCTTGCAGATAAAAATTTATTCTTCTCTCCGCAAGAATTCGATTTTTTGCGTATTCGACTTTGCAGATGATAACGAATAATCGATTTTTTTGTTTATTTGTTGATCGTCGAACAGGTTGCCAATACCGCAGCAAGTTATTTCGCACTCTTGAAAACAATGACATGAGTCAAGTATATTTGTAAAGGCGATTTATACTGCAGCAGATTGAATAAAAAATTTAAAAAATACTTGTCCACAAACCTACGCGATCAGATTGTACCGAGATGCGATGCACTTTTTTTTTTTTTCTTGAAAATGTCTGAGTTTCGGTTGATATAGATCACGACATTTTTTGCTTACGGTGCGGCGACATTTGCTCCGCGAAACTATCCTTCCCGTTGTCCCTAATACTGGTTTTCGCCAATCAACTTTTCGGCTTCGTCCATTACGAACGAAGAATGGACGTGCCTGCAACGATGCACCGGGCAAACTTACATCCGTCATTTTTTCAGATTTCACAATTATGGTAATCGATATTATTTAAATACCCAGCGTAATTCCTTAGACGCAAAAGTATTTACACGCGTAATATTGTGCAAAAAATGTTTTCTTAAATCATGAAATATTGTATTTCTTTTTCAAATCGGGCAAATTTCGGTACATCATAAAAGCCTTATATTATTTTCAGTGGTTCTCGCTGCGCCATCATTTTTGACAGTTTTACGTCGGCAAGGAATTATGCCCGACATTTGTACGTTACGTAAAGCGATGAGGCTTTTATAATGTATAGAATTATCTCTCTGAACTATGGTGCCTGTAAGAAACTACGCGGAATAGTTGCACAATTCGTAAAAGAACGATATTCTACGATTTAGAGTATCATTCTCTTAATAATTTTATGTGTGCAAAGAATTATGCCTGTAAGGAATTACATTGGACACTCTGTATTACCGCACAATCGTCAAACCTGAACGAATTACGGATAAAAGGTAGCACGCTGTTCATGATATGATTTTAACAACTGATGCCGCTACCGTGATTTACTAAGAGCTGTATATTCTCATTTTGAGAGTAATCGATGTTTAGTTGACGTATAAATCAATTAAAGTTTTGGATCGCAGGTTCTTTCTTCAAATTGAACCCAATTACTTATCACGAGTTATGATACACCGCGCTTGCAGTACCCGTAGAAGAACCATTCGTCTTGTCACAACGGCACTGATCTCTTTTTTTCTATTTTTTCGAAATCGCTTATACCTCGAAACATACGCGCATAGATCATGCGCGCTATCGTTCGCGCAAACGATCGTATGCGCAATTTGGTGCAAAGAGGGAAAATATTAAATTGATGCACATTGGCGAGACGAACTGCTGCGTAACATTGCTCAAGTAAACCTATCATTACCGGCGCATGGAGCGATAGTTTTAGCCGATCAACCCCTTCGCATCGATCAATTATGCAGCAAGAAAGTGCACCCGGCCATGCAATGATCGCTGCAAATTTTCTCTCAGGGTTGTCGACTCCTGTCGGAGCATCGAAGTTTCTATTCGTAGCTTGAGAAGGAAACGTCGGCTTGTACAGGGGAACTCTGTCCCATTGAAAATTCGTTGGAATGACGACTTCGACGTCATTCGTCGCAGAGCCAGTAGCAACGCATCGAGATAAGTTGGATATTGGCTCGTTCAAGAATTTCCTCGGACGAGATGTACAACTATTGCGCATGGCGGGATTGTACTCAATGAAAAGTGTATTTACCAATGAAAAAAAAAAACCTGCCAGTAAATGGGAGGTTGTACCATTCGCGATTGGTATTTTTCAATTGATATTCACTGTATCCTGCGAGTTACGCACGATTATCAGAGTTTGGAGTGACAATCCAAACTACGCAATTGAGATTATCACGCCGATGCTTTCCGCGGTGCTCATCGCGGTAAAGGTAAACAGATTTTATCGTCTATCATCGTCGACACTACCATATTTGGAGCTACTGCAATTGTAACCCATGCCCCCAATCGTAAATTAATGTTCATTTAAATGTCTTTGGGATTTTAACGTAAGATTAATGCGCGGAAGCGTTCGACTACGATAGAATTGCTGCGTGATAGCTGCGTGAATCAAGATGATGTTATTGCGTGAAAAAAGTCTATTATTGATCTAAGATTTTCAGTACACGATCACGATGATGAACAAAAAAAAAGGGAAATTGAAACATTTCACACAATTAATCTATCTAAGGGAATAAGGCTATTTTGCTGGCGGGAAGAGTTGCGTACACTGCTACACTCGCTGGCCGTCATGTGGAACGAGGCACAATTGCGAGTGAGAATCGCAGACGAAATTTATAGGTCCGCCAGAGGATCGAATTTAGTGGGTCATTACTACGGCGCCATGATCATCGTCCTCGTCACGAATTACGCATTGAAACCATATATGTAAGTATGGAAAAAACGACCAAATCAAGAAGCTATTTCGGGCGTAAAAAGATGAAGTTTCTGTTTGATTTACTCAGACGTCTTGTGCATCACCATCTGTACAAGAATGTGTCGAATGAACCGTACGATTACAGTGTGACCGTTTATCCAACGACCTATCCATTTTCGACGGAGACTATGCTCACCTATATAATCTGCATAACTTGGGAACAATCCATTTTTTTTTTTTCGTACTATACTGGATGGCATCCGACGATCTTTTCGCCCAACTCACCACGCATACGGCGATACAATTTCGAGTTATTAAAAATTATCGATTTTCTATCTGGATTACGATCAACGCCGAATTTGTTTTACCTTTGCCTTTACTTTCGTAGGTTTTGTGCGACGATCTGAAACACATTACGGTCATTAATGGCAACGATACTTTGACGAACGAAAAGGAATTGACTCGTCGACTATTCGTTATCGCCAGGCGTCATCATGAACTATACACGTTAAGATCCCTGTATACAAACAGAATTAAACTCTACATATTCGTTATAGCGAATAATCTAGAGACGACCTTTTTTTTTTTTTTTTTTTTTTTTTCATTCTGTATCGCTATTAAGAGCTAATAAAGCTCTTTAAGAATTCAGTGAAAAATGATAAAATTGAGATTGATATGTAGGTGGTGCAAAATTATCGAGAACATATTTAATCCGATAATGTTCATAATGATGCTTCTCACCGCCGCTAACATGTGCTTCGCGGCGTTTCGGATTGACAAGGTGCGGTTTGTTGAAATCGGAATGTCCGAAATCCCGACAGTTCGTGATATGCGATATTGAATTTATTCAGGAAGTGGCGGAAGGCAATTGGGACGGAGTGGTCATGAACCTGATTCATGTTATAACGTTGCTCATTCAGGCTTTCATATACTGTGGCTACGCGGACAGATTGACCCAACAGGTAAGTGATCGCGCTCGTCAGCTCGGTTAATTATCGAATAAGGTCGTAATAAGGAGTCACTTGATTCTCCAGTCGGCTATGATGGCCCGAGCGGCATACGAATGTCAATGGATAGAACGCAGCGAGAAATTTAAAAATCGTTTACTCATAATTATGATGCGCTCGCAAAGGGAGTTCAAATGCACGGCGTACGGAATTTTCAACGTGAATCTCGGTCAAATAACTGCGGTAAGTAGACGACCGTATATCGTGCACCAAAAAACTGCATAATCCCTTTCGTATCGTATCCCGACAGATCGTCAATACAGCAGCGAGTTATTTTACACTGTTGAAATCGATGACATGACTCGAGCATTCTGACAACAAAGAAATGTATTATATATCTTGAGTCACATCTCAAATAAAATGTATACGATAAATAAATTTATATTGAGACTGAAAAAAAAAAAAAAAAAAAAAAAAAAAAAAAGATCCTACCTCGTCAACAAATACATCGGCGATCGACAAAAGCGTGACGTACTTTGGGAAAGGCTGCTTCAATATGTTCGATTATTCGTTGCTACATTATTTTCAATGCTCGCGTATGTATTACAATATGATCGATACACGGAAAACGTTTTGGTCCTTACTACGAATGCGGCGTACGGTAATAGGTACACCTCTTTTTTTTTTTCCATGCTACACAGCAAACGTATCATTACCGATCCGCTGTCGAAACTTTTTCCGCCGTTCGGATCGCCGAAGGGAGCTATCGCGACGGAACCCCTTTCAGCAATGAATTATCAATCGCTTGGACTAGAAAAGTTGAAGAATTTCTATCCCAATGGGCGGTAGAATGAAGATTCGACACGCAGTATGCATCGGCAACCCCTAACAACAACATGTGCATACCAAAATTAGAGAGAAGTGAAACCGCTCGACGAAGTTCAAGTACGAAATGGTTGAGAAGATTATTCGCTTCGGACATTGCGATGTTGCAACTCGCCGGATTGCAATCGATTTGCAGTGTGTTAATAGGCGATTTTAACAAACCGAACCGCTGGGAAACAGTCTTTTATTTAAAAGGACTTATGCCGATCGCGATTTTTATTTATTTTCAATGCTTAGCTGTCGTCAAAATGTGGTCGGTCGATCGTGACTACGCCATCAGTCTTTTCGCATTACTGTTTGACTCGATACTCTGCGCTATTAAGGTGAGTAATCTTACTGCAGCCACTCGAATTTATTCGATATATTTCATACCGCGAATAACTACACGATAAATAATTGTCAAGGGTATCAGATTGTTAACAAAGAGAGAAGAGTTGCGTGATATCCTGAAGCATCTCAGATTATCGTGGCAAGAATCAGTGAATAGCACGATAGGAAACCACGTGGCACAGTCAGCGAAAGGAACGAGTCTTTTATGCAAGCTCTATATCCGGATTACCGTTATTTTTGCAATCGCCTACGCCATTCGTCCTTATTTGTAAGAAATGCTTAAAATCGCATAGCGCGAGAAACATACGCGATGAAGTTTTTCAATCATTCGAATGTATTCAAAATGTTATTCAACTAATATAAAAACAAACGAAAATGCTGTACTATATTACACGTTATCCTGATAATTGATGGGCACTCATTTTTGTTGTTCGCAGATTATTGTCGCACTATTATGTCTTTTTGAAGAAAACTAACGTCTCTTACGATTCAAGTCAAACGATATATCCGATCACCTATCCATTTCCAATAAATACTATGAGTACATATGTAATTGTCATCGTTGCGGAACAAATAACCATGACATTTAACGCAATTTATTGGCTGTCGTGTGACGTTATGTTCGCTAAGCTCTGTACACATGGAGTTATTAAATTTCGGGTAATTAATGAATTAGAGATATAGGTAATTGGAAAATTTCAATGCAGCATGGTATCTCGAAATATTGTGCCTCAGGTTTTATCTAACGATTTGGAGCACATTGGTATCGCGGAGGGTGATGAACGTCTGGCGATTCATCGGCTTTCCATGATAGCCAAAAGACATCTTGAATCATTGGAGTTAGAAATCAAACAGCCCTCGCAAAGGGTTACCTATTTATTAATTGTCACGCGTAAGGTCAGAAAGTTCGCACCAATTACCTGTCGCTATATAGCGTGGCGGTTCGCGCTCACGCATGCATGTTGCATATTTACTCGCGAGCTTTTCACACTCTATAGTCCTGTATCAGTTTCGAACTTGCTGATCCTAATTCGAGGGAATACAAAATATTTTCCGTGTCCAGATATTGCAAAAAAATCAACGGTATCTACAATCCAATCATATTTCTGGCAATACTATTCACTGGTGCGAATTTGTGTATCTGCGCTTTTCAATTTGACAAGGTATGATAATTTAAAAAATGCACATTGTATATAGGTACACATAGCTTCCGCATTCTCTTAAATCGGCCTTTATAAAACCCCTTTATGATGCCTTTATCAGTCAACCGGATATTTCGCATTATTTGGTTCAATGTAAAAAAATCGACGAAATTTTAAGATAATTTGCATACTTTTGTTATAAAATGTGACAATACATGTGTGTTTTTGATTTATCTATTAAGAAGCAAAAAGTACCAGTCAATGACCTTTGAACAACCTGAATGCTGAACATTTTCTCAATTGGTTCGATTCTCTGTCGTAGGAACTTTCGAGATCAAACTACGCAGAAGCTATTAAACATCTGCTCCATGCAATAACGGTTGCCATTCAATTCAGCATTTATTGCAGTCACGCGGAAAAAGTAACCGGTGAAGTGAGACTTTTCAATCAATTACCACCCCCGGCCTGGTGTACTGACAAATATCGATCATTTCAATTATGGCAGTCGATCCTGATGGCGAAGGCGGCTTACAATTGCTCGTGGACAGATCGTTGCCAAGAATTCAAAACAATTATTTTGATACTACTGCTTCGAGCTCAAGGATCGTTCAGCTTCAATGGCTACGGATTTTTCTCGATCAATGTCGCACAGATCACGAGAGTATGTAACAACGGTGGTTTGTGGAACGAGCTATATACAAATGTACACGTAACGGAAGACAATCATGAACATTACACAAATGACAATTATTTTTTATTCATAGGTCACAAATACAGCGCTGAGCTATTTCGCACTTCTTAAGACAATAGCTTAAGAAAATACTGGCTTGAACAACAACAAAAATAATGTGTCAAAAATCACTTTTAGAATTCCCTCGTACGAACGGTATCGTCGTTCATTTAATCGGAATACAAAAAATAAGTTGTTCCTTTGTTTTCGTATCTGATGGAAATTTTGATATTGATTATCAAACTAACAAGAAAATCGCGCGGGATGGTTCCCAGCCGATTTTTTCATGACACTTTAAACAATTGTAGAATGAGTCAAAATATTCGACACGTATTTCTTTTGTTCTGCGAAACCCTACATCTAAGACTCAAATGGAATCTTGATAATGACTCGTGTTTTCTTTTTGCTTCTTCATAGACGAAATGAGATTTGATAGACGAAGTGAGATTTCTAGAACTAGAGGCTTGTAGAACTAAAACAAGTTGTAAAATAATTATCGAGAACAGAAATACATTGGATGTACGACAACAAAAAAAGCACTACAAGAGGTATTTGGCATTTTTATCAACGTGAACCAAAATTTCTTTCGTGAATTGGGGGCATAAATTACATTAATCAATCGTACCTATATGCCACGCAAAACGAACAATCGGTTGCGTATTTTCTCTCGGCAGACCGTCAAAGTTTCAGCAATTTTTTGCTTCCTTTTGGAATCCCTGATATGACGGGAGTTATATGCAATTAAATAAGATTATTAAGATCAATTAACGATAATACGTTTTAAAACTGCTCAGTCGAACAATATTTGTTGATAACCAATTACTCACAATTGACTGCAACGTTCCGATCTAACAGGCGATCAAAAGCGTTGTACAGTACGCAGTATACTCGAACATTATCCACGGTGGAAACAAAACATTCTTTACCTCACAGAAAATAAGTACGCCTGCTATTTCCAATCGCATGGCATGCGCCGAACAAAGCTATTATTTATCCTTACAATGTCCAAAGCTCGCATATGCGTATCTTACAATGATCGATAAGCAAGACATTTTTTTTCTAGAAACGAATAAGCTAAGGGATAGGCTGCAATTTTTTGTTTTTTTTTGCATTCTACACGATAAACCTATCATTAATTACTCGCTTTGTAAAAGTTTTCTCGTACTCCGAGAATCGAAGGGACATACCGAAGCGTTTGGGTGATGAATTATAAATCGCTTGGATAAGGTAAATCCGAGAATTTTTATCCGCACGCGAGGTCGAACGCGATTTCGATGTGCATTACGCGTCGATAACGCGTAAAGTGATATCTACACCAAAGTCGAGAAAAGCAAAACTCGCCGACAAAACTCCGGCGTGAAATGGTTGAAGCGATTATTCGCTCCTAACATTGCGATGCTGCAACTCGGTGGACTGCGATCGATAACCAATGTATTCACCGGTGAATTCTACAATCAATGAATGAATAATAAGAAATATAGATAAAGCGTACGTGTATCGGCTTTGAACTTGTCGACCCTCATTGGGGGGACGAAGTCAAATATTTTCCCGGTGCAGATACTGCCAAACAATCAGTAAGTATCTTCGATCCAATTCTGTTTACTGTTCTGTTTCTGTTCTGTTACTGTTTCGAGTTCAAGGATCTTTCACCTTCAATGGTTACGGATTTTTTTTTTTTTTTTTTTTTTTTTCAATAAATCTCACGGAGATCGCGAGAGTACGCAATGCGAATAGTCCACGAAAAAAAAAAAAAAAATGACTGATATCATTCGCGAGGCGTTTTTTCATGTTTCAATATAATGCGCAAAAAAGCTAACATAGCGAGGTTTTCCCCGGTGTGCCACTCGCCGATCGCTAGATCGGCGGATGAACGGGCCGGAGACAATCAGTCCCGTTCGCACAACGAAAGCGAAAGCTGATCTCGGATAAACTCCTCGCGCAGCTCCTGCATAGTAAACTCAAAATCTTCCTTCAGTAATCCGCGGTCTATACACATCGTACAAAAGTCGAAAGGAGCCAAGTTAGTGTTCTGCGTCGCAGCGATAAGCCTGCTCGTGCTAGAATAAGTATTTCAACTTTTCGTCACGAACTATATAAAATCAGTTGAACAATAATAATAAACAGATAGATATAAAGGAACGTGAGAACGTGGTAGCGAGGTGAGGATTGAAGAGAGGCGGAAGGATCATAAGAGAATAGAGTATTGTAACTAGAATAGTTGAGTGCGTGTGCGTGCGTCTTGGCCGCTATCTAGAATTAATTAATACTGTACCGGTTGATTCTTATTCCAAATAATGATTCGTATTTTCCACTAAATTGCGTGCCAATATTCTGAGCCAACTAATCTCGGGAAACGGCCCGTACGGGATGTATATCAGAAAGGATATACGTTAAGAATAAATATAAACCCTTCGCACTTCTCGTGAAGAAATTAACTTGTATCCCAAGACCGCTCCGTGACGTAATAACTCAACACTCACCGAACGTATCGAATAAACAATTAGCTTCAGGAAAAGTAGTATTTGCTATTTTTATCGCGTAAGATTGTTACGGGCGCGGTATTGCTGGAAATAATTATATAACATTACAAATCTGTGAACGCCAGTCGGCGATATACACTTTGCATGAGAATTCACTCGTAACAAAACTTCGAAAGGAACGTTTATAATTACTGTAAAATACATACTTGGAATACATATACTTGCGCTACTATATATCGATATCTGTAATATTGGATGAATTTTGGCGCCAGTTGACAATGAACATATCGAGCGGTCGACCCTGTCTTTCCATATGCTGCAAAGAAGATACGGTCTATCCTTCCGCAGCAAGGTGCCACTGGAATGTCTCTTTTTCCACTAAAGAGACAATTTTTCCAAAGATTATCGATTTCTCAAGGGGCACGAAGATTGGCCCGGAGGAGTTGATTCTCCGTGATGAGATACCTTGTCCGGACAATATTGTCTGCTATTCAGAATGCAATTCAGCGAACAACATTTCAACGTATTCATTTGGAAATGACACGACCTTCATGAACGATTCGATAAATGGTGGTCTCATCTGCAGACTCGATACTAAAGAATACTGCTTCAAATCGCATCCAACTGACGGAACGGAAAGTGTAATATCCGATTGCGAAACATTCTTCGACTTGGTAGCGAACTTGAAACTTGCCCTCGGCGAGTTTTCTACTAATCTACCATTTTTTGTCTACCCGATATCCATATCGTTACCGTTTCTTGTGGCAACATTCCTCGTTTATACAATTTTACCGGAATTGAAGAATCTTCATGGATTAATTCTTCGGACTTACACGTCGTGTTGCTTTGGGTATTTTGTGACGTTGCTAATCCTCTTTTCAAACCCGAAAATCGCCTGCAGTGCCTTCATAAGTAATTCACAGCTTTCGCATATTCGTATATATCTTATTTATTCATATGAATAATATTTTAATGAATTCTTCCAGTGATTCCTCTGCACTTTGCGACTCTGACAACTTTTTTTTGGCTGAATGTCATGTCCTTTGATATTTGGTGGACCTTCCGGTGAGTTATAACTATCATAGAATCGTTGTCGCTCGAACGTATAACCGCTGAGCATAACCGTTTTTCATTTTCCTTACCGGGTATTTAGATCGATGCGCGATTGCGCGAAACAATCGCCTCGAAAAAAATATATAATTTATTCGATTTACGCGTGGGGAATCCCAACGCTGATAATCGGAACTGGCTTAATCATAGAGTTCGTTCCTAATGTGCCGAAGGGGATAATAAAACCGGGATTACACACAGGTTGCTGGCTGATAGGTTACTATTCACCCGTTTCTATCGTCTTTCATACATTTCTTCGTATACAGTGTCTTTTTTGTTGTAGGTCATGCTGAAATGGCAGTGTATCTTGAGGGTCCTATGACACTTACGATAGCATGCAATATATGCTTCTTTGCATTAGCAGCCATAAACATAACCAGGCAAAAGAAGGCCACGGCTCAATGTCTCGAAGGAAATGACAGTCGACGGTACAACGACGAAAAAAGCAGGTATGTCAGAATAACAACACTGTGTGCGAATGGAGGAATGTGCATCGAAATTGCCCGACAGGCAAAAAATTCTAAAAAAATGAAAATTTAATTAAAATTAATAAAAAATTTGAAAAAAAAAAAATGCCAGACAGGAAAACAACAACAAGTAATGCAACTCGCATCAACTCTTTGGCTGCACCGTTGTGTAAATAATGCATGAGTTGCATCGCTCATGGTGTTAGAGCGATAAGCAACCACTCGTCGAGCGCGCGTTAAAAGAAAAGATTCAAATTGTCCAGACAGCTCGACTTCTATCTATGGAATTTTTATTAGGATTTCGCGGTATTCTCGCCATCGATGATACCTCACCGGAAGCTCGAGAATATGAACCTTAGCTCAAATTAAAATTATGGAACCGTCAAGGTGCCAATCACTCAACAATAAATGAAGACAGGCTTTGCTCACGGCTCGCTACCTGTTATCTAAGAGACGTACAATTTACCCTCCCAGATTTAACAACTCTATTCATTTTTCGAATTTTTCGATTTATTTAATAGACTTTATCCGAGGTGCAATGTGCTCTCTCGACGATTTTGAAACAAATTATTTAAATAGACGAAAACAAAAAAAAAGGAAACGCAACGAATATTGACCAGTCTGGCAATTAAATTTCGCGATACATTCGGAGAATGTAACTATATTTTATCAAGTTGAAAGGTACATCATCTCCCAATGTCTCGGTCACTAATTAAAATATATATGCGTTTCCTTACAGATTTTATCTTTATCTGAAACTCTTCATCATCATGGGAATGACATGGCTATCCGAAATACAACCGTTTGTTGTGAGGTTGTACCTTCCGCATTATGTTTCGTATATTCTGCTCTTTCCAAATCACGTTCAAGGCCTGATCATCTTTATATTATTCGTCTGGAGCGATAGAACCAAACGGCTGTTGACGAAACGCCTAGGATTGGACGACTGGGCAGCAATTGAATGGATAGAACATGCCGTTGCTCGAATTAGAACAATTTCACGACGGCCTCAAGTATGATAACTAGTCTTTTGAAAAATATTAATGTTGACTATGAGCCCACCATTGAGAATAGTAACGTTTTCGTTTCCGTAACGCTCCTGAAATGTGAGTCAACAGTATCATGCGAAGTATGGATCAGATCAGAACAGGACAGTCTCGAATAGTATAAAACAAGTGGAATGTTGACCCATACAGTACGCCACATAATATTTTTACAATTGCTGACGATCCGAGTTTGATGTTCAAAAGTTAGGAAGGTCAGGTATTATAATATACATAGAAAATTATTAATCTTAAACACCATTTTTTTTATTGAATGTATATGATACAGTATTTACTACTCACTAATATCACCAATATTAAATCCATCGCTTGTTTATATGAAAAAACTCATCAGTCGCTTTATTAATGTAAGAGATTGTTGAGGAAGGTAAATCAACGAGAAATAATAATTTCCATTGAAAATCCGTTATATCAAGTACTTTGAAGGCCCGAGTATGAGCATCAAAGTAACACTCGTGCACTTGCCGCGTTATTGGTGCAAATTCACTTTTATCGTCAAAGATCGTATCGCAAATCAAATAAAACGATGTGCATTCTGAATAACTAACAAACACAATGGCAACATCGATGCGTGTTCGAACGACTGACGATTTTTCTTTACTGATAAGAAATTCAGTCAGTCGAAAATCAAGTTTACAGACCGACTAGCAGCACGAACAGAATCGTCTGGGAATCATCGCGCAACCGTCACTATACTAAGTATAGTAAAGTTCGCACGCTGCTACAAAGAAATTATTGCTCTATAATTCTCCACGCAACTTTATGATTTAATAAATGTTCCATCTACTCGATAGCCTGGTAGACACAAAAGCGTGAATCGTGAAACATCGCAAAGCATCTGGAATCTGTCGGTAAACTTTTAGCACTCTATACAATAGTGGCTTGATACATGTTATACGTATGGATCGAGGGAACGATTTGAGACATTTGCGAGCCCGAAATATGGAAACAATTACAATACTCGTAAAATGGTACGCATAATAATATTTAAGATCCGTCTGGTTAAAATCATCAGTTTTCCCTTTCGTCCTCGGATATGGACCCTTCGGCCATACGGATCTTGACATTATTCCCATTTTTTTTCTGTCCGGGTATGTTTGTAACGTGGACACGTGAATCAACTTCTCAAAGGAGGGAGCTTCTGCGAGAAAGAACTTCAACATCTTGATCGGTCGGAATATTGAAAGTTCGAATACTCGGAGGTCGAAACACGTTCAGGGTGTTAAAGCCATTCCGACGAAAAGAAATGTTGTTTTTCATTACGAGAATTTGAATGTTAATCAAAGAGCACAAAGCATTATCAAGCCCGTTTCAAAGACTGAAATTGTAAATTTATTTGATAAAATTCGATTGTTAAGAGCTAGTTACGTTTACGCGTTTCTTTCACTTTCTTTCTTTTTTAATAATATCTCCCATTTTCTATTATAATTATAACAACATGTTAAATAGGGGGGAATCTGTAACGTATTTCAGTCATTTATGTTGGCATATTGCTGTGCGAATCATGTAGCCCTCTCGCCAGATGGTTTCTCGCGCCCTGTCGAGCTACGGCCGTCTTAAAAAGTACTCGTAACAAATTACACACTGTTCCCCATTAAACTATATTTATTTCTACCTGTCCATGCGCTATGTTATGCACTTCGGAAACAGGGGCCAAAGCCCAATCAACATTATTGCGATCTTCATAATTCCGCACGGGCTGACCGCGGCGACACGCGAAGATGTTTCGATTCAAAAACTTCATTGTCGCGGTATATGCGCGCGCAGCCGAGACGCGCTCTAATTCATGCGCGTCGAGACCGCGGCGCTCGATTCTCCACAAAACTCTCATCAAACAAAACCCCGGCATACATTTTTGTTATATTAAGGGAAAACAATAATATCAGCGAACTGAGCAACTGTTGAGCAATAATTTACTTTACTGGTTGTAAAATGTCATCCGGCAGCCTCGCTGACAAATGACAAGGTTGTTTGTATACATACAACAGTGTATTTCACTTGCGTCCGAGATACTTACGTACACATTTCGCGATGCTGACCGCACTCCCTCACGTTTACGAAACACCCACAAACGTCCATCAACGCTTTTATATCGCGTTTATATCGCGAAAACAATGAAAAACGCATTTTTCGACAGCTACCCCGCGCGACAGCCAAACGATATAGGCCGGTACATGACGTACGCCGCGTATCAACGACACCGGCAATGCCGCCAGCGTTCTCATTATTTATCGCTCCCAAAATTCCCACGCAGCGAATAATCCATTAATGTATTGTTCGAGTCATATAATTTTTTTACCGCATGCCTTCGAGCGAGGTATCAATCGAACACTTTTATCGTAATAAAGCAATTGAAACACTCGAGAAGCAAGACATCGCACACGTTTGGTTTATTATTCTCTCTACTTTACTTTCGTGAAACGCACAATCGATACTTATACCATCGCGGTATATATCGCCCACAGGGGTTTTTTGTTTTTTTGTTTCAAGGTAAAACAGAGGGACTTCTGTACTTGGTAACTATCTACAGTATCTACGGCCGATCTCGGCGTTTTACGCATTCAAATTCAGATGTTTACAGCGTACCGCTGCTTCGATGATTGTCCGTACGTCGTTATGCGCTGTATATATACACCACTAGAGCTATAGCTGTAACCGCTATCGAAAGTGAAAGCCTATGCCCGATATGAGCACATGGCACTATTTACTCCGCAATAAACTCGATATATTATTAATTATTATCAATCGATAGTAAACAATGTCGCGGCTAATAGTGAAAAATTTGCCGAAAAGCGTAAGTACACTGTACAGAATGTAAGCGTGTACTCCATTTGCTGCGACATCGCGATCAAAGATCGATAACCTATCGATTGCATTTTCACTCCCAGGTCACGGATACAAAGTTAAAGGAGCTTTTCAGTGAAAAGGGTATCGTCACCGATGTACAATTGAAGTACACAAAGGATGGAAAATTTCGGCGTTTTGCATTCGTCGGCTTTAAAACTGAGGAACAAGCAAGCGCGGCGCTTACGTATTTTGACAAAACTTGCATAGACACCTCGAGAATCTCCGTCGAGTCGTGCGCCGCTTTAGGTACAACGATAGTTTTTCCTTGATTTTCTTCACGTCGGGTGTTGCCAAGATCTTATTTTTAACTCCGCAGAGAAATTTTACAGGCGACGCTTCCAAACCCAAATCGTGGAGCAAGTATGCCTCCGATAGTTCTGCGCATGAGAAATTAACCAAGAATGACGAAAATGCAAAAACTGTAGAGAAAGCGGATAAGACAAAAGAAAATACCAACAAGTCGAAGAAAAAAGAGTCGAAGGAAAAAGAAAACATTTTGATTGCCGAAGCTTTCGCAAAGGTATCCAACGATTACTCGTTAACATTTTTTTCTTTTAGTTATCAACATTTTTAAAACAATTGTTTTTTACCTCCCATTGTTGCTTAGAACGATCACTTTTAAATTCTAAATTCTATTCTAATGATATACATTATGGCTGTCCGCAGCACAAAGATGATCCCCTCTTCGGCGAATTTCTGGAGAGTCATGTCGGTGCTAAAGCTAAAATGGTTTGGAACAACGATGCGGTCGATGCTGCTTCCGAGGCGGTAAAAGAAAAGGCCTACGATTCGGATGAGAATGACGCGGAAAATCTCGAGTCGGACGATAGCTCCGCCTCCGAAGACGAAAACAAAGATATTCCTAATGGGGACAAAATCGCGGATAAAAAATTATCTGATCTCGAATACATGGAGGCATTGAAAAAGCGAAAGGAAGATGCTAAAATTAAAAAATCAACGGATAAAACTGGACACGGGCCGACGAAATTTTTTACTGTCAAAGTTCGCGGTTTGGGATTTAATCACAAGAAAAAGCATATAAAACAATTCTTCAATCCTCTGAAAGCAAAATCCATACGCGTCCCTCGAACTATAAAGGGAATCGCTTATGTAGGCTTCAAGACTGAAAAAATAATGAATCAGGCGCTGAACAAAAACAAAAGTTTTCTAGGTGTGTTACAACACACAGTATCAACTGCAAAGTTATTGAATAAAAAAAAAACAGCATGCTGTGTTAGTGGCGTAATTTCATGCGAAAAAATGATATGACATAATGCAACTATCGAAATTATTATTTCCGAAGGAACATTTCTTTCACATCTGATTCGGAAATGATTATTTATTTTTTTCGTACAGAGGGAAAACGATTGCTAGTCACGAAATATGAAGAGAAAGAGGAAATTGGCGCTGTGAAAAATGAGGAAAAGAATAACGGAAATGCCAGGTGGAAAAAGCAGGAAGATGCTCTCCAGAACGAGGAAAGCATTGCGGAATCCGGTAGAATGTTTATTAGAAATCTTTCGTACACAACGACGGAGGATGACATTAGAAATCTCTTTGAGAAATATGGTACGATTTCTCAATATTCTTGTATTCTCGTTGTATATATTTGAAATCTCATTCGTGAAATAACATTGTCAGGTCCTCTGTCGGAAGTAAATTTACCCATTGACAAGACGACGAGAAAACCGAAGGGTTTTGGAACGATTACTTTCATGATGCCGGAACACGCGACAAAGGCTTATTCGGAGTTGGATGGCTCGGTTGTGGATGGTAGAATGTTGCATTTACTACCGGGTAAAGCTAAGCCATCGGCGACAGAGCTTCTCGACCAAGGTACGTTCGTAGCGAGACATCGAAAGAAAATTCGAAATAAACATTGCAATTTTAAACGTGTAAACTACTTTCAGAGGGTTTGGATTACAAACAGAAGAAAGAATTGGAGAAAAGAGCTACAGCCGGTTCCGCTCACAACTGGAACACCCTATTTCTCGGTCAGAATGCTGTCGTCGACGCGATCGCATCGGCTTACAATACGACAAAAGATAAGGTTCGCATTACCAAAACGATTCGCAACGCAACGCAACGCAATTTTTTTTCGTTCTTTCAAAATGTAAATATACCGATCGTAGGTATTGGAAGACGGAGGCAAAGGTACGAGCGTCGCTGTGCGATTGGCTCTCGGCGAAACACAACTGGTTCAAGACACGAGGAAATTTTTAGAGGAGAACGGAGTTCGATTGGACGCGTTCAATCAGGTAATCTGTCGCAATGCAAAAAATTCGATTAGCATTTACAAAAAAAATATGAACAATTTCCATTAAGGCTCCGGATAAGAGATCGAGGAATGTAATACTCATCAAGAATTTGCCGGCGGAAACGCACGTCAGAGAAATACGGGAAAAGTTCGCACAGTTCGGTGAACTTGGTAGAGTTGTTATGCCGCCATCGGGTATCACAGGTAAATTTGACTTGATGTTTTTTTAATTTAAAAAATTTAAATATTTGCATTATTCGATAAACATGTTAAATTTCTCTCGATAGCACTCGTTGAATTTCTCGAACCGTCCGAAGCTCGAAAGGCTTTTACCAAATTGGCGTATACAAAATTCAAACATTTGCCACTTTATCTCGAATGGGCGCCGGACAACAGTTTCATGACAATTGCGAAAAAGCTGAATGACAAAAAACCGCAAAACGTCAACATCGGAACGACTGTTATCGAGAATAAAACACAACGAATGGACGTTAAGGAGGACGAAAATGAGGAAGAAGAGGACGAGCCAGAACCCGATACAACGCTTTTCGTGAAAAACTTGAATTTTTCTACAACCGAAGAGTCGCTGAAAAAAGTAATTTATTGAGTGTTAAAAATATTGAAAATTGCGGCTACTAAACTATATTCTTTCTATTTCCAGTATTTTTTAAAATGTGGCAAACTTCACTACGCGACGATCGCGACGAAGAAAGATCCGAATAATTCCGGACAAAAGTTGTCGATGGGTTACGGTTTTGTAAGATACAAATTGAAGATGGACGCTGATCGCGCACTTAAAGAATTGCAAATGACCGTGTTGGACGAGAAAACTCTTGAACTCAAAAGATCCGAACGTACTTTAGGGTTCGTACCGACACCTTCGACAATCGTATCTATAGGAATCCAAAAGCAACAAAACTTAATATTCAATCACTTACTTCTCAATCTTTTAGGACTGACGTAGTTACGACGAAAAAGACTTGGAAAGTAACGCCGCAAACGGGAACAAAAATTTTGATAAAGAACATTCCATTCCAAGCGAACGCAAGTGAAATAACGGAACTATTCAAGTGAGTTGTTAAGAAAAAGTAGGAAGGAAGGATTCATCCGAATTCTGTAATCGATCCATCATAATCGTTTGATTTCAGGGCGTTCGGTGAACTCAAAGCCGTGAGATTGCCGAAGAAATTGGTGGGCGTTGAAAAACATAGAGGATTCGCTTTTGTCGAATATTACACGAAGAGCGATGCCAAGGTAAACGTTTCTCATAACTCGTCTCTTTATTACCAACGTTATTGACCGACCGTGTTCGCGCATCGTGTGGAGACCCGAGAATCGTCGATAACACGCCGCGCTTATTAATTCCAGAGGGCTTTCAAGGCTCTGTGTCAGAGTACTCATTTGTACGGTCGAAGATTAGTCCTCGAATGGGCGCAAGCCGAGGAAGACGTTGAAGACATTAGAAAGCGAACTGCAAAACATTTTCACCAAGGTATTCGTGAATTCCATTCGCATCCTACGGGCGCCACACTTGTTATTCCCGACAGTTTGGCGCCAATATTTTTTAAATCTTTTTTTATGTTTCTGCATTTCAGAGGATTCGACCGGTAAGAGAAGCAAAAAAGCGACACTCGATCCGGAAAGTGTGGGACTTGCCGCGGAATAAAACGTGTCCCGATAACGACTTGGTGTCAACCACGAGAATTTCGGATGTGTAAAAATAGAAACAGAGTCGATGCGAACGACCGTTGTTTGCGAATGTTTTTTTTATTATATTTTATTTCTATCGTCTGAATTGATGGAACCGCTTTTGGCAGAAAAACGAAAGAAAAAAATTGTTAAAAATGATAATTGCAATTTTCATTCATAACAATAGAATGCATTAGAACGCGATTGAGAGCCAACAACTTTCCGTTCGATGTCCGTCACTTTAAAGTTCTCATCACGTTCGCAAACTTTTCCTTCGGTCGGTCATTCTCTTCGAAATATGTAGTCTCGAGGCGAGCCGCCTATGATAATGGCATGTAACTGGGGTCCGACTCCCTCGGATTTCTCAGAGCAAAGAAGTAAACGTCTCTCATTCCTGAATTCAAAGCCGACTGGACTTTAGCCTACGTATCGCTCGATCGTAGTTTTAAATATTTATAAGCAAATACTTGATTTCGCGCCGTATTACAGCAATTAATATTGTTCGAACCGTATATGAAAAGTATTATTCTTCATTGGTTCTTAACGTACGGTTTAGCATCGATATATTGTTGCAGATAGAAATAATTATCAGGCATTATATTATTAATATATCAATAGCCTTAGAATTACGCGTGTACGATATGAGAACGGAATAAGTGTCTAACGGGGATACTTAACTTTCCAGAGAATTAAGTTTTTAAGCTCGAAAAAAAATTATGGGAGGACATTGAGTAAAATTTTTTTAGCAAATCGAAGCACCGCCTCGAGAAAGAGCGTTGAGACACAAATACGGAAAATCAAAGCGAATTTGTTCTCGACGCGGTAATGCACATTGCGTTTGTGTGCACTTGCATTCCGTACGCGCGACTCGAGGTACGTGACTACGATGACGATGCATACACGATGAGCCGGACGGCTTCTCATGCAGAGTCGTCGCGGTAAACACCAAAGGGAAGACATGTCTACCTTTCGCCTCCCGCGTTACACCTTCGTGGATCCGCGTATGCCAACCGAGAGGGTCCATAGAAATGGAGAAGGAATGGAGAACGAGCCAAGAGAATCGTGCGCGTTCCGGTTGGTGGGGCTATGGAGGTGGAGTTGTACATGGCGATCGACACCCATGAAAGTAACAGTGCCGTGCAGCACCTTGAAGAAGGCGAAGGAGATCGGCTTACCGGCTCGGTAAAAAATTCTTTGTACCGGTCAACGCGACTGTCCAGTTTCATCCACTCGAAAAGTTTATTATTATTTATTCACCGACACGCTCGCAACTCATATTCGTTTTAAAAGAAAAACAACTCGAAAGTCCAGTTAATTTTTCGTCATTTCAACGAAATCAACGAGATATACTAAAAATAACAGTGAGGTGAACGCACCGAGTGCCCCTTTTTCGCGGATCAGGATGCGCGCATCCTGAAAGGTCAGATCTGTCCGCAAAAGGCTCGTCAACTTCGACGACTAGAGAAAGATTTTTCTTTCGATTCGATCTTCCGCAATAATGGATTGGGTAAGAATTTACGTATTTTTTTTTATTTATAATATCGATAATTCTTTAATTTAATTAACGATTCACGAAGTCATAATTTCTGAGCGGAAAAGAAAAAAAGTCGACACATATATTTGCGATAAAGATCTCGTAAACTCGTATGATTTACGAGGTCGAAGAGAGCGAGTCCGAAGGTGATGCTGTTTTACTTTTCGCGTTAGATGCGTTGCCGCACGCGATCCAGCGGATACTGGTAAACGGTACAATAGTTCCATTAGCGGATGAAACTTTCTGCTAGCCTTGAAAGAAATAACATCCATATACCGCTATGGCTCGTTATACCGTCCGTTCCGTCGCGGTTTTCGCCAACCATCGAATAAAATTCCTCCTTTGGAATTGAATATTCTCGAGAGTAGCGCAACGCGACAACGCGTAGGTACGCGATATGTAATAAAGAATTATCTCGGAATACGAAATTAAAGCGAGAATCGAGGAAAATAATCACGTAATGAGATTTTACAATAGTTTCGTCTTGAGTCGAAAACCCGAGAGACTCGTCCCGTTATTATAGTATCAAATGGTATCCCGAGAATCATTGTAAGCAAACAGAAGTCACTTGTATTATATCGTCTATAGCACGGTGTGAAAACTTCTACTCTACGCTCCGTTCTTCGAATATGCGGCCCCCGACTCTGTTGGCTGTGAGTTTTGAGACGGGAGCGAGAGTGTTGCAATAAATTCGATTGCAAAACCAGCCGTCAACTCTCTCGAGAGAACTCTCGGCGCAACCGTATCGTTTGCTTCTCGCGATCCTCATGACACGACGCTGCCGGGCGCGCATATACTTAGCCGTAGGCGCACGTAGTTCCAAATCTACCAATCTACCGAAACTCGCTTGTGTATCGTCTCTTTTAACCTGTCGATATTACTATATCGTACGCTATGTCGTACTTATTCGTATTCATAAACTCTCACTGAAGTTAGCCAGTTCCAGATACCAATAATTCATTATGATTATTCGCTCAATCGAACGCGCCGATCGATTTTCTCCTCTATTCGTTATTTTATTCAGACTCTACTTCCGGCTTCGCTGGCAAGTCAAATGGCCTATTCGACCAAAAAAACATATCGGCCATTTGGGAAGAATCAATCATCCATACGAAAAAACGTAATCATTTTTTTACCACAACCACACATATTTTTGCACCTTATTATTACACACCACACGCCACATCGGTTTCGGAGACCGAGTATATTCTTTATTACAAAACTTTACCAAAAATAAGATTTTTTTCGCTTAATTGTAGTGAAATCGAAATACTACAATGTACGGCGAGATGCAATATTGATATAACGAATATCATCAGCAGTTACACGTTTCTTCAACATAACTAAAACGCATTTTTTTTTAAATTCGCGTATTTTTAAAAGGCCTCAGTTTCATCAGACCCGCCTGTGGTGTTTAGAGTTAAGGTACTCGAATGTCTTTTGTAAGCGTTGTATATGATAAAACGATACTCGCCGATCGAGCTACAAAACAAATGTTTTTTTTTTTACGAACGAGGAAATTCTTCGTCGTTAAATAAATTGGATAGCGGCCTTCTCCGGTTTAATAACGACAGCGTTCGACCTTCGGGAGATTCCGCTCGGTACCGTTCAAGAGTGCGAATGCGCGAAAGGGAAAGAGATGCCTGAGAAGAGAAAAGTTGTCACGTGTATCGAAAAATAAAAAGCTACGATGACCGAGGACGGTCAGCTGGTTGACCTTTAGCGATGGCCGCTTCGGCATGATTGTACGGCCTGCGCTCTTGGCACTATTATACGCACATCGCCTCGGCCCTTTCTTCCAATCCTCACTCTTGGCTTATTCGTTTCTTCGCTCTTTCTTTTTATCTTCTATTTTCTTCGCGTCAACGTCTAACCCGTTGCGCGTTTTACGTTCGTGCATTATCATTCCCGCTTTGAAATCCCGTCCGGTCACTTTTACTCTCGACCCGTTCCTATCCTCACAGACACGACTTGTTTCGACCACTTTTACCCTCTTGTTTATCTTTATTATTTCTCGGCATAAAATTAACTTTCATCTGAACGCAATCAATTATTTACTCCGCTCCAACTCTCTGCTTTTGTACTTAATTAATTGAATATTCGAACTGTGCGTATTAGAGGGCTGTAAATTAATATTTCGCGATGGGCGCTTTTTTTCTTTTTTCTTTATAGTCGAATAATGTCTTATTTTCGGTTAAGGATACAACACCGCGCAAGTCTTCTCGCAAGAGAGTACATTGGTGGGGCCCCTGAGCAGGCAGCGAATTCCTTGAGAAAGTAAAAGTGAGCCCCGGCACGGTCATCGTTACCGGGTGAACAAGACTGACCGATCCAAGCACAGTCACCGACGATACCGAGAATTTTGTTGCCGTTTATCTCGAGTCCGAAAAACTATTTGACATAGCCGGTTTCTCTCGTTTATTATCGAAAACCAGCACGGAATAAAGATCCCCTCTAAAGTGCAATTATGCGCTGAAACTTTCGTTCGAGGTATTCAAAATGGTTGTAAAAAAGGTCGTCCGAATGATTATTCGGACTCTAATAGCAGCGCGAGAGCGAAAAAAAATATTCAACATCATTTCAGGCAGGAGGAATCTTTTTTTCCTCATTGATTCCAGGCACACGGGACAACCAACACATTCCAAGTTACCCCTTATTTTTTATTTCGTTAATCGGCTCGTATCCGAGCAATCTTGGCACCTCTCGAATCTTGCATTCTCGTTTCTATGTTAATAATATTAAATTTGGAACTAAAGAAGCTTCGGGTTCTTGTAACGATGACTTCTTATTCGATCCTTTTACGTTTATTTTTTTCTAAATTCGAGAAATTTCGACGCGAATAATCAAATAAATATATTTATTTTGAAATTTACTTATACTTGGATTATTTGGTAATTTTGGGATTTTGTAAAATAGCTCGTAAGCTGTAGACTCTCGACGCACGGCTCAGCGCTCGAGGGGACACATGTCCCCCGGACACGGAATAAATTTTTCTTCTGCTATTTTAAAATAATTCATCGAAATCGTTACGGAATAAACTATTATTGGAATGCGCCTATGATAAAAGCCATGAAGCTTCGAAATTTTGTTTGAATAACGCGAGATCTACCGGAATAGATATTTCGCAGAAGTTGAGCGCTTAAGGTCAATCGTAGGAATCTCGATCTAACGGTACGTCGATGCTGCCAGTGAAAGTACGTAATCGAGTGTTAAAATTGACAGTGCCTAACCAATTCTTCCGACGCATCTCTGACTACATTATTGGCGGGAGTAAAAAAATGTTTAAATAAAAAAAGATAATTTTTTCATTCGGTCGATTCGATTGACGAAAATACGGAAAGGTCGTGGGATCAGGGTCGCCGAGTTTCGGTTCTGAATCTTAATAACGCATAACTATACATAGATTTATAGAGAAACATGGATGCAATATGCATCGTATGGGTACATTGTACATCGACGAAATGCCAGACGCGCGCGTTCACTCGCAGTTCGTGCGCTCGAGGCGAACTCGTGCCAGCGAAGTACATTCGCCGGAGAATGCGGCCTCTTTGCTATCCCGCTGTTATAGGTGAATAAATACATTTATCCATCTATCGCGAATAACTCCCACACCTCGTAATACTATTATAGTTATTTTATACGACCGACCCTCTCCATACGACGCCCGACTAAGTGGAACGATAATCATTTCTCATTAGCATTTTATACCGCGAATTGTCACGCTAGCATTTTTATAAATCGTATAACGCCGTTATATACCGAGAAGAAAGTGCTGGCCAATTTACGTGTTGAAAACTTATAATGCCGTTTGAATAAAATATTAAATATATATTATATACCTTGCGGCAAAACCTATATCTTGCATATCTCAGTATATATCTTCATTTCCATGGGGATTTGTTAAATTCTCATGACTGCATCACATGCGTCTGTTCAACCCGTAGTCACAATGGAATTTCAGATCGGCTCGTTAAATCTTTTGATTTACAATTAGCTAATTGATCGTCGCGCGTTGACGTAACATAAGCGTTACGTTTTCCATAGCGAGTTCGGAGCGAAACACTCGGGGCTCTCGAGAAAGTCGCTACGAGTATCGAGTCGCTAGTGGCTTTCTTTCATTCTTTCTTTCTTTCTTTCTTTCTTTCTCGTGCTTTCTCTTCATATACCTACACGAGCTTCTTGCATAACGGAGGAGTGGCTGTCTCTCTGTGTGTCACGGCCTCTCCGTATACTCCGTCTTTTTTATTAATAATATTTTGTATAAACGATCAACGAGAACAACTATAATTCATCGATGAAACTTGATTGAAACATCACCGATCCGACACAAAGTTTAAATCCCACCCGACATAATTTTAACTAAGTTGCGTATAGTCAACCGCGTCGAGAACCGCATGTCGAAGTGGTAATTCCTTTTTTTCGGCAAGGATATCGCGAGAAGTGAATGGCGCGGCGTCGATTAAACCAATTACGAGTCGGCAAGACCGAGAGGGCGTGTATATAACTACTCGACTACTAAATAGTAACTACTCGATACCGATACATTCTTCACTATTTCTGTAATAAATGTCCTACCGAGAGAAATGGCAATAATGAGTGCTATTCCCGACAAGTTTGTAGCCTCCGATGAACTTTTGTGCGACGACGTTGAGCGATTGTAAATAGATCATTAAAGATCGCGTGAGTTGTGAGGAAATATAGAAACAACGGTCGTAGAAAACAAAATCTGTTCAGACACCCGCGGAGGTGGGTCATCGAACTTTTCTCTTCGACTAAATAGTTGAACACACAGACGCGCGATTCCAGTCTTTGAGGTTTCGGCGATTCCACGTACCCACTCGGACGTTTCCTCGTACGTGACTCTATTAACAATTGATGAAAATTACGAGACACCCTCGCATATCCGCATTCATGCTCCGTTCGCATCGAAGTAAATTTGAACACTTCTCGGCAAGTGTGATTATTATTTTATACGCATATGGCTATTAGTAAGAGAAAAATTATACATATATTTCGAAACTCACCGATCGCGTAGACTGCAACAACGTGTTGCAGTTAACGAGAGTGCGAATTACATAAATAACTAATCGACAATTTCTGTGAACGTCGGACATTTTCCGTTTGTCTGTATGCATTATAACGGAAGTTGCAACGATGTGTACGAGGCGTGTCGTTTCCTGAAGGTGCTATGCAACTTGCCCGAGAGATACTTCGCGAACGTGACCGAATCTCTTGTGCAATTTTTTTGTTTTTTTTTACAACTCGGACATACCTCTGTGGCATGGCACACATGTACCTATTACGTATCAAATAAAATTATATATATTTTAAAAACTCGCGGCGGTTAATGGAAATCCAAAAGGAAAGCTAAAAAAATGTATTAAAATAAAACATCTGTATGTGTATCTGTTAATTAATTAAGCGTCGCATAATTTACGATTAATAAAAGGGTCCAGAGTGGACCAGTGAGAAAGTAACGTGCCAGTGAACATTTCACTCGTACCGTCCGAACGACTGGGATTATTTTAAAAGTCATTGATTCGTTTAGTCGCGCACGAATCTGACGGAACTAATTCGACGGCAAATAACTGCGTCATAATGTTTCTTACCTTTACATAAATCTATATATATGTATGTTTTTTTGTTGTTCTTATATCCAGAAGACACGGATACCGGCGCTGTTCCTCTGGTTCGCCCTTGTAATCTCGTCGCTCGAGGATGGTGAGTTTGCAATAAATATATAAGCCTCAAATGTGTGGTACAAATTTCTTAAGCATGAATTAAGGTCACGCTACGGATAACCCAATCCTCTTTTCTCTATAGCGCGAGGTCATTGTAATTATCTTTCCTATTTCAAAGACGTTTCTACTTTGAAACACGTTAGTCGAGTACGCACCTGTTCGAAAATTAATCGTAGCATGAGATTGTTGTTTTCTTCATCGGCTAAGCTCTCCTTTCTATGTACAGTCAAAGAGGATAAAACAGAAATCGTCGCAAGTCCAAACAGCCGATTTTTCTATATAAAATAAATTGCGAGTATTGTCGCGCGAAATATGCCGTATTAATGGATAATTCATTTCGTCAAAAGTCATTTATCGTCGTACTTCCCCTTTTCATAAATCAAATTAGATACCATCACAAATTTTACACTCCTTCTCGCTTCTCGGCTTCGAGACTCGGCTTCCGTCACCCGCAATTACGAACTCTCAATTTTACGACAGTTTACCAACCACACCTTTTTTTTTTTTTTTTAAACGTCCCGAGGGAAGACGACGAAGCGGTGGTACGGTGCCGCTGTCGACACCACCTCGTCGTTGAGACCGAAACAAACAACGCGAAAGCGTCGTTATCCATGGTGATCGGTAGAAAGAAAGATATTTTATGAAAAATCAGTCGGTTAGGGTTTTCCGAACGCTCGTAAAATTCAACCGAGAGTAACAACGTCCAAACAAACGATCGTTAACGAACCGATTTTACCGGTACATAGCAGTTCGATCGATCGGTAGAATGCGATCGATTTCCGGAAGAGTCAGCGTGAGGAGAAAGGTTCTCAACGAGTTCTTTGGGAACGCCGTTCTCGCGCATTTAGAACGGCCAAATAATATATTTATCATGTCCCAAAATGACCTTCCATTGAAAAGTACTTTGATGAATTAAAATATTCTAAATCGACCGAGTCTCTCCGCTCGTCGTATTAGCCCGTCCACGGTTGTGATAACTGAACAATACGATTTAACGGGCACCGATCTAGCGAAATCGTGAAATGCCACGGGCATATTCACGCTAAATACCGAATTCAATGCAATTTATACTCAAATATAAATATACAAATAACAATAATTTACTCGCGAGAAAAAATGATACATCGATAGTCGAATCGATCGATTTGGTCGTTAGACCAGAGTAAAATCCGACTTCTCGTTCATCTCCTGGATGTTAAAAGAAGGATTTTCTCAGATTTTAGTATTCGCGATAAATCTTATCATGATGCAAATTGTGAATACTAATTTATTAAATATTGTCTAAAATCAGCGGATAAAAAAGTGTTGAATATCGATTGAGCGTGGAGAGTGAAATCGGTGGATTGAAGAAAAATCCGGATTACAGCGCGTAATCCGTGATTAGTTTATTTCGAAAGGTATAGCGAAACTATCCCCGCGGGCATCCGGGCGGGAAAAATAAAGCCGAGTTGAGATACCCGCCCCGTTCGGAGTTTCGAAGATTTCGAGAGTTTGCGTCTCCGAACTCTGCTCATAAGTATTATCGTGCAGCAAAGTTCTCGCAACGATCCGACTTCCTGTGAGAAAGCTGTATGTATACGTACCAACGATCGTCTCGAAAAACGAGTCGGAGAGCCACCATCGTCGTGAAATGAACGACCTGGAACTCGTCGGTAACGATTGTGGGTTATAAGAGCGCGTAAGCCGACTGCCGGAATTAACCAGAGCTATGCGAAGCTCTTCCTCGTAATTACGTTTGCCGTATACTCCGGTAACATCGCTAACGTCAATCATAAGTGAGGGAATTTATGCTGATATAACGCACATAACTAAGGTAAATAATCGTGAGAAAAAAAACTCAAGTTTCGCGTGTGGCACGGTTTTCTTTCGATAAATCTCTATGAAATCATCCATGGAACTCGCGTGGCTCAGGAAGCGAGAAAACTAGTGTGTTCGTAGCGACGATGGAATATAAAAAACAAAAACAATGAGATACAGAATAATTTCATTCGGTAGTAGTGCATTGTTCAATGGAATTGCAATTCACACTTGAAGCTCACATACCGTGAATCGTATGAATTTCTTACTATAGCCTCGATAGTATACGAAATCTTTTAAACCGCTCGATGAAATATTAAAATAATAATATTATTGTTATATTGAGGGTGTCTATAGAAGCCACGAGGGAATCGTAGCTCCGTTTCAATTCTCCTTTTCATTCAAATATCGTTCGGCAAAATCCTAATGTTTTCACATTCCGAAAGCAACATTGTGATTCAAAGCTTTCATTGATACAGCATTATCGATCGATTTCGATCGCCCGACACATCGTCCGCGGAGTTACATTCCTTTCTCAATCTCTATCGCTTCATTGTCGAGTGACAAATCGACAGGTGAAAAGTAGTTTCACCCGGCATTACTGGCGTTACCTGGGTCAAGAGCCCAAATTCGGCCACGCGGTTGCGTATATCGCGGCGCGCTGCGTTGCTAATCCGTCTTTCTCGACCGGGTGCTCGGACGACCTCGGCCAGGCAAGAGACATCGACTGCCACGGTGAAAGCATTTTCGATCGTAAGGCTCTCGGCGCAAGAGCTAAACTCGCGCTTACTCGCTACTCGAGTTTCCCCACGCGTTTGAGCGCTCCGGCCGCTATTACGCGTCCGCCAAACACGTATCGGATGTTACACACGAACCAGCCACAGCTATAAGGAAAGTTTTTATTGCGGAAATCGAAACTCTGACGACGCGAACTAACTCTTTCTTTTCTCTTTCTTTCCTTTATTTTCACATTATTATTATTCTTTTTATTTATTCCATGCATCCTTAATTGTTCCTCCATATTTACTCAATTTGTCGAGTGTTTTTCATATATATGTATATTTTTTTTTTACCTCATCGTCGAACGGATGCTCGTTTGTTTAATGACACGCGGCATTCTAGGCGTATTTATATTATAATAATGTATGTGCAACATACGTTATTTCAAAACTAATAACATTGCCCGAGAACTCAATGCCTCGGACGAACGAAAGTCCAGCGGAGTTTTTCAATTTCTCCCAGCCGGGTTAGCCGGAGAAGCATAGTTTCACTCCCGGCCATTTACGTACTCTTTGCTTCGCGTTCGATATGCCTGCGACTCTCTTACATGCCTGGCAAAAAATATAACTCTACTCGAGTTAACTAACGTTGGATACTCTATACTAATATGGATAATTAACGCATTGACGAAATGGCACAATAAAGAAAATTATATAGTCTCTATATATAAGAAGATTTCGTCGCGTACAAGTATAAACGGGGGGGGGGGGGGGGGGGGGGCAAAATATTGGTGATCGGTGATCGGCGGCGGAGGAAGAAGCAAAAATATTCTCAAAATTCTCTAATAAAAGAGAAAAAAAAAACGTGTCA
This sequence comes from Buathra laborator, assembly GCA_934046635.1. Classification (NCBI taxonomy): domain Eukaryota; kingdom Metazoa; phylum Arthropoda; class Insecta; order Hymenoptera; family Ichneumonidae; genus Buathra; species Buathra laborator. The sequence goes on from OW203894.1 coordinate 24,590,579, forward strand.
AAGAAGGCCTTACCACAAAATATTGCAAGTTTCCAAGGGAGGTTTCCGCTCGAAATAGTCCGAGTGCCTCTAAGGGGGATTAAGTATTAATTCTCTCTCTCTCTGAGAAGGGGAATGAGAGGGGTCCGCTTAGAGGGACTTGGAATATATTTTCCCTCTCCACGGCGGTGAGACCTTTTTAGGATATAAGCACCGTTGTCTATGACTACTATATAGTATCCAAAGTTGACAATTATTAATGACGATCATTGATTTTTTCAGTCAACGCCGAGCAAAGAATCGTCTGTTACTATACCAATTGGTCAGTCTACAGACCGGGAACGGCGAAATTTTCACCGCAAAATATAAATCCATACTTGTGCACGCATCTGATCTATGCTTTCGGTGGTTTTACTAAAGAAAATACTTTGAAACCTTTCGACAAGTATCAGGACATCGAGAAAGGTGAGAAAATTAAAAAGAAAGAAAAATCAAAGAAGAAAGTGAAAATCTATTTATCGTTTATTAATAATTCGATTCTCAAGGTGGATATGCAAAATTTACGGGTCTCAAGACTTACAACAAAAACTTGAAGACGATGCTCGCGATTGGGGGGTGGAACGAGGGTTCCAGTCGGTTTTCACCTATGGTCGCCGATCCGGGAAGAAGAAAAGAGTTTGTCAAGAACTCTGTAAAGTTTCTTAGACAAAATCACTTCGACGGTCTTGACCTCGACTGGGAATATCCCGCATTCAGGGACGGTGGAAAGCCTCGGGATAGAAAGAATTATGCCGATCTTGTACAGGTTGCTCATTTATTATTATCTCTCGTATATTGTATAATAACTATAATCGATTTTGCGCAACGTTCATATTGCGGTTAGTCAAATTTGCGACCAATATAACCGACGATTTCGAATGATAGGAATTGCGAGAGGAATTCGAGAGAGAATCCTCGAAGACCGGTCGCCCGAGGTTACTGCTATCAATGGCAGTGCCGGCGGGTATCGAGTACATCGATAAGGGTTACGACGTTCCCCGGTTGAACGATTATCTCGATTTCATAAATCTTTTATCGTACGACTATCACTCGGCCTTCGAACCTGCGGTCAATCATCACGCTCCATTATATCCTCTCGAGGAGGACAACGAGTACAATTACGATACCGAATTAACGATCGTGAGTAAACACGCGCACGCCAAATGCCAAATACGCCAAATGCATCGAACTTTTATTTATTCCTTCCGCCACTCGATGTTTTTTTGAAACCCTCAGGATTATACGATCGAGCATCTGTTGAAGAGCGGAGCTTCATCGGAAAAAATTGTACTCGGTATACCGACTTACGGTAGATCTTACACTTTGTTCAACGAAGAGGCTACCGAGATCGGTGCACCGGCCGATGGACCTGGCGAGGAAGGCGACGCTACGCGAGAAAAAGGCTATCTCGCTTATTACGAGGTAATTCATTATCAAATGCATCAAATGCGTAGACGTACGTGCGTGTTCGTGTCTATCAAAAAGAAGAGAAAAAACAAAAAAAACGACAACATTGAACTGTACAGATATGCGAAAGTATCGGAAAATCGGACGAGTGGGAAGTAGTGCAACCGAATCCGAGTGCTATGGGACCTTATGCCTTTCGAGAGAAACAATGGGTCGGCTACGACGACGAGGACATAGTTAGGGCCAAAGCACGTTACGTCAATGAAAAAAATCTCGGCGGTATAATGTTTTGGTCGATCGACAACGATGATTTTCGTGGAAAGTGTCATGGTCGGCCATATCCGCTCATCGAAGCGGCGAAGGAAGCTATGCTAACCGGAGACGAGTGAGCATACATACCTAATTTATATCGCTCAGCTTCCGAATGATATTTGTCGCAAAATAAATAACGTTTATTATGCTATTTTAGAAAAAGTACTTCAGGTTCAAAAACGAAGCTTTCCGATAGAAAGAAAACAAGAAGTCAAGCGGGTCAGAGAATTCAGGGAAATACGATCGGCAGAAGATTGAGTCCTGGTAACAGACGCACGACTACTCAAGCGTCAGCGTCTAGAAAAAAAATCGGTTCGTCGAGATCGAATGGTCGATCTAACGCACGCGGAGGCAATAACGCTGAGGATGACAGCGACGACGAGGATGAAGAAGAAACGAACTCTGTGAAAAGTATTGATAACACGAGAACGAGAAATCGAAACAAGTCGCGATCGAAAAATCGCTCGTCTTCCGGTGGACGAAGGAAACAGCAACACAATTCTCGAAGAGGACAAGCCGAGAAAGAAGCAGAAGCGACGAACGAGGAATCGCTCAGCAACAAATTAACGACACCCGAGCCACCGACGACTCCCGATCCCGGAAGCGGTGAGTTATCTCTCTATATATATATATATAGTTTATCTTAGACACTGATAATTCTAAATCCTCTAGAAGGGTCCATCCGCTGCCCTTTGTCCCGATCTTTCAAGTGGTAAATGATTGTTTTTTTGTTTTATTACACAACAGATTTCAAGTGCGAAGACGAAGGTTTCTTCTCGCATCCCCGTGACTGCAAAAAGTACTTTTGGTGTCTGGACAGCGGCCCAAGCGGCCTTGGAATTGTAGGTCATCAATTCACGTGTCCCTCGGGTAATTATGTTTTTTCTTCTTTAAATTCAACGATGATCATCATAAGAACATTAGCTTACGCGCGAACTTTTTGTCGTTATCGCCGAAACTATAGGTCTCGTGTTCAACAAAGCCGCGGATTCTTGCGACTATCCCCGCAACGTTGTATGTCCGAAAGCTAAAGCTTCGCCGAGCACCGTAACGACGACCAGAGCTCCCACAACGACAGCGACAAGTCGAACAACTTATTTGTACAAACCGGCGAAACGTACGACGACGTTGAAACCCGAAACTGAGGAAGAGTACGAGTATTACGATGACGAGGAGGACAGCGACTCCGAGGAAATCGAGGAGGAACCTCCTGTCGCAACGACGCCAAAACCACTTCTATACAAGACCATCAATAGAAGCAGACCGACCACTACCACTACCGAAGCTCCTGTTACCACAACGACTGAAACTACGATTGCTGCTTCTACGAAAATGTACAAAACTACTTCCGAAAGGGTTACCAGTTTCGAGGACGAAGAGGATCCCCGCGTTATCAAGGAACTCATTGACCTCATCCGGAAAGCAGGTACCTATTTCAAGCCATCGATGAAACAACAATTCATTTCAAATTTCTTTTCGTTGTAATATTTACCGTATTTACGTACACTACAATCGCCTCGATATTCTAAAATTATCTCGATGTAAAACATTTTATTGTACATTTTTATTTATTTTTCCGCTTTTCTAGCTCAATATACTTGACATGAAAATTTGCGTCACAATCGGGACAATATCTCGTAAAAAAAATTAATTCTTATTTCATTAATTGAATGATTTTAGGAGGTATCGATCAGCTGGAGAAGCAATTGAATTATCAGGAAAAAAATTCGGATAGCAATTCCGGGACAACCGAAGTTAATGGACGCTCGACGCCGGCGACTATAAGTCGTAGCCTTTACGAACGAGTGTTGAATCGTCAAGCAACGAGAAATGCTGGAAGCTTTCTGGGCTCCTTGTCTACTACTACTACTACTACACAGTCGACCAACGGTGAAAAATCCGATAGAGGAATAACGAAAAATTCCCGAATTGGTTTTGTTAATGGTCCCGGAGGCGCGCAATTCGAGGGTCTCGACAATGTTCCGGAGGTCAAAATTCTGAGAAGAACGAACAAACCGAAGTACGTTACCATCGAACGTAACAGGTGAGAGAATACAACATCCACCGGTTTTGTGTATTTTTTTAGAAGCAATTTAATCCATCGATTTTCGACGATTCAGAACGCCAACAAGCGAATCTCCGAATGAGGATGACGAAGAAGAGATCGACGACACGGTCGACGATGATAACACGGACGTTGCCTCGTCGGAGGATCAAGCCGTCAGTGATCCTCCGCAACGAAAAACATCCGATCGGCGAGTAACGCCGAGTTACGTCAACATTCGTCGTAGTCGTCCATCCGCAACCACGTAAGAACGATTTTGATGGACATACCGAAATTGAATTTGCATCGATCGGTAGCTCACGAAATAATTGTGAGATCGGTTTTTTTTTTTTTTTTTTTACAGGAGCGAAAACGACGTTGAAGTAAAGGATGATGATACGAACGGGGATAATGGCGAAGAAGAGGAACATACCGTACCGCGTCACAGGCACCGCGTTGTCGAGAACGAGGAAGAATCTTCAAGTCCGAAGTTTAGGTTTATATCCTCGATGCATATTATCATTTAACGAAACGAAACGTCCCTTGCAATTTTCTTGGTCACCGCAGAGCTCACATTACGAAATAAATCTTTCCTGACTTTCAGATACACAAATATCCAACGCTTCAGAAGTACAACGTCGCGAAACAGCGAGGAAAACCAAGCGGAGGAAGTGGCCGCGGAAAATGATTTTACAACAGAATCGACGACGACGACGACGACGACGACGACGACGACGACAACAACAAACACTGAAAAAGTTGTTCCCACAACGGAAAAAGTCCAAGAGGTACCTTCGTCGTCGACGACGTCGTCGGAGTCGTCAAGTTCTTCCACGTTGGAGCACATCTCATCATCGATTGAATCCACGACCTCCGAGACAACGAGCGATTCGTCGTTGCAGTTGGTCGAGGATTCGGCAACGGAGATTTTATTCACTACTGCAGCAGCATCGTCGTCGTCGTCGTCGTCGTCGTCGTCGGCGTCGTCGTCGTCGCCGAGTTCAGCCGGAAGTAGTTTGGAACCGATTACGAGAGGACCGAGTATAGCAGCTGCACTGCAGCCGAGACCATTCGGTTTTCCGCGAAGGGGACGACCGACGACTTCAACGTCTTCCGCAGCTCCCGTGACCGAGCAATCGCGTACAAAGGTGAGTAGTAGACCAACGAGAAACTTTGCACGGTCGTCGAACGCTTATCGGCTACGTGGTCGCGCGAGACCCAAAGCAACATCGACATTATTAACAACTGCGAGTCACGTGATTCCCGACGATGATTCGAAGTATGATGATGACGATGGAAAAAACCATTACGACGATATTGCGATTAGTACGTCAAGATCGTCAACTAGAAGAGGCGTCAGTCGTTACACTCCACCAACGTTTGGAGTTACCGAGGAACAAAATTCTGAAAGTTCTGAGCCTTATAGACGAAATCGTCTCGCAACGTCCGCCCTTTCGGAAACTACCGAATACACGTTTTCGGAAGAAAACGTCTCCGTATTACCGATCTCGCGAGGACGATTCAGATCCACAACGACAATCGGAACGACAAATGATGACGGATTTGTGACGGAGTCGAGTAGAATAGGCGGCAGATCTTCTTATCCGAGAACGACGACCACGGCGAGCCTAGCAAAAACGAATAACAATCTCGTAGACAGTCCCATAATAAGGATATCTCAACACATCCCCCAGGAAACTCCCAACTCACGATACAATGGCAATTCCGATGAAACACTTGACAAAATTACCAATATAAAAGTATCGAAAAAAATTGCCGACAACAAGAATTCCGAAGAAGCGAACGAACTAACCAATGAATCGACGAGTTCGCGGACTCTTGCAAATGAATCGCGCCAGGGTGATGAAACAAACTTGAAATTTAATGATGATGAAATTTTGGCAAATTTTACGACGCAAGCAAATGGAATTACAATCGAGGTTACAACTTTGCCGATGGAATTGATTAATTTTACAGAATCCGCAGTGACCACTTTGAGTTCCGGATTTACGGTAGTCGATGAAACACAAAAACCCATAAGAAGAAAAGTGCTGAGAAGAAAAAGACCTGTAGAATCATCAAGTGCTAGTGCGGTCGCGACGCCTTCCGATAAAGAAAAAACCATTTACAACGGCAATCAAGGCGCAAAGAGACGAAAGATCGTCAGACGTCTTCGTCCTGTGGCCAACGAATCGACGCTCATGCCTGATAATACCCATTTCGATAAAAACGATCAGAAATTCCGCGATTCTCACATATTTTCACGATCGTCGACTGCCAAGAGTTATACGAAGCTTCCGGAGCTTCCGGAGGCGCAGGGAGACGAGGAAAGTATCGATATTAAAATTTCTAATACAATCAGACCTTTTACGATTATCGTAGAATCCCTGAAGGCGAATGAAAGCCCGGAGGATATTTCGATCGAAGATGATCTTCGAGAGTCTAAACTTGATACATCGTCATTGAGCGATTTTACAATAACTACGAGTGACGAAATAGATGAGTATTCGACGATTTCGACTCTCTTTTCAACTACACTCGTCGATTCATCGACGTATCGACCGGAAGCCGCAGAGACTACGAGAGAAATCGGCGAAACGATTGGCGACGAATCGGAAAGTAACAATGTAACGGAATCATATGCGACGTTAATTACAGAAGCGTCCGATACTTATATCCCGACCGAAGCAACAATTGGTACCGAAGATTTCACCGAAACTGAATTTCCCAGCACCGAAAATTCAATGGCGACGACCCTGGAGATTCGAGCTACGATAGCGCCGACAACGAGTTCAACGGACGCGACTTCGCGTTTCATTCGCAAGAAGTTCGTCAGAAAGCGTCCGACCGCCGCGCCGGCAACTAATGGAAGACGTCTCGTAGCTCCGAGGTCGCGGGATCGTGTAATACCGGTTCAACCAAGCGATTTGGATGTACTTTCCAATAGAAGAAAAAATCTTTTCGTCCGTCGTCGTCCGGTATCGTCGACGACGAGCTCGACGCTCGAGCTCGCGGCTGAAGAGGATGCAGAATTCCACGAGGACACTGACTTTGATGACCCCGTCGAGAATGTCGACGACAGGGACAACGTAAATTCCGATATTAGCGGGGAAGTCGAAGATTTTTGGAAACGCTACACGACACCTCCGACCGCGCCGAGTCCCGCTCCGACCGACTTGTTCACCGATGATTTTGAAGAGACTTCCCAAATTCCCGAAACCACGGGCAGCCAATATTTCGGCGATTATTCAACCGAGGAAGACTCGGGGGTCGCTCTCGAAGGGAAAAATATCGATGACAATGATAAATCATCGCCTGTACAGATAAATTATCGAAGACCCGACCAGCGCCCGAAATTCCATGTACCGCAGTCCCTAAAAAATGATCGAACTACAACACAAATTCCACGATCGACACAAGCAATCTTCGACTCCTCGCCGGAGGAATCGGCGGAGCCGAAAATCAAGAACGCAGCTTCGAAATTCAAAATCATCGACTATCGTCAACCGCGAACACGTTTCGGTAACAACAACAACAACAACGGGGAAGACGATGATAATAGAGAAGGAGAGGAGGAACATTTGTCGAAGGATGATACTGATTCCGAGCCGAAATTCAAGCTACCGATCTCCAAAAAGGATCGATCCAATCCCGAAAAAAATGAGCTAACGCCGGCCTTCTGGCTGACGCAAAACGCGAAGACACGCATTTATCCAAAACGCACAAGCAGCACGACAGAGCAAACAGTCACCGAGACTCTGATACCAGCGAAAAAGTTTGATTACGTGGCTGACGCCATAATGAGAAAACAGCAGTCGCAACGAACGACACCGATTTACGAGGAAACATCAAAAATAGAAACGGAATCGCGAAGTTCCGGTTTGGATAATGAAAATTTCGTTGAAACGGATTTCACGACAGCGTCGAACAAGCCACAAATCACGAGACTCGTCACGTCCGTCGTCGAGTCGGGAACAACCGAGAGACAGATAATTCACATTAAAACAAAATACTCGTCGTTGACTTCGACGACGAGAATACCGGTACAGACTACTCTCAGCTTGAAAGAAAGTCGTTCGAGAAGCGCTATAGATGAATTTTACAATGAGATTCGGGAATCGACGGAACGTCCATCGGAGTTATCGACGCTTTCGATCGAAAGCGAATTCGTGGCTCACAATCGGATAACAACCGAACCAACGGCCGAATCTTCGACCATAGAGATCGAGTCCGTCTTCGGCAATCTGATAGCCAGGGACTCTCGAACGTAACGTGATAATTAAAAAATAAATAAATAATTCATTTCACCATCGCATCATCGCCCTCGATAAACCCATAAACAATTATCCGACATTAATCGGCAAAACAAAAAAAGCCGTACGGATATAACGTGTACACGGAAACCGATAATATTGTATATAATAATTATGTGCGCAACGTATACAGTTGGCGAAAAAATAAAATACATCACAGAATAATAATATATATAAATATGTATATGTGTATAAAAACAAAAAATGATGTTACGTCACGGACTGATAAAATGATATTAGGAACGTTAATTCGACCATTGACGTCGACGCTCCTTCGCGATCTCTCTTCACTCGCTTCATATATATCCACCACATCGCATATACTACCATAAATATTAATCTATATGTCTGTAACGCAAAACCAGCTTGAGAGATGACGCAAATATCTCAGGAAACAACATCAACAACAACAACAACAACAACAACAACAACAACAACAACAACAACAACAAGAAAAACAGAAATCACTGAAACAATAAACAAAACGGGAGGAGCTGACTTGGAAAAATTCAAGTGGGACAAGTAAAAACACTCCGTCATGTATCGTTATGATTTTCAGGTCGACCCGGAGACTCTCGGGCTACCAACCCTGAAGGAGCTCGTCGGTTACACTCCCACGCAAACCGAGTCAATAGCCAAGTTTACATCGTTCGACGTTAACGCCTTGCCAGACAAGCGAATCGATCCGACGACTTTCAAAGACGAAAATCGAACGGCTTACAATGATACGCGCGAGCCGGAGAGAGAAATATTTGACAACGATATTGTCGGATCCGAGGAGATTCAGCGTCGGTCTTCGTCGTCCTCGTTTGTCACCGAGATGCAATATTTTGGAATCGCGAAAGATAAAGAAAGAATCGATAACGAACAGTCGATCAGACGAATCGAAGTTCCGGTGAAAATACTCGACGACTCGGAGGACGAAGAGTTGGGCGAATTGGTGATTCTTCGAGTGCCCGAGAGCAAACTAAATTCTGCTATTCTCAAGCCTGTCTTCAGAGTTCGAGTGCTCGAACGCGATGACAAGAGTGAAAAGAACGGCGGCAACGAATCTGTTGGAAATTTCGATGGAATCAGCTCGGAAAACGAGCTGCCCGACGATCGTACCGCATATCCAAGAAGACGACGGATCAGAATCAATTCATCAACGGCTTCGACCGGTCCTGACAATATTAATACGAGCGACAAACCTCGCAACAGGCAGAGAATAATCAAAGCGCGAAGAAGAACTCGCGTTCATCAAGCAGCTAACGAGCTTCGGGAGAATGATAAAAATATGAGTGCCACAACGTTTCGCGGAAACGCGTCGAGCCCATCGAACGCCCCGAATGTCGTACGCGGTTTTTACGTAACTAAGAGCTCTTTCGAAACTTCAACGACTCCCGAACTAGAATTCGTTGTAGCAACGAATTCTACGACGGACCCACCTCCATCCGAAGTATTCGCCGAAACGACTGAGAAAATGGATTTCACAACAAAAGATATTTCTTATGTTGCCGACGAAAGCTCGACCTACGAGAGTCTCGATACGACTTTAGAGGAATCGGAGAATACGACTGGAATGAGTAACGGTATCGACTCTTTGCAACATCTCGGCACATCCGTAACGGAAACGGGGACATCCGAATCGATATCTACGATCGACGATCGAACAACGGAATCGAGTTCAATTCCAACATCGACGAAAACAACCAACAATGTCGACTCCTTCGGAGATATCGCGACATTCGCGGGACACAGTATGGAAACTGAGACGCCTCAATTAATTTCTACGATTGACGAACGATTAACGGAGTCGAGTACATTTGCGCCATCGACGATAATAATCGAAGAAGAAACTAGCGGTGAAGCGGCGACGAATCCATCCACTTTAACGGAAGCTACGACGACTGAATATTCAACGGCAAGCGATGGCGAAACGCCGGTGACAAAAAGTTTGTTGACAGCTGTTGAAAAAGTTTCAAAAAGATTGGACCCATCGGAAAATAGTCTGTATCGAAACTTTCCGAGTGTCCAAGTTAAAAGCACAACTCTTCCGACGACCAAACAATTGCTCGATGATAATGTCACTGATACGTTGAAAGCTAAAAATCCTCCGAGAAGAACGACAATTATAAACGAACAGGCGACAAGCTACAAAGACTCGCTTAAAAGAGGCAGAGTTCGTTTTACTACCGTTGCAAAAACAGAAGCCAATCTTCGGGATCATTTGAAGAGTGATACGCGAATCGAGACTCGTCAGAAATCCACGAAACACGATATAATTATAGAAAACACCGAACGCTCGTATACTTCGTCTGTGCCGAAATATACGAGTGATCATCGCCGAAGAACGACGAATTCGTTAATAATTTATGATACCACCGTTAATTCGGTAATGGAAAACGAATCACCGACCAACGAGGAGAAAAATTTGAAAAAAGATGTTATCGAAACTATCGTAAGTCATTCGCCGCACAGTGATGGCGAACGACAAACTACAACATCCTTGGATTCCGATTTTTCATCCATAAATTCGGCAACTGAAAAGATTTTCACAAGAAGCTTGGCCGAGACTTACGATAAAAGGATTCGTTATGCAAGCGTGGCTCCGGAAGAGGAAAAAATTAGTACGAATTTAGTCGAAACAACCGACAATGATGCTTCCAGCGATCGCGAACGGAAAACAACAAAATCCTTAGATTTCTTCTCTACCTCAATAGATTCGGGAACTGAAAAAATTTTTACGACAAGTTGGTCCGACGATTACGATAAAACGTATGATTACACAAGCGCGACGCCGGAAGCGAGAAAAATCAGTACTAACTTAGATGAGACATCCGTAAGTGATACGCGTAGCGATCGCGAATTTGAAACAACAAAATCCTTGGATTCCGACTCTATATCAATAGATTCGGGAACTGAAAAGATTTTGATTACGAATTGGGCCGAGTCTTCCGATAAAACGATCGATTACACGAGCGCCGTTCCGCAAGCGAAAAATCTCAGTACGAATTCAATCGAAACAATCGTAAGTGATGCGCACAGCGAGGATGCGCGAAAAAATACGAAATTTTTTCAAGAATCGGATGTCACAATTGGAGTGTTAACTGATAAAGATTTCACTACAAGCCCATCAACCGAGAATTATGACGAAACGTTGGGATACGCGAGTACAACTCCCGATTCTACCGCGGATTATACGAGTACATATTTCGTCGGAACGACCGAAAGTAATTCGGACATTGGAACATCGTCAGAGGAAATTGGTAGCGTAGTAGCAACGACTACCGAAGGCTCTTACGACAGGATAACCGAATCGTCGGAGCCGTCCAGCGGACGCGATACGGAATTTACGAAAATCCTTGCCGAGACAACGCCGTACTTCGTCGAAATTACGAAACCGTGGAGTTACGGAGATCAAAAGCGCATCACGGACAGCACCGAGGACAATAAAACAGAATCCATAAATATTACGAACGACATCACGGAGACAGTCCCACCGACGACGGAAGTTTACACGAATACGGAAAATAGCACAGTCACAGAGACCAACGACGATGCCGAGAGTACAACGATTACGGCAACGTTGGCCAGAACGATTTATAAAAAATCTCGCGTTACGACCACGACGATTCCAACTCAAACGCCAATCGTAAATATGTTCGAATCAACGACGGAGAAATTTTCCTCGATGTACCCCGGCGTCATGACCGGAAGGACTACGATCGCAAGACAAAACTTAAAAAAAGCTTATCCCACGATAGATTCGTCGAATACAATAACTCCGGTAAGACAACGCGAGATAAAGCGCAGCCGGGGCAGAGTGCGATTTACAAATTTTGCCGCGATCACCGACGATACCGGGGTGACGACGAGACCCGTGAAGCAAGTTGTCGTGCGTCGTCGTTTGGCAACCGAATCGCAAAATCGGCAGCGTACTATCGACTCACCTGCGGGAATAATTTCAACGAGCGAACCACCGGAACTTTTGAGAAATACAAATGGCCGAGTGGCCGTGGGGAAGAAAAATTCTATAAAATATGACGAACACTTAAACGAAGAGAAAAAACATCTTACAACGAAAACGCGATTAGCGGAAGTGAAAGACAGTACACAAAATTGGAATGTCTCGAAGACCGAGGACACGAAGCATACGATGAATCAAAACGATCGATTAACCGACGATACGATAAATTCTACCAAAGCTATGAGACGTCGAGTTGTTGTTTATCGCGGTAGACCGCGTGCCGAAATTGTTACGTCGACGTCGACCATGCAAAGTTTAAGAGCCTCGAGCGACGAGAATTCGAATGAAAGTGAGAGAACGAGAAGGAGAAAGTGGCGAAAGAGGATCGTGGTGAAACGAGCGAGGAGCGACGAAGCCGACGACCAGAGTATCGCCGAGACGAGTGACTTTCGACGAGCGGTGATTGACCGCACGCTCGTGAACCTTCGTGATATTGGCTCGTTCATCGAGGATCACGAACCCGCGAACGAGCACACCGGTGGGGAGGTCAGTTATAAAAAAAAAAGTAAACGAACGACTAGCGGAAATGCTAACGCTGCTGCTGCTGCTGCTGCTGCTGCTACTGCTACTGCTACTACTACTACTACTACTACTGCTACTACTACTACTACTACTACTACTGACGCCTGATGCTATTATCTCCCAATGTTTCAGCGTCTCGACTAAACCGAGACGACTGCGGTGCGAATAGTGATTTAATAAGTCGGCTCTTCTTGGGTGAATGATCATCTATCGTGGCTTACCTCTACGCCTGCTGTCTCTCCGCCCTACCGTGCTCTTCTGCCTTCAATATATACCTCCTCGGCAGTCACAGTGGCACAGTTTCTGACAACCGAGCCTATGAATTTTTCTCTAAAAATACTATAACTGTTGGTTATGAAACGAAAATAATAAAAAAAAAAACAATACATACTACTCGACAACGGTCGCGACGATTCGAATGACTGACGTCGAGTAAGCGACTCGCATTAACAAACGAAAAACAAAAACAAAAAAAATACGCGACAGTGCGTATGTAAGACACAGCGAACTGTGTGACGATACGAATAACGAGAGAGTGTGACGATTCTCGTGGAAAGCTTCGTCCTGATAAATAACAAAGAACCAAAAAAATCTCTTCAAGCCTCATCTGCATACAAGATCCTTCAAGCGTTTATGTGAATAATGTTTTTTTTTTTCCTTTTATACTCGTTTGGAGACGACGTCAATATATACATATAAATATATATGCTGCGCTTCTCTTCTTTATAGCTACTGTACGCGTCTAGTCTCTAGTAATTTTTCCCTAACAACTCTTAGGCTCGTTGAACGATTTATGCTGTTTCTATCTTCAATCTAATATTGTGCGAGCTGAATAACTAAATAACGCAATCTGCTCTGCTAGAAATGTTACGGCGCCGTTGCTGATTAATTAATAAAATTCGTTGTAATTGTCTGTGAATCAGGTGAATCTTTACAAGAGTTCGGGAACTTTCTTGCGAAGACCGGGTACACAGGTGCGGAATAATGGAGTCAATCGAACGAAAACTAAATCTCATGGAAATTCCGTGCCGATCGTTTTGCCCGTCGTACAAACTCCGGTGTTCTCCAAGATTCGGCCATCCGGTGAGTTGCCGATAAACAAATTCAAGCGAAGATATATATTTTTTTTCCCGATTACGCTGAAAAAACCCATATTCCATGCCTGCAACGCGAGTGGAAAGTTGTCAATTCTGGACCAGCGAAAAGCTGCGGTCAAAGGACGAAAGTACTTTTCGTTCCTCTTTTGTACTTTTTTTCATCCCGCTGCGGCATTTTCCCATTTCAAATACTGTATATGAATAATTTTAGTTATTTCGCTCATCATTTTAATGAATTTATTTGCATTAAATCATTAGTAATGATTGGTTAACTAATGAATGAATTAATTATTCATAAGCTAATTAAATAAGGTGATTAATGGATTAACTTACGCAATATCGTTTTATTATCGTTTTATTATTATGAGCAAAAGAATGAATCGGCTATCGGCTATCGAATTGACGTACTTAAAAGATGCTATTTATTTTGTTAGTAGGAGCTTCGTCCACCCCCCGCCGGGGACCCCTATTTTGTCGGGTCGCTTTTCTTTCTATAAATAAATTGTTCCGTTGCACCGTTGCAGGCATACTGGAATCTGGTCAATTTTAGCATAGTCGGAAAAAAAGTATCGTATATCCACTCGGTGAAAATCACGCACTTTCCTCCCTTATTGTAGCATAATGTACTATTTTTCGACCGCAGTTTTAATTATAATAATTTTTTTGCAACTCGGGCATGAAAACGGCGCTTTTCGGGTCAGTTTTGCGGGACGAAAGTAGCTCATTTCGTAACAGCGTCGAAATGTCAGTATGCGCATGCGCGTCACATTACTTTTCTTCCCTAGGGAAGAAACTTTTTTTTCGTCCCGCAAACACTGCCCCTCAAAGCGCCTATATTCCTGCCCTCGTTGCAAAAAATATAGTGTGCAACATGGGCCGAGTTGGCGATCGCGACTCGTGTGATTGCAGCCCTCGCTTCGCTCGGACGGCAAACATCACCCGCGTCGCAAACGTCAACTTTCGGCCCTTGTTACACAATGTACTATTTTGTATTTTCCGGTTACAGCGGAAGAGATAAAAAGCGATGATCAAAGCGGACGAGCGCAGGAACTTGCTGTAACGCTCGCAGATCCACCGGCAATTCGTTCATCGGCTACTACCGGTAACTATTTCTTTCGATAATTATTTCCAATAAGGTGCTCGTTTTTTGTCCAATCGCAATACAATCGCTCTGTCATTATTATTTTCTTCTATCGCACCTTCTTTTCTAACGAGATATCTTAATTGAAAAGTAATTGTCGTTCGGTATAATGGTTTGCGCTACAAACGATTAAAAATCATTAATAAATTGACTCGACTATGATAATTGACTGAAAACTTTGTCTCGAATATGATTGAAAGTTTTTAATTGAACGACTGATTTTTCCTCAGCTGAAAACCGCCACGTTGTGTTTCATCATTGAACTAACTTTAAAAACAAAACAAAAAATCACCTGGCGCACCTCGCGCACCTCGCGCACCTCGCGCTCTCTGGCTCTACTACGATTCTACGTATCCCGTCCAGACTCTCTTCTACTACTCGTCATCATCCGCCATAAACTACTTTATACTTCACCCTACTTCCGTCATCGCATCTCCACGGGTATTCTTGTTTGTCTTTTGTGTATCTAATTTTGCCACTAACGGTTTCGCTCTTTGTCTCTTCTATTATCTGTTTTTCTTCATCTTCTACGCACACGAGACTCGCTCGGCAACATTCGTCATTGGCGATTGTATTCTTTTTCTTTCGTCACTTTAATAATTGTCAACGATAAAAAAAGGTAAAATAAGTGTAAAAATGAGAATGTCGGTTGTACGATCAGGTCGACTACAGTTGCGAACTACGAGCTCGACGCGAAAGATAAGTACGACAATTGCACCGAGAACCGAAGCACCAACGACTCGGAGAACTAGTCCGGTAGTCAGAAGACGACAGAAACCGAAGGGAAATGTCAACGACGACGGAAACGTTGAAAAAGTAACAACGCGACCAAGACGTCCGGCAATCATCGACTATGACTACTACGTCGACGATGATGATGTTCGTCTCGTTGTGAAACCCGAACTCAAGGATAAATTATTCGTCACGCGAAAGGGAGGAATTCGTTGTCTCGATCAAGGAAACTTTGCTCATCCAACTTCGTGCAAGAAATTTATTATCTGCGCGAGAATGGTCAACGGTCAGGTCATAGGTACAGAGTACACCTGTCCCGACAAACTTTCCTTCGATCCCGTTGGTGGGATATGCAACTGGTCGGCCGGACTCGGTTGCGAGGATAAGAAGCTTTAATTTATAAAAAAAAAATAATCGACTATCGTTATACAAACGATAAAACAATCGGAATCGCATAATATTTTACGCGAAGAAGTTTGGCTTTTTTTGCGACGCGGCATAGCTGGAGCTAACGCACTGTGAAAATCGTTGATTAGCGAAACTTTTTTTCTTTTTTTTTTCTCTTTATTCAAATCGCTTTCAATCACCGTTGACGTCAATTTTTCTTGTCGCTATCGCGTGTCTAATACGTGACGTCGGTTAAATATTATTTTTTGCTTGCTTACAATACTATTATTGTTCATGGAGATTGAAAGCATCTCCCGAGAGGGTTTTGCAAGGAGCGCAAGAAAATAATGGTCGATCGTGCGACACAGCATGCAATATCGCGCGTTACAATATTCAAATCAGTTGCGTACAAACATCGATAGGATAATCGAAACTTGTAGCCATAAAATGTATTTTATAAGCGCATCGTAGTGATATTATCGTTAAAGAGTATCTATATCTGTGTATATAATAATAATTAGTATATAATTAACGTAAGTGCGTTGAATTTGTTTTTTGAGCTCAAACGCTGTATTTTACATAATTTATGTTTACTTCAAAAAAAATTACGCGAGTGTTCATACGAAATTTATAATGTCACATCGGCGAATAAAATTTTATCGAAACTTGAATTTTTTTCGTAATGAAACTTTTGTACTATTATATTGGCATGTTAAATAAAAGTATACTCTTTCGATTGATCGATCGATGGATGTAAGAACATAAGAACTCACCGGTGCTGCTGCGCTTAAATAATCGTTAATCATTTCGCTCCTAACCGGATATCCAAGTCAATGTACGCACAATATAAAATAAATAATAGTGATAAAAAATAAAGTAAGATTTTTGGTAGAATTGAAAAATCGTGGAAAGAATAAGAAAAATGAGTATAGAAGGAGATTGAAGTGACTCAATGGGGAGGGTAAACGATTCGAAGAATACAATAGGCATGCATCGTCGTAGAGGGGGTAAAAGCCCCTCGCGACCGCGCTTAACGACAGCGAAACATGCATAAACAAACTTTTCCGTGAGTCAAAAGGTTCGGCTAGTAAGATCAATGCCCAAACGGCCAATCGGTAGTCTTTTTTGACATATTCCCCGTATAACAAAGAGAATAAAAAAATAAACGAAACAAAAGCTCGAGAAATTATAACTAAAACAAATGGAAGGATCAAAGTGCGTCCGCTTCGATGAGGTGGAGAATATAATGGACCAGATGCTGCAAGTGCCAATATTTCGGACCTCGGAAAAGCGCGATATGCTGAGCATTAATCCGAACAATTGGATCGATCCGAATCTGATAATGGATGCGAGACACAAGACTATCGTCGAGCCCCTAGCGGCGTCGGTGACGCAGACTGCTGTCCTGGCAGAAGTCACAAGGTTCGTAATTGTATTTTACTTTCTCATATCGCACACGAGAATGTAATAAGGAGAGAAAGCATTCTTTCTTTTTTCTATTATCCCGCTATAAATCGTATGTTTTTCTCTTTATAGAGACGCTTTAAATTTAATTATTTATTTATTATTATTATGTAATAAAATATTTCAATCGAGTCGAAAAGAAAAATCTTTTTCTTTTATTCTCGAGTGCAGTTTATGCTGTTGGTAAGTGCGGAAATAGAATTCGATCGATCACTTTTGTTTTTTTTTTTTTTTTTTTTTTTTTTTAGAATACTCATGGACGAAGAGACTCGAACGCTCTACCGTAAACGGGAACAAGAGATGTTGGAGTCGGAATTGAAGAAATTCGAAAAGGGACTTTTCGCCTCGCGTCCAAGATTTCGGGGACCGTACACGTGCAGCAAGCGCGACATCTTCGCATATATCGAAGATTACAATGATCTCTGGAAGATCGCGCCTCGGAGGGTGAAGGTTAAAGTGAGAGACAATGTTCGAACGGAGGACTCGAGCCTTACGGAGCAACGTAATGGAGATAACGCGTTCACCGGAAGTATCAAAGTCACCATAAAGGATAAGCCATCGTCGGATTGTAAAGAACGAGATCGAGAGATCCTGCGAGTAGCCTTTCGCGTTCTCAAGGCACACGCGAGGGAGGAACGTCGTTTGCGAGAGTTAAAGATAACTATTCAGAAGAACGTAGCGAGTAGACGTTTACGCAAGTACTTTGAGATTTGGAAGACTCGTATGGAAAATTCGAAGCGTTTGGCGTTAAAGAGACGGGAGGAATGCGAATTGTCGGACGAAAGGAAAATCGAGCTATTCGTAAGTGCCATAAACGAGAAGCAGAATAAATTAGCGAACATTCAGAGACCAATTGCAAAGGAGTCGATTTCACGGGAATTAAGAAACGATACCAAAACATCGGGACTCGAGAGTAGGAAGAGTTCGGCCGCGAAAACGATTCACGTCGTCGAACCACCGGCGCAAAATCGTTTGAATGCACAGAAAAAAATAATTGCCGAACAAAGATCGAAACTCGAGGAGCAAAAGAGAATAATTGAAGAGTTGCGATTGAGGAGAATCGAGGAAGAGACGAGAATGGCTGGCAGAGAGACGATAAATGTTGCGATGGAAGCTCTCGCCCACTGCGGTCAGAGGACAAGAAGATCTTTGATACAATTGATGCGCGAAGAGGGATGCAGGTAATGAAGAACGACATTGTTGTAATAATCAAGAGCGATAGCGCCTCGATTCCGAGTACTTGACATTTTTTTTTGTCCCGACTACGCTGAAAAGTTAATATTCCATGCCAGCAACGCGGGTGGAATGTGGCCGATTTTTTACTACCACTTTTCTTCTCACTGCAGTGTTTTTCGTAAAATAACAAATACAAAATACAAATTAATTTTAAAAAATCTAAATAAATAACAATTGATTGATAATTAGTTTAAATATTTTTTAAAAATTGAATAAATCAAATTATAAGTAATAATTAATTAATTAATCAATTTCTATATTCCCGCTACAGTTTTTTTTTTTTTGAAAAAATAAAATAAAAAATTCAAATGAATACAATTTTTTTTTAAATTATTATTAATAATTATTTATTAATCAACTCGGGAGGAGCGGATTTTCACCTCGTACGATAGTTGTCCTCGCTCCGTTCGGGAGCAAACTCCCTTGTAACATAATGTACTATTTTTTTACTTTCCGCTGGCGCTCCGCTTATACTTCAATATGTCGGAAGTAAATCATTTGTCAATTACGTCGCGGCAATTAAACATCGAAGAACATTTTATCTTATACTATGAGACGAAGGGGATCATTATTATTTTGTTTGATAAAGGGACAAAACTCTGCTGGAACGACCGAAATTGCACAATCCACCGAGATTCTTGACCAGGATGGAAGCTCGCGCGGAAGCAAGAAGAGAAAGGGTAAGAAGAGCCGAAGAAGAACGCAAAAGAAAAGCGGAAGAACAAAAAATTATCGAGGAAACCGCGAGACGCGAAGAAGAGCGCAATCGGAGGAGATTGCAATTAGAGGTGAGGACCAAAATTCAACGGGAAAAGGTTTTTTTGTTTACTCATGATGAATTATTCGGTTATTCAGGCTCAGCGAGAAGCCAAGAGAATTCGCGAGGAACAAGAGAGGCGGCGCTGTGGCGAGATCGAGAGATCGAGAGCCGCTAACGAATTGGCCGAAAAATTTTATCGCAAATATCTTCTGCGTCGTTACGCGATGGAACCTCTATTGTTGCTCGTCGAATTGAAACACAATCGTATTAAAATCGCTATGGATCACTACGACAGATGTTTGATGCGAAAATCTCTGGATGCTTGGCAATTAGAAATGAATAAACAACGAGCGATAAAATGGGAATTATCGGTATCGGTGTGGCGAAGAAACGTTTTATGGTACGCGTTTAGAAATTGGCGTGATGCAACGAAGTCAGCTAGCGAGCAGAGTCAAGTTGCCATGGATTTTTATCAATTGCGACTGCAGGAGAGATGTCTCAAAGTTTGGTGTAAACGAACTGTCGAAGCGAAAATTCGGGACTTGGAGAACGAGCAATTGGCGAATTCACACGTTGAGAAGAGATTGAAGATCGCGTATTTCCATAGGTGGCAAAAATACGTGGAAATTGCGGACGACGTTAGGGAGAGCGATCGAAGAAGAGACAAGTGGAGAGAACTGGTTCAGGGCGTCGTACCGGATTTTGATCCAAAGCACAGGGGCGTCATAATCGACGATTAACGAGGAAAAAAAAAAAAAAGGAGAAGAGAAAAAAATAACTCCAGTATCCGATAGCCGAACTAGAAATTCGTTTAATATTTACAACATCGCATTATAAACTATCGTTTCTTTTTTTTTCGCAAGTGTACTTATACAACCTGAATGTTAATTTTTTTTTCTCATTCCTAGTCAAACTGAACATCGGAGCGTTACATAGAATTAGTCCAAGTTTTGGTGGTATCGTTTATATCAATGAATCGTTTAAAAATTCACACAAACTCGTTACTTTTTTAACCGTTGGGTGGCTGTTTTTTTTAACTTTTATCCGTTCCTTTTTGTTTTGTTATTTTTTTTATCACAGTTACAATAAATATACACATACTTTGTGCACGAGAAAGAACAGAGTGTCAATAAACGTTTGAACCAAGAAAGATCCGAGACTTCCGAGATGTTAAATACTGAAACAAAAACAATCGTTTACACCCACAAAATCGGGATAAATGGACTTTTTCGTTTCTCACTATGGCAATTATTTGTTTCGCCACCCGCGAGCGCCGATTTTGTCGGTTCAACAAATTTTTTGTCTCAGTGAATGTGTCGCGAAACGGTTGAGTATCTTGATACGTGCAGCTTTTTTTGTTATTTAATATTAATAATAATGATAATAATAGTAATAGTAATTATAAGACGAGATACAGTGGTAATTGAGCGAACAATGGATACGAAGTATTACAGTAGGCGTGACTGCTGAAAAATAATGGCAACCCAAAGGTACACTCTCTCGCTCTGTCTCTCCGTTTCTCCGCGCGGCGAATAGAAAAATAAAAGCAGTCATTTGAAATAAATAATATAAACCTACGCTTCATTGTATATACATCGAATTTACGCGATGTTTATGACTTGCAGCAAATAAGTTGCGAGACACTTT
This sequence comes from Buathra laborator, assembly GCA_934046635.1. Lineage (NCBI taxonomy): Eukaryota > Metazoa > Arthropoda > Insecta > Hymenoptera > Ichneumonidae > Buathra > Buathra laborator. The sequence continues at coordinate 24,611,668 of OW203894.1, forward strand.
TGAGCATTCCGTAGTTATATTGGCTGCTGCCAGCGGTGGAAACTCGCCTCTCGTTCGCCGTTGTACCAAGATATAGCAACCATAAATGATAGAGGAAGTAACACAGGACGAGAAGGCCGATGAGCAAACTGTAGACCGCCGAGACGAAACAGAGGGCGAGACTGAAACAATACATTCGCTATTACGATCCGATCATTCGTTATCGTTATTATTACAATATTTGCCTCTTGCAAAGAAGAAGAAACACTAAAAAAAGGAGTATTGCAATTATCGATATCCCCTGCATTATCAAAGTTTGCTTTTGACATTCAAACGATACTCCGTATCTTTCCAGTTCCAGTTCCAGACTCGATATGTAGCAATTAGTTTTTAAAAAAATCTCTTTTCAAATTACTGTTATGAAAAAAGAAATTTTTAGCAGCCGTTTTTTTTTCCGAATTTTTATCCCATTGGGAAGCATTGAAAATTCTCTTTGAATGTTTGGCTGGAAAGGAAAGGATACGCTCTCTTTACGGATTACAGTATTTTTTTGGCTGAGATGATAATAACGAATTTGTCAACTTTTACCATCCAACAGTCATTGCAAACGGAGTATAAGATGTTATATAAAAAGAAACGGTGTTTCCTCCGTCTGGCAATGATCGATACGACGGTCCGTAATTAAGCAAATGACAAAATAAGCGGGTTTTTTTTAAATCCTCTACGTACTCTAGTTGATGATAAACGTCGCTGCAATCGTCCGGCAGCAGAATAGTTCCGATAAGTATGAAGGGATGACAAACGCTGGTCATTGTCAGATTAGAACCATAAATAAATGCGATAGCCGATGACAATAAGCAACCGAGATACCATCTCAAGTTAGCGGAACCTATGCAGCAGTCCAACCTGTAAGACATACGCAGATATATGCGGGAGTCGCGAAGAATTAATGGCGAAAGAGACACGTTACGGCCGCTAACCATTTGCAGTGATACTCTCTGCGGAGTATACAAGTTTGGCACGTCCGACAGTGATACGCCTTAGGCGGAGCGCGTCTTCTGCAAGTTACGCACAACTCTCCGCTGCCTTCACCCAATTCCAATCCCTGAACGGGGGTGCCTTCCTGGGCCGCACGATCGGCCGTTGTTCTCGTTCTATAACCGCAAAACATACCCCCCACAACACTCGCGACAAAAACAAAATTTTCTTCCGGCAATATTTCCAACAGCGGCACAACGCTCAATTCGAAAATCAGGCCGAGCATAGCGACGCTCGTTATGGTCCACATGAGGAAAAATTTCGATCGCGGTAAAAATCGAAGAAAATTGTGATGAAGATGATAAACGAGGACAGGCGTGAATAGAAATACGATAAGCGTTAAATAGATAGCCTGTGCGGCTACTACCGCTAGTGCTGGAACAGCGATCAGCGGTATCATCGCGTCGACGGAAACTTGTTTGGCACCGCCTCGCCAACCGCAAGGATTGCGCAGCCTCTCCCAGAGCGTCATTTCGGGCTAAAACGGCTTTCGTCTCGTTGCAACGAGAAAACACCGTGTCTGTCATAAAAGCCCCCGGGGTGCTAAACTGACTTGAGCTGTCAATGCTAAGCCAAGAGGTTAGGAACTACACAATCTTTTTTTTATTCTCTATTTCATCGCGAGCAATCGCGAGATGTTCCCCCAACACCACCCCACCTACACTACGAAATGCTGCTACGAAACACGGCGCGTTTGTACGGGTTTGTCCCGTTCTCCCGTGTTTGTCGGCCCCCACCCCTCGCGCCCCGCGACAGAGAGAGGAGAGAGTCTTCCAGCGGGGTTCTAGCAGCGCGCCGAGCAGATGGCACTGTGGGCGCGACACTTCTCAAGGGTTATCGCTCGTTCGTTCTCCAACTTGTCTTTTTTTTTCTACCATGAGCAAATATAAAAATATGTCATTTGTGTGTATGAACTTGCATGACCTACGATATGATATTCGAACGACACATCCGTCTATTATTAAAGCTCATATACGACGATTGTAATGACATTGTAATATGCCACTGACGAGCAGCAGCAGCAGCAGCAGCAGCAGCAGCAGCAGCAGCACCACCACCACCACCACCACACCACCACCACCACCACGACCACACGCGAGATATTTCAAATGGAGAATTACTTACGCGCACACCGAAGGGCTTGCCTTTCGCCTCCAGAGGCGCTTCGACCTCAACTGTCAGTCAATGGAGTCTTCGTAGCTGAATAACGAGTGTTGGTTATAAAAATCGTGTTAACGGGAAAATAAAAAGATTCCTCGGAATGATATAACAATGACCGGCGGTATCTCAGTGTCTCGTTGCGTTATCTCGTGTATACGATAATTCATGAAATTATAAGTCATACGTAACAGGCGTATTCACGCCGGGGGCTCGTCCATAGATTCGTCAATAATAAAGTGGATCAAACAACACGTACGAGAGGCTCTTCGATTGGCGGGGATTCGTATGCGTGAGTTGAAACTGTGATTTACGTTAAAAAATGTTAAAGCACACAAGTATCGTTCTCTTAATTATCGGCGTCAGAACGACAAGCTCCGAAGGTCGCGCTCGTCACGTTATCAGCTACTACTCATTTATACTGTTTATAATTGGCTTTATATATACGTATATTGTATGAATTGGATGAAATTAAAGAAATATTATATTTATCGATAATCTAATTGCGCTTTGATTGATCTAAACAATTTTGCCAAACGTCACGAAACATTGTGTTGCTTCGCTTGTTGCCCGTATTAGCGGGAATTATTTATACTTCATGAATTTTCGTCGAAATTTACTTTCGTTCGTGCCTCGAATTTAATTATGATAATGGTAATGGTAATTATTGATGTCTCGAAAAAAGAAAATTACGAGGTTGCCGGAGAGAGAGTTTACGAGGATAAATTTATTTTGTTGACGGACCGCGATTCGACATCCATCCGTGCATGCATGCATTCGTGCGCGAATCGAAGGAATATACTCGAATGCGATAGTAGTAACGAGGGAATCACGAAGACAATAAACGAGGGTAGCGTGATTATCGCGAAGCCGCTTGGAAAGATTGATCGACAATGTATATAATAAGCAAACTGTCTCGAAGTGTTTGCACGTGTTCGGGCGTTTGTTGAATTTATCACTGTTTTTAACCCAAGAGCCTTGATGGCCCGAGGATTCGAGTGGGAGACAAAGTAGTAGTCAAAGACTTGCTTTCAACGATATTAACAAAATAGATCAGTTTCATAATTAGCACAATGCCAATTATAGCGTTATAAAATAAATGAATCGATATTTTCGTTACTAATAAATATTGTTGTGACAAAAAATATTCTTCAGATTTGGCAACGAAAAATATTTCGATCCAAATTCGTAACCCTTTTTTCAGTCTTCATGCGAGACGCGTTCGTGTATGAAATATGTTTAAAGAAAAATTCATTCGCCGGTTCCGTGAAAATTGTTAATCGAATATAAACTGATTCATTGAGTGCCTTTATTTAATGAAATTTAAAACAATATTTTTCACACGCATCGCAATGATATCTACAAAAACAACAACAAAAAAGGCAAGATTGCGGGAAAATTCGCTCGAGAGTGCATTATTGTTACACGAGTAATGAGAAAAAGTGCAAAACAGGTCGTTTAATCTAGAGAAGAAAAAAAAACACAACTATCGCGCGACCCTGTTGACCCTACGGACAATGTTACTCAATCGTTGAGCGATAGATAAAGCAACAAAGTTATTCGCAAAGTCTGTCACATTATTATTACATCGACTCGGGGAACATTATGAAAGAAAGATCGACAATTCGGTAGCCAACTCGGACCTCTCGGATACGCTTGGATCTTCCGACGATAAAGTAATCTTTACAATTGACGTCAAATCTCGACAATTCAAAGATAATATTTTTCCGAGCGTCTATTAGAAGCACGCCGACGAGCCTTGACCGAAAAGAAGCAAAAGAAAAAAAATATAAATATAAAAGTATATATTTTCAAGCATTGTCGTTTTATCCCTCGCGTTTTTGCGATACGCGATCCTACGGGCGGTTTCAAGGTAATCTGAAATTCTTCGTACGTGATATTGAAAGTGATATTGGAAAATACCGATCGCTTCTGGGTGCATGGCGCCTCTGTTTTATCTTTCGATGTACGAAGCAAGCGATTATCATCTAACGTCGCGTTGCACACGGGTGTGTTATCTTAGATTGTTAATCGGAATAGCAACAATCGCTGTCTTACATTTCCCTTCGACAAGTTACGAACGTCATCGTCACGATTTTTAACGATGAAAACTTTTTTAGGCGTTGCAGGCATCTCGACTGTGATAATTATTTTTCGAGGCTCCGAATCGTCGAATACTCGTTAAATGAATCATAACCCTCCCCCGAGCGGCCACTGAACCTCGTACCGAGTATTACGAGCGCTATTGTCGACAAACCTCCCTTGAATACGGAAGAACCCCGTATGACAAAGACAACTTTATTTACTCCTTTGTAATACGTCATTCCTTTCGCATCCTTGCAACGACTATACGATATATTTCTATCGGAATGTTTTTCTTTTTCCTTCGTCGTTCATAGTGAATGCACTACGCTCGAAGCTCGTCCCTCAGTCATCGATAATCCGTAAAGCGGTTCGAGTCTGGGCATAGTATACAATGTGTATACACCTAAAACATCGTTTCCCAACGAATTGCAGAATTTAATCGAGACAAATAGAACCTGAACGTTCGAATTACTTGGCGACATACAGCTGCGGGAGCCGGACTCGAGTGTGATACGAAAACTTTGTCGTTCGGTTATAGCGACAGTGAATTCGCGCGTAAGAAAGATAAATAATAATCGCTACTAGTAGCGACTGGTGCCACAGCCAATTCGGCACTCGTTGATTAAACTCGTTTCCAACTCGACGACTGTGCAATATCTCGAATTATTTTTTCTCTCGTATCGCCGCTGTGTGAAATTACAGTGATCCTTTGGACGATCTATTGGAACTGATATATAAAAACAAATATTCCGCAAATCGTAAGTAGCCGAATTCACGTCCAAGGAAAATAGTTATAATAATTAGATAGTTAGTTAGTTTGCTTAACTTTTTATTTCCGTAATTTGTTAATACCATTTTGGAATTGTTATTATGCAAAATCAATATTTTCGGGACCTTCAATATGCTTGATTTTTGCAATTGTAGTATTGTAGACAAGTATTTGCAATTGCCCTCTCAATTCTCTGAAACTTATGCGAAGTGAAGACTCTACACGCAACGACTACTTTAATAAATGAACAATCAAACGCTATTGGCTCTATTTCAATACGCGTGTTCATATTAGTTGTCTCTGTGTATACAGTCCAAGCTCCGTATTCTTAACGAGGACGGGAGCGGACTCGTTCCCTTTTCTATATTTCCCCTATCGTCCCTACTCCCGGTTAGTTGCTGCGAATAGGGCTAACGAGGGGTATACGTGTTGTTCCCGTAGGTACGAAGCCACCTTGTACCTGCTGCGCGTGCGCAGTTTACAGTTTACGAAATAGGCTCCTCTCACTTGGAGTGGGGCAAACGGACTCGAGGGGAAATACAGTTACCGGAACTTGTTGTCATGGTAGCGAGTTAAAATAAAGGATCGGTCAAGTTAAGGGGAGTTAAGAATACGGAGCTTGGACTGTATATTAACAAAAAAAACGTCATTGTAAATAGCTGATCTCGGGTCCTCGGGAAATGTAATTAACACCGTTCTTTTTTTTTTTTTAACTCACGTGCTTATAATATTCGTCGTACGAACGGTCGTTTTATCGGTTTACTGGGGCAAATCGTCAACAAATATACATATATGTACTCGGCATATATAAAATTGGCGTCCGTCTTTCTTTCCTCGGTTCGCAAGAACGAATGACAAATGCCGAGACGACCGCGTCATATGCTCCGCCCTCGAGATAACAATTGTCCGCTGCATTTGACTGTATATTTTATCATAATTTTCACACGCACATGCAAAGAGTTTCCTGAGAAATTGAATTAATAATTACGAGTATTTTGAAGCGACGAAATTTCGCTGACGACGGATTCTTTGGATGCAATTATGTTTTATGTAGTTCGAATTGACAAAATTCGCTTGAACCCTTTTGCTCGAATCGTCACACGGTGTTTACATTCGTTTTTCCTCAATTTCTGTCCTTCAAGTCGAGTCGCTCAGTTACGTAGGAGTGAAACTTGGATAAAACAAACAGATAAATAATAATAAATAAGAGGTGTCGCGAGGTTGCACATTCTTCTCGTATTCGTTATAGATGATACACGAGGCATTGGCGTGAGTGCAAACAAATAATCGATAGGCATTAAGTATGATCGTTGTATTCGTTGACGGCGACCGACGTCGCCCTCGTCCCCGACGACGAGCACTACTCCCGGAGGGTTAGTGCTCTCCCCGTACAAGTTTTCAGGCTTCCCGAGGACGTTAACTGGTCAAACCGGAATGTGGGGGATAGTTACATAAGTTATATTACTATACCGAGAAGAAAACTCGACGGCTCGGTCACAACAGCCGACAGCCGATATCTCGGCAGTGAGGGTTTCGTCTGTTCGTCGAGTCGTATGCATGCAACAAAGATCAATCTCGTATCTCTCGGAGACCGGTGGCGGCAAAATCACGACTGTTCGTTCAAACACACGGCTTGTTCGACGCAATTTTTTTTTTTCTCATTACAGGGGTGAAAAAAAAGATCATCGAGAGGAGAAGAATTTGTTTCGCGATTACTCGAGAAACTCACCCGATTCGGGGGGGTCGGGGGGGGGGGGCTCGATAAAAATCACAAGAACGAACAATCATGGAGCGCTGAAGGTTCGTTATCTACGCTACGATATCAAGGGCCAAAACACCGCAACACGCCGGTTGAGTTACTCCCTACGAGGCGATGTCTTCTTCGGCATCGTCCAACAGACTCCAAACACTTTGGGATAACTTTATTCACGCTGAACCACAGAGTTACGAGGTGAGCGAGATCATCTTCATTTATCTCCTATCATTCTATTATTATACTTGGTTGTTTATATCCGAGCATTATTATCCACGCAGTTACCCGTATTCTCGGACTATACATCATTTCTATTTGTAATGCGCTCGTGTTTTTTTTTGTTACGTAACTCACGTGGATTTTTGTCTTACATTCTATTTAGCGTATTGTGTAAAAAAATAACGGTTAAATATTATTATTCGTATTCGATGATAATTATCCGGATTAACGTTGCAACGATAAAAATGTCTTTTTAGTTTGCACGAGCGATAGTTGATACGATAAAAGATACGCGAGTAAATGGAGTAACGGTAGGTTTGAGTTATTTTTTCTACTGTCCGAGGTTTAATGTGTCAATGACTGGAAGATCGAGTGCGTTGAGTGGCTAATGCACCGCTACCGAAACCTGTGGGATAACTTACGACAAGTTGTACGTCTTACTTACACGATTACGATACTCGTGTTTGCTACTCGAGTTATGAGTCGCAACAGCAAGGCTCACTCTGCCGATGCGGTATAATTATTGCCCGTCGGACGGTTACCCAATGAAATCGAGCCCACGCTTACGATATACGGATGACTTACAAGTACTTTGCTATATTCTCACCATTCGCAGTAATAATAACCACAGAAATCCAATTATACGCTTATTCAAAAATCAGCATCAATGTCTTGTGAGATCGGTGAACTCGTCCTTTTTTTTTTTTTTTTTACTCGCGATCGTAGTATAACAAAATTTTATTCTCAACCTCTGTGATGTTAACGATATTGCATCGAGTATAGAAGATATTATATGTTCACATTCGGTACTAATTTCCGGATTTTCACACAAATTAATGCGTATCTTCGTATGAATCCATCGTATCTTTTCAATTCATTCAAATGACTCTTCGTACAACTACATTCGTTATATTTTTCACCAATTTTAATAAGACAATAATATCGATTTACAACGCGCAATTTTCCAAGTGATGAGCCAACGCTTGTCGCGTACCTTATTTACACGTTCGGAAAACGTCTCCCTCTACGAAATAAATGTTGCAATTGCTTCGTCAATACTTGATAATGATTTATCGTGATCGCTGAAACGTATAGTAATGAAATACATCGCATCGCAGAGTACCTATAATGGAATCGATAATGAATATTTCTCAACTCGTGTCGCTTTGTATAAACTTTTTATTTTGTTTTGTTTCAAGACCGCGATAGCCGCTGTAGTTTGCGAATTATTTCAGAAATCGTCATGGCTCGATATCTTTCTTGCCGAATTGCTGGTTCAAGTCAAAGAGGGACGAGACGCAAAGGATGTCCTTTCATTTTGGTAAGAAATTTTTTCTTTTTTCTTTCTTTTTTTCTCATTCTGTCCCATTCCTGTGAACACGTTTTTGTTGTTTCGCTTCTCGCGGCGCTATTCTTTTAGATGCCGAGGCGATGATTTGCGTAATAATATCTTCGAGATTTGCAAGCTGTTTCATCGGCTTTGGTGCAGAGGTATAAATTCCATTCGCGCAACGCACAATATCATGACCTATCGCAAAGCTAACGAGGCGTACATCGAAGGTCTCGCATGCATAGCACGCTTCTCTTTTCGTCGAAACATTATTATTGTTTTTTTTCTCGTTTCGAATATTTTAATACGAAAATTTGTCGATCGACACGATTTGTAAAAGAATTCGTTTGCCGGTACTGTGTTACGTATGATTACACCTCCGTGGGATATAAAATTGATGGATTGAAAGCAGTTTTGCGATGTTACTTAACCGGTTAAAACAAATCCTACGTCCTTGTTACACGCGTACTTTCCCAACGAGAACCTCGAGAGTCAATTGCAAAGCTACGCAATGCATACTCGACGTAAATTCTTTGATGTTATACGCTTATTCTTGCTCATTGTATAATTTCATTTTCATTAATAATCACAAAAAATGATAAAGAAAATTATGGATTTAGGATGCCATATGAATTTGGGATCGAATTTCACAAAGTTAATATGTTGAACAAACAAAATAAAAGAAAAATATATATTTTGGGAGATTTATTACTTACGATGTCTATATATACTATACTATTTTCGTCTTAACGTAAAACACTCCGTCGTAGAAACGGCGACGGTAAAGATATTATTCTCGAACTACTAATTCTTATCTCGATTCTAAATGCGTAACGCTTGTATACAAACTATCGATATTTGTTTCCAATTTAAATATCGAGATTTCGCGTCGGCATCCGTAATTTTCGGATATGAGTGTTCGGTTCCGCGAAAAGACGGGGGTTCTCGAGTTCAGGATGACATAAGTTAATGAGAATACCGTTCGCACCGGTAGAAATAACGCATTCTCGGATTCACGAACGGCGTTCGTGCATCGCAATCTCAACTTGGTGAGAGAGACGCATTGTCCAAGTCCCAGTAACGCGTAAACGCTCATAGATAATAACCGTCATCTGTAGCAGCGATAAGAAATGAACCGATGAAATTTTCCATGCACTCATCGTCGGAAATTCTGCTCGCGGTAAACTTTCGCCGGCATCTCTTTATCTTTTTCCTCTCTCACAATTCTAGACTTTCTAATCATTCTAATCATTCCAATCATTATTATTATTATTATTATTATCATTGTTACGGGCAACAAATTTAAGTGTTAAAAAACAATGTTCGCCCATCTTGCAGATCGAACAAAATCACGAACAAAATGAAATTCTTGAAAAAAATCGAAAAAAAGAAAATGCAGATGTTAGTATATATATTTTGCTCAATATTATTTACTCAGTTGTTTCGTGTATTTTTTAAAATTAGTTCCGTCGGTGGCGGTGGAGTATCGACTCTCGTCGCGTGTGAACTTCTGTCCGACGTCCACGAGCTATGCGCCGCGAGCAACGACGACGGAGACGAGTTGACAGGTCTACGAAAATATCTGGTCGAAGAGCGAGGATGGCGTTGCCTCGCCGTGCTGCATCTCCTCGGAGTCCGAGGACTGTCCTGCGGTCGAGAGCTCGTTGCTCTTCTGGTCGCGCTGTATCCGGTAGCCTTCCAGGAAGGTTGCGAACCGGTGCCGGCGAATCCTTATGTGAGATTTCATTGCAACGACGACACGGTCGACACGGTCGACATAATACCTCACAAAAAACGAAAGAACAGCGCGAGGAGTCGGACGACGAACGTGGATCCTCTTCCATCGCGAAAGCGTTCGAGAAAGCACAGTACGGCTAGCGCGAGAACGGCACTGCTGCAGCGTCAAAAAATGAGCGTAGATACGAAGGAAAAGGTGGAAAATGAAAGCAGCGAATCCGAGATGCTGACCGACGGTATAGATCAGGCGCGTTCTCTCACCTTGAAGATACGTTTGAATCCCATGGATTTCGAGTACTTCACATCGGTTATCCGCAGCGACGAGGAGAATCGTTGGGAAGCGACGCTCTACGAGCTGCCGCCGCGTCCGGTTCGTAAAACATGGCAGGATTTCATCGATCCTCGTATCAAAGCTGTTCTCGATTGTCGAATAAGTCACTTCGAGACGAGTCTTTTGATAATACAGTTACTTCAGGGTCTACGAGATTACGCGACTCCGGCCGAGCAAACGCCGGCTGTGCAGGTTCTAAAGTTTGCTCTCGACACGCTGTGGGCGCTGCAATTTGGTATCGACGGAACGAATCTCACCGGTACCGAGTGCGCGACGCTCAAAGCAGCCGCTGCGAGACTAATGCTCACGGCGATGGAGCGAGTTTTGCGAGCCGACGAGCCAACTACAGCGGTTATTCATAACGGTTTGCTACCGATGACTCTCAGATTATTGGAAGATGCGTGCAGCAAACCCGTCACCGTCTCGAGTCCAGAGGAGGGTTCGTTGCTCCAAGAATTCATATTCGCCACAACATATGGAATCGTGACGTTTCTCTATTGTCTGCTGCATCAGCGCGGCACGACGGAGAAACTCAAAGATTTTTTGGAACTCTTCGAATTATTCACCGAGAGTCAAGATGGTAAATTGGTCGAGAGAACGATACTCGCTATCGTCAATCTACCGAGCGTCGATGAAGCGCGATCGGTTACGCGGGCGCGTAAAGTAATCGACATGATAGGCGCGTTAACGAGCGCATTAAAGCGCGTCAGGCAAGATCTTTGTCACATGGGAGAGTGTCAGAGATCGAGGCACCGATGCTGCACCGATCGATCCACCGAGGCGCATCATCACTTTGATATTCTTGGTGTTCCTTACGCTCAACCGAGCGTTGGCAGTTTGGCGAAGCAAGCGTGTTGCATTTCGTCCCTATCCATGACACTTGCCTCTTTGACGAAGGAAGCGCACTCTTTCGTCGTCGAGCTTCAGGTGCGTTTGCTAAAAGTTATCACAGCCGCCGGGACGTGCTGCTGTTTTCCACCGAAGACTTTACTCTCATGCGTCGTTGCCTTTCTCAAGAAGAGAAATCCCCAAACTTACGTACCATCGGTCGCACTACTCGAGCGCACACTCTTCAAGGAGCTCGGCGCTTATCCGGCTCCCGACACGTGCGGCACTTGCAACAAACTGACCAATTATTCATGGGACTTTTTGGAGATGTACGCCGATCTTTTAACACCGGAAGATCCAAAGTTGTGCCACGTCGTTATAGCACATTTGCTCAAAGTAACGCCAAATTCATCTTTTCACGTTCGTCGAGAGATGCTCTTCAGAGTTTTTTATCCGACTTTTTTGAACGCGAAGCGTTGCTACATCGACGGTGTCAACGACGCGACTGCCGAGTTTCTCATACAATCGACACTCTCAATTATTTCGAGTCTCGTCGTTAACGCACCGATGTGCGAAACATTTACGGAAATTAATGGACTGGAGGATGCCCTTTCCTTGCTGCCTAATCCAGCCTTTACGAGACACGTGTACGCGTTACTCGAAGTCGTCATCGTTATGGAAATATGGAAATCCGTTTGCGAAGATCCGACGGAGTTTCGCGTCGCTGAAGCGCCGGCGCTTGTTGCACTATTAAATGCTCTCGACTCGGAAACCGCACGAGTAATCGACGTTTTGGAAAACCTCAACGGTGAGAGAATCGAAGAGATTCTCGACGTAACGCGAAGAATCAAATATCCAAAATCGAACCGATTCAACGACCGCGAGTCGCTGCCACGTCGGTCGAACAATCATATATATTCCTACACGGAGAAGGATAAAACTTTTGAAAAATCGTCGTCGTTTCTCGACGGGAATTCATTCAACGATCGATCAATCCAAAGCGAACGGATAGTTACGAAGAACAGCGACGAGGAAAATTTTCAATCTGCCGAGGAAGATAAATTGCGCCGAGATTCCATGGGCGACAAAGAAAACAATCGTCCCACCGAGGATAAAGAACATATACCGAAACAAGTTTGCCTCTTCCAAGCGAGCGCCGCTTGGCGAGCCGCCGCGGGAGTTGCGCTTTGTAGTCCGCGCTTTAGAATCGAACTCTCTCGTCATCCACTGGCCGAGAAAGCTATGAGACTTTTCAAAATTCTTGCCGTTCTCATAGCGACCGATAGAATCAAAGGTAAGCGTATATCAGTTTTCTTATTTACGAGGCATAGTTAAATGCAATTATAAATTATAAATGTTGACGCGACATCAGCTTGAATTTTACCAATGCTAGATGCTCATCGATCTATTCCTATTCCTAGTAATTCCTTGAAACGAAAAATAGAATACAGAGCCCGTATCGATTGTAAAGCGTTCACGTTTAATCTAAAGCACGATCTCGTTCGTATATTATATATATTAAATATTATATATATGTAGTCTATATTTTTTGTTGAAATTGCAGACACCGGTAAATCGGCACACCGGCTGATCGAGGCCTTAATCACGTGCTGCCTGACATCGCCGTTGTGTATGTATCTCTCTATACATTATATGTATGTAATAAAAGCAATCCCCGTTCGTACCTATACAGGGAACTTGCATTACAATGGCAACGATAATATCGATAACCCTCGAAGCACAGCTGCGGATTATGCGTACGGGAATATCGCATCGATCACATCTGTCGTACAAAACATTTCTAAGCGAAATACCTTTTGGTCAGTTCATCGTCACGCGTCAACGACGTCTCTATACGAACGAGCGAACGCAGCTTCTTAATATCGTTGAAAATAAATTTTAAAAAAACACCCAAAACAATGTAACTAATCATGTTGCGAATCGCGACGAGTTTTCGTATTGCTAAATTTATTTTTAATGGAAAAAGTGTATTATGACTTGTGGGACTGTAGGCGAATGCAACGTGGTTACGGAACTCGGAAAATCATTGATCAATGCGGGAATAAAACTCGGTCGTGGAATTGCCATGCTGGTCGAAGCGTTGCTGAGAGTCTCCATGCTTAGGCCGAGTCAGGAACAAACGATGCCACAGCCAACGCGCCCGAGGGTGAGTCGCGTAACGAACGTTTATGCTTTCGTATTCTATCCGTTCGAAACGATTTTACAATAGTCGTCATTCTTCTAGCTTCCGACGATGACTCTTGACGCGCTACCGGATTGCGGTGGCGAGGACAGCAGTACCGGAGAATACGTGACCGCCGACGATGGTTACGAGGCCGATGTAGAGATTCAAGGCAGAAGTCCGTCGAACGGCACACCCAAGAGAACGAATTCTCTTGGACCGGTCGTCGAGCCAAGAGGCCACGCGAACGCTCATCCGGCGCTCTGTTCCCTCGCCGTTGATCTTCTTATTCATTTCAGCGAACAGTGAGTCGATGCTTTTCAGACTGATTAGTTAAATTATTTTTTTCAACTAATTTGTTTCCAACTTTTTCGAATGATTATCATGAAAAATGCCATGTTCTCAGCACCTTTTATATGGTAAAAATTTGTCAGTTTTTTGACCCATTGAGAGGATTTTGAAATGCTCCCTGATGAATCTCTTTAAAGCAAATAGATAACGTATTTTAAAAAATATTTAATCCCTATGCGCGATGTGTGCGATGACGAAAATTTTCAGAGGCTTGGAGGGCGATAGAGGCAGTATTGTTAGCGGTGGTCTAAGACGCGTTGCAGTTACTTGTCGAGAAAGCGCTTCGAGTTGTGCCGCTCTAGCCGGATCCGGAGCCATAACGCGGATACTCAATGGATTCGAGAAAATTCTCACAAGCAAAGATCCCGGTCATCGAGGTACGATTGAAAATGTTATGTTGAATCGTATAATGATCAAGTATAGGCATATTAGGCGGAGCCTTAGCGACACGAAAAGTTGAATATTTGTAGTAGCGGTCTTTTGAATTTTTAGATTTGCAGCACGCCGCATTGGAGGTGCTGACGTTACTGGCGACACAGTCAATATCACCGACGGAACTCGTGTCCTATCTGTCGTTTTTCAAAGTAAAATCACCGCCGCTTCTACCGTTGTTGGAACCGTTGTTTCGTCTTGTTTTGGCGTCGCGTCCACAACCAAATTTTATTCTATCGTTCCCGATTGCCGCGGAGGCGAAAACATTGCCGAAAACGAATGACGATAACAAGAATAAAAGTTCGGAAAAAGTAGAGAATCTTGTTGGGAATCTACGAAAGAAACATTTGTCATCCGGAATATGTAGTCCGTGGTCGGTACACGCGACGTGTTTGCCGATCGGAGCAGAACTCTCGTGGCCACTTTGGCTAAACGGATGCTCGGCGTCCATGTGGCTCAGAGTCGAAAGAGGATTGTCGCTCGGTGGTCGAGGAAACACCGTATCCGTTGCGCCTGCCCTCGATTCCGAGAGCGAAAGCTTATCAGATTGGGGTGTTCTCACGGATAATTGGAGTCGCGAAGGTAAGAATTATTAAAAATGAAGAGAGAGAAAGAAATTTGGCTAATGTCAAACGAATGTTAGTAGTTGCGGGTTCATCGTCACCGCCCACGCCGACGACGATTATTCATCTGATGTCCATTGGATTTGAGTCACTGGTATTGGAGACTTGGCTCGATCTACGATCAGGTATATTCACAGGCAAACAATTGAATAAATGATAATGCGCAAGAAGGTGACGATTTACGATTGACTTTCAGATAAATTAATTCTTCGCCTAACACGACCGGACGACAAGACGAATCGGACAATTTCGGAAACTTCGATAAACGGTATGCTACCATCGGGGCGCTGGCATCATTTAGCATTGAATTTTAAAGACGCAATTCTGAACAAACGAAGCGCAGTTATCGAGGTAACGGTATGGATCGACGGATGGCGCGAGGCTAGTGCCCAGCTGCCGTTCGACGGTTTACTCGTACGAAAACCGGGAACGACTTGCGTTCTTCTCGGCCAAACGGGATCCGGCAAAAGCGGCGCTTGGTACATAGGAAATTTGATGATTTTCCGATGTCCCGTTTTTACGCGCGAGAAAGCTCTTTATCTCGCGAGTCTCGGACCAAATTACACGAATCTCGCCGATTGTATATTGAATTCCATTAAACCCGATTTCGCCCCGTTGATAGCGTCGGGCGCGTTGAACGGCGTTCGCGAGCTAAAGTTCGAAGGTGGAAAGTTTGATCTCAGCAGACGAAAGTCTTACGGTGGTACTTACCTACGTCACGCTGTCGAGACGAAGATATCGGAAACAAAAATTGACTGGGATGCCGTGATGGACGCGACGAACTCGCATCTCGGCGAACTGCAGGACAATATTTTGCTGAGTTACGAAGCTCAGAATCCCAACACCGTTCATCTTTATCCTCAAGCAATCGCAAATCCGAATGTTGTGAGAAATTTGTTTCCCGGACAGCCGGGATTTCGCGTTGTATCGGCCCCGGAACATCGAGTTTCGCAACAACCACCTCTTTCGATAGCACCGATATCGTCGGCTAAACTCGAGTCTCAGCAGTACAGAGGTCTCGTACCGGCGGCCAGCTTGGTCGGTGGTATACCAATATTTCTCTATTTATTCGCCCGCGTCGTTGAGCTCAATTCCACGGAGGAAGAACAAGCTTTGGCGCTGTCGATAGTTCTTCACTTGGCGCGGAGCGACTCGGAATTGTTGAATCAATACCGTTCGGAAGGCGGTCCGTCGCTTCTTCTGCGAGTATTGGAATCGCCGAGATGTCACGCCGGCAAACATATTCTCAAAGCGATACTAGATGCTGCTTGCGACACCTCGATACTCATCAAAGATATAAGCACCGGCAATCATTCGATATCGATTAATTGCGAAGCTGTCGTCACCGATCCCGAGTTGATAAAAGGCGCTCTCGGCGCATGGAGAACTTGGGCCAAATACGATTCTCTCAATTTGTTTCTTCAAGCGCTTCTTTTGCTACTGCGCGATCAACATTCGCAGAGAGAATTCAATTCCTCGCAATTCAACAGAGTCGGAATTGTCGAGACGATTCTTCTTCTATGCAAAGTATGAATCTTTACCGGACAATCGGAATATCATTTTCCGTCGTTGAAACGATTTATAATATTTATATATTTGCAGGAACATTTCATGTACGAAGATTTCGGCGCTGTACTCGATCCGGCGACGGGAAGCGCAGTCGTAGAATTGATTCGCGCGCTGATGGGCGCACCACCGGAATTTGCTCATCTAGTAGCGATCACCGATTATCTCGTTCTCGTTCATCAAGCCTCGGAAACTTATGTCACACACTCGCGGCATAATATCTATTTTCTACTGCCGTCGTTGGAAGAGAAAAAGACTAATCTGAAAATTGGCTCAGTAGCGACTGTTAGCTCGTCGGAAGAATCCCTCGGTACCCTGGAGACTAGCAAGCTAAACAAAGCCTTGGCAAACGTACAGGTAATCGTTGGTAATAATGAAATGTATGAAAGAGAAGAAAAATAATCGAGATACGAATGATTTCAATTGCCGACAGATTCAAAGAGATCGAGTCGCTAGAAGAAAAGAGCGTCGAAACGAGCCATCAAAGGAGGCGGCGAGTGGCGGCGAAGATTCTGGAATCGCTGCCAGCGACGGCTCGAATCATCAAACTCACGTGAGTCTTTTTCTTTTCTTCTTCGAGTGATTTTTATCGAATAAAATTATCGAAGATTGGCATTTCTCGTTCAGGACAAGCAATCAACATGGACGGACGAGAGACGAGCGTGTCAAGGTCTCGTCTGCGAGGGTTTGCTATTATTGCTGCGCGATGCGCTCCGCGTGCTACCGGACAGTCAAGTTGGCTCTGTCCTTAAGCACGTATTGCGCGCTGAACTATTACTCGTTCTGGCGAACAATCCGGACACGAGAGTTCGAACAGCTTTGATAAAAGTTCTCCAAACGTATCTACAGCGTGCGAGCGACGAAGATATAAATAAGTTCATAAAACAAAAGTATTTCATGCATTTGGCTAATCAAATAGCTCTATATTCCGGTAGCGAACCGTTGGTACTCGCTCTCGAGAGTCTTGCGATGAGAGGACCGACGCTCGCGGCTATGCCACCGTTGTTGGCGATGATGACAAAAGCCGCGGGTACAGATCCGAGTATAGCTCGGCCTATGGTATCTTTCGTCACGGATATGGTTTCCAAGGTAAAGTACGCGAGTCCCGTAAAAAATATTTTTATGTACTTTCGCCGAAAGAATTTAACAATTGTCTACGGAATTTCGCAGAACTCGAATTCATTGAAAGTTCTACTGGAACAAGGATTAGTAGAGTCTTTGGCCCGAGCACTCGTCGGCGCCGCTCACAAAGGAAATTCGGCTTCGCTCTTCAGCGACATTCATGTACTTCTCGTCGCGATAGCGACGCGGCTCCTCGAGGCACCGGGTAGTAATCACATGCAAGCGATTGCCGATTTGCATCTGATATTGAATCACGTCGAATTGAAGGAAAGATCCCAGTGCGGGACGAGCACGTCGTGCGTGTCGGTTGTGAGGGACGCACAGGTCGTATTGTTCGATGGAGAATTGGACGCACTTATGGCCAAAGTTTCCAGTCACTCGGGATTCAGATTGCGCAGCACCGCATCTTATCTCGCTTCGGCTTCGTACTTGACTTCCGGTAACGATTACACCGATTAACACCAGTACTTACAGCCAGCGTTTACACGCTTATCGTTTTCTCGTTTTGCCTGAATGAGACTGAATTTTCTTCAACGTGATTTTTTACACACAGTTCTGACAACGTCCAGTGAGCAAAGCGACCACGAATCCCGTTCGTCGAGTTACGGAAGTTTGCACAGCGGTGCCAACGCATCCGTACGCGAACCCGGAAGAGGAGAGATCAACGAACGCTTTCGCACAGTCCTGATACGAGCAGTTGAATTTATAACAACCGCCGATCAGGCGCCGACGAGCAGCGAATTGCAGCTAACGAGAAGATTATTTTGTACGCTGCTGCACGGTCTTTCCAGTCCACCCGAGAGGAAGAATCATTGGGGAGGCGCCTGGTCATCGAGGCCCGCATTAAGAAAAAATACCGCTAGAATAATGGTCTGGCTGTTGGGTCCACATCAGAGCAATAATACGAGAGTTTACGCTGTTAGATCATTGATGGAAGAACCGAGGGGACGTGAGATACTTTCGTCGCTATTGGAAATTCATCCTCAGGTAGAGAGAGAGAGAGAGAGAGAGAGAGAGAGAGAGAGAGAGCGCTACAATTTAAACAAAATTCATCTAGTAGATTGCATTTTTGGTTTCTTTTTTTTTTTTTTTTTTTTTTTTTCATTTAACTCATCATTTTGTATCTCAGGTTGAACAAAAATTCACCGTTTTCTTCTGGGATTTGTTACGAAGACGCGACGAGATGCCGAGCGCCGATGCGAGGGTGTGCGCCGAATTGAAAGAAGCTTTGAATATATGGGATCTCGTTAAAGGCATCGAGCGCGCGACGCCGGGATTGTGGGGGGAAGAACTCGCTATGCTACGTCGCGAGCTTATGAAGGATCGGGACATCTGGTTGGAGAATAATTTATCAGCGATACACAGGCGGGTGGCTGAATCTTTTTCATCTAACCAAACGGTGGATACCCGGTGAATAATATAGAATCTCTAATTTTACGATGAATTCTTCAGAATCGGCAACAAGTTCGATCTGCTGGCGAAGCAACTGGCGGAGAGCGCGATGACGATAACGCGTTCGGTTGTTGAAGAACAAAATCGCGAACGCAAAGTTTTGATGGAGAGGTTGAAACACTCGCGAGCGATGGAGGCTCAGGCTATGGCGAGATGGAGAGACTTGGCAAGAAGGTTGACTCATGAGAGAGCACCCTGGTATTTTCCAGAGTGTTATCCGCGTAGCTGGGAACTCGATCCAACGGAAGGACCCGCCAGAGTCAGAATAAGATTGCAGAGATGTCATCTGAAGATCGATCAACGATTTCTCATGGCCGACCATCAAGACAAGTTGGGTAAGTTTTCGATTACGCGTAGCGTGTTTTTTTTCTTTTCGTTCTCGACTATTATTTATCGAAAATTACAGAAGCGGCAAACATGGAAGGTCCGCTATCTTACTTATTCATGACCGTCCGACAAGATGTAAACGCAACAGCGCTCATAGAGAGATTACACACGAGTGAGAGAATTCGTAAGATGTCGCAAGCGAGAGTGGTAACGCCCCGTGCTGAATTGCCCGGTGAAGCGCTCATCGGTGAAACTTGTCTCTATTTCGTTCCCGACAATCCTGATATGCCTCTTCACACCGATGTAAGTTTTATCGTCGTATTAATAAATCGACTGAATTGTGGTATGTTAATTAACGCGGAATTAAATGAATTCATAGATCGCTTTGGGCGGTTTGGATCTGGCAATGGCCGGGGGAACCGCATGGCGTCTCGAGGACATTCGAGAACTTCACAGAAGACGATATCAGCTTCAGGAAAGAGCGATAGAAATATTTCTCGTTACCGGACGAACCTATTTACTTGCGTTCAATTCGTCAAAGGTACGTTACGCTATAGCGCGAACGAGGAAAAACTTCGGAATGAAATGATGATAAAAATAATATTTGTCGGAAAATAGGAGAGGGACGAGTTCGCGAGTGAATTGTCCGCCTGCAACATGCCACGACGAGTGCCCGGTGACGATCTCGGCGAGGCTCTTGCGCTTTGGCGAAGCGGCGCGCTCACCAATTGGGAATACGTGACTTGTCTCAACAAACTTGCCGGCCGTTCTTACAACGATCTCATGCAATATCCCGTTTTTCCATTCGTTCTGTCCGATTACACGAGCGACAAGATTGATCTCAACAATTCCAAGATTTATCGGAATTTCGAACGTCCGATGGCGGTACAGGATAAAAAGAATGAGCAACACTACGTGAATAATTACAATGTAAGCGCTAAATTGATAAATAAATCGAATAGGCGAGTCGAGGAGATTTGTTGTCGTTGATTACATTTAATTTCAGTATCTGAAACAGGCGCTCGCGGAGGGATTGAATTTGATCGCCCTGAACCAAGAGCCCTTCCACTATGGTTCGCATTACAGTAACTCTGGAACGGTTTTGCACTTTCTCGTGCGATTACCGCCCTTCACCAGCATGTTTCTCTGCTATCAAGGTAACGTTCGCCGCGCCACCAATAACCCAACTAAACTAAATTAACTAAATATCGCGTTAATTAATTCGTTCGCAGACAACAACTTCGACATACCCGATCGAACGTTTCACGCGCTCGCTACAACATGGAGACTCACGAGTTGCGATTCTACGACAGATGTCAAAGAATTGATACCCGAATTTTTCTATCTTCCGGAATTTCTGCTCAACTTGGAAGGCTTTAATTTTGGGATACGACAGAACGGATGCAGAGTCGGTGACGTCGAATTACCGCCGTGGTGTCGAGGCGATGCTCGTCTATTCGTTCTCGCGCATAGGGCCGCACTGGAGGCCGACATGGTTCGCGAAGTTTTATCCTATTGGATCGATCTTGTATTCGGATTTCGACAAACCGGAAGACCCGCCGTCGAAGCTATAAACGTCTTTCATCCGGCAGTGAGGGGACATTTGATTTTGTTTCTTTTAGCCTTTTCTTCTGACGCGTGGCTATTAAAATGTCGGCTTTTTTTTTTTTTTTTTTTCCAGACATATTACGGTTTCAACGTCGATCAAATAGCGGATCCTTTGGAACGTCAGGCTTGGGAAACAATGGTAAAGACTTATGGTCAGACACCGGCTCAGCTGTTCAAGTCGCAGCATCCGTTGCCCATTCAGAGTGTCGCCACGGTAACGGCTTCCAACAGCGTTCCTCAAGTGATCGAAGGTGTCGACGGTGAGTGGTCTAAGAGACATACATATTCGCGCGATGCGCCGACGAACGAGAACGAGACAATAGTTTTTAAATGACCTTTCCGCAGGCATCAAGTGGGGCAGTTACGTCGGAGCTCCGGGAAACGAGCCTGTGCTGTGCTGGAAGCACAAGCACAGAGCCCCGATGGCGTCGCTCGTTCCTCTAACGACCGGGGATGTTTTCGGTCTGCCCACTTGCACTACCCTCATTCTCGGTTACAACAAGGAAAAGGGTTATTAAACTCTATTTTTAAACTTCCCTTTTTTCGCATTTTCCGACGCGAACGAGTCCACGAAAATTCAAATATTCTCGATTTTTTCAGGAACTAATATGTTGAGTGGGACTTCGGTACTCGGAGCGGCACTGGCTTCGTGGGGAGGTAACGACGGCATTGCGAGACTCAAGTCGAAAAAAGAACAACCGCCGCGTCCCCTCGTGAAATCGTCTGGTTTCGATCCGGTAAGCGAACAACAAGATTTACGAGAAAAAAAAATCACCTTTAGTATGTCATATAGTATCCGACGATAAAGCAAAGTTTTATCGTAGATAACGACTCTCGGATCGGCAGCGGATTGCGGTCAGCTGTGGGCCGGACATTTATCCGGTAGAATAACCGTTCACGCTTACAACGTCGGAATAATTGGAAAAATAGAGTTCAGCACGGGTCCCGCGTCCGTACTGCTTGCGCACAGAAACGCGGTCAAGGTCATTACGCTGTCGCGAGCCTTCAGCATCGCCGTGTCCGGTGATGCATCCAGCGTTATCGTCATATGGGATCTCAACAGTCTCTCCTACGTGCGATCTATATCTTGCGATGCGAGTCACTCGATAAATCTATTAACGATCAGCGAAACTCTCGGCGACATTGCGGTTACTTGCGACGTGACGAAAACAATGCCGGAACACAGTTCCGAGCATAAATCGGAATTAAGAGTGTTGACGATAAACGCGCGACCGGTCGGATCGGTACTGTCGAGACGCAGGATTACGGCTCTCTGCTACAGCAACGCTCCCGAAGGAGTATCCGTTAATGTTATCGCTACTGGCCTCGATAACGGCGTTATACGGTGAGTCAAATTGATTCTTCCATTAGTTGCAACATTGGCTGTTAAAAATACAACGACAAAAAAATGTTTATCAGCCTCTGGAGCAGTTGGGACTTGCGACTCGTGAGAGAAATCGTCAACGGCGGCAAAGGATGCGGTGCTATAATCGCGGTCGCTTGGGCACTCGATCAGCATCACTTGTACGCCGCTACCGAAGATTCGACTGTACTAATATGGGAAGGAATGAAACGTTTGAATAACGGAACACCAAAATTCATTAACCTAACATCTCTGTGACACAGGGAGATATCGAGTTGTTCCCAATAATGAATTCAATTCGATACTACTGTACGGCTAACTTTGTTTCTTTTTTTTCTTTTCTTTTTTCGTTTTGCTTATTTCTTAGTTTTATCGAACAACGTGGCGACTTGTACGAGTCGACAATCGTTAATTAATTATCCAGTCGCATCGTTTCTTGTTTTTGTTGTTTTTATCAGCTTTATCGAGTCATATGCAGGCTTTACTCTGTAAACTTCTTATCTATGTAGGTTTTAAAAATGTAAACGTTCAAATTATTTTTAGCCAACTCTAATCGGTCGAAAAAATCGGTCTCGAGTCGTTGATGAATTTATTTGTTTTTATCCTCGTGATCGATTATTATAGAATGTCTATTTGTTGTAGCTAAACGCTGCCTGCGAATGAGAACGGCTCGAAATTCAGTGATACGCTTAAACTCGAAGCAACGAGAGTATTATTTTGAAAAATTATCTTTCTTCGTTTTTTTTTTTTTCTTTGTTTTCGTGTGGGGGGCACAACCCCAATATGCGCTATTCGTGATGCTGCTTCTAGTGATAATGAAAATATACTATATTTTTGTACTCTAATGATACGTTTATTGCATCTTAAAGTATATATGCGGAGAAGTGATTATTTCATACTATTTACCGTTGAGATATTTATAGGCTTATCGATAAAGATGTTAAATATTTGTTTGTGTTTTTTTTGTTTTTTTAATTAAAGAAAAAAACAATAATTGATCTATACAACAGCCAGAATTGATTGTTATCCCTACGAAGAGGCGTTAAATGTGATTCAAAGCGGGTTCTATCATCTCGAAGAGCGGATAGAATTTGCCGCTTCTGGTGGCTACCTGTTGCGGCGTGTCGCCGCTGTCGTTGACGACGCTCGCGTCTATGTCCGGATGTAGCAGTAATAATTGTAGCGCCGGAGAATTTCGCGAACTCGCGCATACCAGATGAAGAGGCGTTTGATTTCCATTACTTCGCGCGTTTATGTCTACGTTCGCCGCTAACAGAGTCGCTATGCATTCTACGTTGTTCCAACAGCACGCCGAATGTATTGGCTGCCATCCGTCTATTGTTCTGGCAAATCTGTCCGCTCCTTGTTCCAGCAAAAACTTGTCAAAATATTCAATCAAATTCAGAATCTACCGTTATACCCTTCAATTCCTTAAAAAAAAAAATACTTATTTTTAATTAAACAAAATGAGAGTCAAAGCGTCCGATTGGAAATTTCGATAAACCAAGCGCAACATTTTCATAGTTTGAAAAACTTGTGCGCGCGACAATATCGGCGGAACAAACGTTTATCACCTTTCAAATTAATATTTCTTTCTATAAAAAAGTACATATTTTTGCAAAAATAAATAAAATAATACCTCAACGACTTCGACGTGATTTCCGTAACAGGCTTTGTGCAGAGGAGTGTATCTATCCAAGTCAACACAGTCCATTAACCTAGGATCCTCCAAAACCCATTTTTTTATATTCTCCAACTTTCCATTTTCCGCAGCGATGAGAGTAGCCTTTTCTCGCACATCTAAAAACGAAGCGATACAAATAGGTGGGAAAACAACAGCAAAGACCTCAACTTAAATAAATGAAAGAGATTGTTGGAAACTCGTGTGACAACTCGATGACAGTGATAAACAAGGGGAATTCTAACCTGCGGGATAACGCGACGACTCGACACCGGTGTTGTCATCTTCCCACGCGCTAACCTGCATGCGTTCACTCAACGGTAAACACATCATTTTATCGCGAATTGCTTCCAAATCTTGGACCTGATCGCTTTCCTCGTCCGAAGACATTGTACAACTCGAAGTTGTATCGTAAGCGCGGCACGAACAAAAATATAGAAAATAAAACAAGCGCCCGAAGCGAGGAATCGTCAACGGCGGGGCTATCCGACTGCAATCGGAGCGCGCGCGACAAGAGGGGCAAACTGACTATGCGAACTATAGGTACATAAGCGCGACCGGCCGAGTCATAGATAAATTTTATTATTTGCGTTTGTTAAATTCTTTCTCATTTACTCCCGAGTCCTTTATTCGCACAATTGATCCGCATAGTTATAGTATACCCTTTGAATAATAAATTCAATGAATTCTTTGTTTTAATTTTATAAAGCAATGGAGTATACGAAACTGTCGGAAAACTTGAACGTCTTGGGATACAGCGGTGCCTGTATCAGCACCGAAAAAACTCATCTTCTACAGAATTCTCTAGTCATTTTGCAGCACGAGAATCATTTTCGTAAAACTTTTTACTGGGGTCGAATAAATGGCGCACGAAATGATTATCACATAGCTTACGGCTACGAGAAAGATTGCCTTGTCGGTCAAAAATATTTCTATAGGTACGAAGATCGTGTGCAAACGCATATATTATTTTATGCATAAAAAGTGCCGACTTGTCGCACTCGTGAAATAAAATTTCGTATCGTAATGTACTATATGGCAAAAGTGCCTATTCGCACCTAAAACTCTATCAAGTCCAGTCCAGTCTGTCCAATCTTTTGTGTTTTTACGTGTCGATAGAGACACGTCAAACAACTGACAATTTCTCGCTCAGCGATGTTAATGTTACAGAACAACGTTGTTCCGTAATAGTTACATCGCTGAGCGAGAAATTTTTAGTCACATGTGACGTAGGTACATGTAACTTTGTGTTTGCTGGGTGCAAGGTTTTGCGCTAAAGGCATGAAAACAAAAACTTTGGCGATTTTGACAGTTGCTCTTACAAACTGCGTGCCGATTCTTCGAATTTGCCAACTATATATAGCGGTGTAAGTCTACGTACCTTTTAAATTCACGTAAAAAGACGCAGGTGACACGCGCAGTTCCTAAGAGTAACGTAACTGTCACACCAAAGCACCAAAGCTCTTGTTTGCCTGAATTTAGCGCAAGCCTTTGCAATCGCGTAAAGAAATGTTTCGTTTGCATGGTTTTTATGGTTTTTTTGTTGTATTTTTACGTGCCTCTATCGGAGATACTTTTAGGCGCGAATAGGGTCGACGTACGCATGTTTTTTATCGTTTCTATTGAACATTTTATTTTCATTGATCAGTATGGACTGTCTGGACTGGTTACTTATGCCAAAGCCAAATAAATGCGGACGATTTTTGGCTCCTCTAGCGACGTCAGCTTTCGAAGGCGATCCATCGACGGTCACCAATGTCTTCGACGCGAATCCAGACGAAGATTCGTCGAAACTCTTTGATGTATTAATTAATTAAAAATCAAAGTAACCAATTCACCATTGTCGATTGCGCATTAAATTTTTATTCTCCAGATAATACCGAAAGAACTGAAAGAAGAAGATCGATTGTCAGCTACGGTAGATGTTATTAACGAAGATGCAATGATAATCCCTCGCGGTGGTTGGTTCAAGCGACCGAGCGGCCAAGTTATTGAAAATTTAGCATTCGAGGGTCTCGTTATGTCGGAAAGCGTTGACGAAAAATCATATTTACACGCTCGAGCACCGCAGAAAAAATGGAAT
Organism: Buathra laborator; assembly: GCA_934046635.1. NCBI lineage: Eukaryota > Metazoa > Arthropoda > Insecta > Hymenoptera > Ichneumonidae > Buathra > Buathra laborator. The sequence continues at coordinate 24,637,685 of OW203894.1, forward strand.
ACCAATTTATTAACTCGACCAGATTACAACTACGCCGTTGACTTTCTCGATTCCATCGATATGGACGTACCGAAGGGTAAAAAATAACAATGACGGCTCGAAAAAAAATCTCTTTCTCTAGCTATACATGTATGTGCGTTAAGAGGAAAAAGCCCTCCTTTCAGCATGTTGGAGTCTTCAACTTCATCGCGGTGGCAGTTTGACGATCCTTCGAAATTTTTATTGGCCGGGGATGATGTTCTATCACAGAGTCAATTCGCCGCATTACGGTAGTCTATATGTCGGAAATGGCAAGAAGAATCTTGATGTACCGTTTATCATTTGAGCGTCGCTCGGGCGATCTAAACAAATAAATAAATAAATAAAATCTTAAAGAAAAAAACGTAAAAAAATCTAAATAAATGCGAGACCAGCCAAAGAATTGCTATTGTATATGCTGCTGTGTACCTATATGAAAAAGGTCGTCAGTTTCTCCGATATGATAGTATTTTTTTAGATTTTCGTGCCGGCTGAGGAAAAAAATCATACTTGGCGAATATCGCCATACTTAATTGAACTGACGCGAGATCCTCTCAACGGATCGCTCATTTTGCGAACGATAAATAAAATTATACAGATTAGTGACTGTACACTTGGATTAAATTCATAAAACAATAAATAAATAAATAATGTGGGAAGAAAAAAGGGAATGTCGATACGAATGATGTTGTCGATCGATATCAATACATAATATGCAAGAGCAATCGCTTCTAAGCTGTTGCGCGATCTTTGTTCAAGAACAATGGGGAGAGGTGATACGAAATGATACGTCGTTACGATTGCAAGTACCGATAGTTGGACTACCCGTGTGTCCCTTTGCGTGTTAATGCCTCGTTGGACGCCTCGGTAACGAATAACGAGATCGTGGCACGATCGTAAATAGAATCGATGAGTAAATAGATCGAGCCTCTGCCGTAAGTCCTCTTCTCGCGCGGGGTGGGTGGGTATTTGTGGCGAGAGGGGACGATTGCCGATTGCCTTTGGCAAAGCTTATCGTGACACCGTTTCGTCGCGGCGAGTCGCAAGAGTTTTGTCGAGGCTACTCTACGGGGAACGTAACGCACCACAGTTGCTCGTTCGGAGTGTGCAAGAAAGTTTTATCTTATCCTTGTCCGGGTGTTACGCTTTGGAGTTGGATGTAATCGCCATATAACGAGTGACAAACGCAGTGAATAGTAAACAGACAAAAAATTATCTACCGATCGCAAAGACGAGAGAGCTAAAAAAACGCACACGCCCTCCCGCTGGCAAGTATATCATCAACATTAGTATATATATAGACAACCGGTGTATTCTACCGGGAGTGGAACCGAGCCGAGTTGTCGAGAAAGAGCCCCGTAATGCCCGATCATTCGCGAAGCTGTCGCATAATTATTCGCCGACGACGCGCGATCCTCTGCCAGATACGTTGAATAAACGATTCGAGATTGGAATGATCGCTTATCAATCGCTCCGCTGATTATAACGCTCGTTGAGGACAATGTTGTGCAAAATTCGTGGACATTAATAATAGAACCGTCGACTGATTGCGTAATCGCCCTCGACGATACTTACCGGTATCAATCCGAGCATTCTTCTTTTTTTTTAATTCATTTTCATTTCGATTTTTTATACGAGTCTCGTGAGAAATCGATCTTCGATCGCGGATGTAATTCTTTTTTTTTTGTTTTAAACCATTGACGTCGTTAAGTCGATCGAGTCGAGAGTGTAATCAATACGCGAACCGATTTGGTGCGTCTCGAACGAGCGGATCGTTTTACAGGAGAGGGCCGCAAGATCTCGTGCTCCGTCTGACCATTTCGTCCGAGACTACTGCAACGCCAAGCGCCATACACTATTGTCTTACAGTCTCTCGAAACTTTGTTCAACGTTACATATATATATATATATATATATATATATATATATGTATATATATAGCCCTGTGCATATGTTTTTTTCGTAGATGTAGAACGACATGGCGGTGGTAAACATAAAGTTCACCAAGTTCGACAATACGCCATGGGGCTTTCGACTGGCGGGTGGTAGCGATTTTCCACAACCTCTCACTGTTATCAAAGTAGGTATATAGGTACCTATAATCTGACGATTAATCAACTTTTCCCTAACTTTATTAGTGACTTTTCAGCACTTTTTATTTCTTATTTCGAATCCATACATTTTTCCGCATGGGAAAAAAATAAGTATCCATTGGTTAAAAAAAACGTTTAATTTTTGCATCAAATGGCTCATCGAGATTATTATATACTACTCTTTCATGAAAAACTAATCGTCGCACAAGTGGAAGGAACCTGTCGAAAGATCTTTACTGTTGCCTCATTGACTTTGAAATAAAAAAAAAAAAAATTCATTTTCGACGTATAAAAAATGCAGATATCTGGCTGCTCATCGAAGTTTACGTTGATTGCGGCAAAATAAAGGATTTTGTAAAATCGGAGGTCCGTGCCATTTTTTTATTACTGCCTCATCGATATTAGAATATTAAAAGATACGAAAATCCATTTTTAAACATTTTAGAAACATCATTGTTGACCAGGCACGAGGCTATGCAAAGCTTATTTTTTCAAAGGAAATACGCTAAAATATTGATAAACAATATCTATCTGAAAATGTTCATATTTTAATATTTTTATTGACAAACATTACGGATATATTTTAAAACGTATGTTTGAAATAAATTTAATACATAAAAGAGTCTAATATATTCCGTTACAAAAGTCGTATCGAAGTACAGTAATAATCGAGAGACGCAAAGAAGTCGACGTTCCAAAGCCTCGACGAAGAGTGTCGCCTAGTCCGACGACGACTAGGCAATTTCATATTGAAGGCGGCCCTTGAGAGTGTTTTTTGGTGGTGGTGGTTCTTCATGGCCCATGGAGGCCCACAAGTGTCCTTTATGCCTCACCAATAAACAAGGGTCTATAGAGGGTCGTTACTGCCTGTTGCTTGTGGAATAAGTTACTTTCACGTATGGATTAATTATTAACAAAAACGCCGAATTTCATATATTCCTAATATATTTTTTTTATACGTTTGGCTTATAGGTATGCGGTTATTGTCAACGATGTTCGTTTTTGTGAGAATTCATTTGGAGTAAGAAGAAAAAATGATTGCTTCAGGTTGCGGAAGGAAGCCTAGCGGAATGCATGGGCCTGATGGTCGGGGACGTGGTAACGAGGCTAAACGATCGACCGGTCAGCAGTTTGACTCACGGACAGGCGCACGAAGCTCTCGTCCTTGCGGGCAACAACTTTGTTCTCGGTGTCCTCAGGTTGAAATTTCAATTTCAATGATATATAATAATCGTATAATCGTTGATATAAAAAAAATCGTAAAAAAATGTCACGTTAACAATTGTACACGAGAGTCCAATAACTCGTCGGATATAACGTCAATGTTGAGAAATACCAAAGATGCTATATTTAAACAATGAAAATTGAATTATTCTGGCTTCGAAGAACTATACTAGCCTTGACCGTCTTATCGTCGAGCAATCGCCAAATCGGACGCTGGCCAGCCACCGATGTATATCGTTTTTGTATATTTTTAATAACGTTTACAAACGTCCCTCGGTGGCTCAGTATCATCGGTGTGTTCGAAGGCGGCGGCGGTGGCGGCGGTGTGCGCGAAAAAGTAATCGATTATCTTTTGCTTCTCAATTTTGTTTCTTTTTCTCATCGGTATTTGCGCGTAGACCGACGAGCACTCTTCTGGCGAACGAGGCAATTCAAGAAGACAATATCGTTCCTTACACGATACCCGTAAGCCGTTATATTTTTTGTTTTTTTTTTTGTTTTCTTGTTTTGTTATCCATTGGAAGGGCAATTAATAATATTGATGCGCGCATCGCAGCTGGATCAATTGCCACCGGTATATCCCGAAGAGATTCTTACCGAAGCGCGAGATGAATATGTAATTGAGGAAGAAACGATTATCGAGACCGTCGTGGAAGAAGCGAAGGAAGAATTACCGGAAAAGACCGTAGACGAGAACAGCGAAGTCGTACCGAATAGAGATCTTACCGACGAAGAAATCGCTCAGTTGATATTGGAAGAGGAAGAACTTTTATTGCCCGATCAAGGAGTTTTGGGGTAAGTTAACATCAATCGTGCTTTCAAAATAATACACACTGTAAAAAAAAAATTTCATTCACCGAAAGAAATACTTAGCTAATCATACTAACTGTTATTAAATGTACTATTTCTTTCCTTATTATGACAATTCTTTCTTTTAAACAACCGATTATTTGTTTCGCCACCCGCAAGCGCCAATTTTGTCGGTTTAACCGATTTTTTTTTTTTTCTCAGTGTACAAAAATTATCGGTGTCTAAACATTATAACGAGTAAATGTTATGTTAATTTTTAAAAATATTTCACCAAGTTCACGAAGGACGAAGTAGATAAAAAAATATAATAGTATAGTGAATTTCATCTACGTATTCGCAACTAATTTTCATAAGATATTTTTGAAATGACGATTAACGTAATTATAATAATTTCAGGGTAAATTTTAAGAAGCTACGACCGAGAATAGCGAAGCTTAAAGAATCGAAAGTCCTCGAAGAGTTGCAAAAAATATCAGTCGCCGATCCTCCGCGCGTTCAAGAGCTCAAACACACATCGACATTTTTACAAAAACCTCAGCGTCCACCGCCACCGTCGAAAAGCGATCTCGAGAAGCAAGCGAGCGAGGAGGGCGAGCAGTACAGAGTCGTTATCAAGAAACAACAGAAGAAAAGCGTAACCGAGCGCCTTTTGGAGAAAGGATTGTTGGAACCGCGCGAAGGCAAGACACCGGAACCGACGAACGAGGTAAAACCGTACACGCCTGGCTCTCGCGTTGCCGACGATGACGACGATGACGACGATGACGACGATAACGATAGGACTCTTCCCCGGGTTCGCGAGATCAATATGCTCCAAGTTATGCCGCGTGTACGCGAGATAAGTGTCGTTCAACGTGAAAACGATATTGCCATATTAGACGAGACGCCCGAGATATCCGCGCCGAATATGCACGATTTGTTGAAACTCCTCGACAGCGTGCAGAGTCTCGAAGCTCTGCTTATTGAGAAATGTGCTCGGCAGGGGGACGCGATTACCGAATCTTCGGCGCCCGCGGACAATGACGAAACTGACGTGAACGGTGACACTTGTACGATCAATTATACACCCTGGTGCAACGCTTTTAAAACCGAAGTACAACTCGAAGTTCCTAGTAAAGAGGTATTCGCCGAATTCACTGTCAATATCGGCCACGCAAATCGGAATAATTCGGAGGCGGTTGACGCGACAATTCTTCCACCACTCGAAGAGTCAAACTCGGACCAAAATCAAAAGATCAAATCAATTTTCATGCCAAACGTTCGGAAAGCGAGAAAGCTTCGAACGCGTATTCGATTTTTAAAATCGCGTCTTGCCGCTCACAAACTATCGAGAGAAGGTAAAATCATTGCGAATGAAAATTTTCGTATCATAGAATGGGGAAAGAATTATTTGCGAGCCCTCCGTTTTTCACCGTCAAATTCAAAACGTTGGGACCTTTTGCTCGATCCGATTTGCCAATTGGTGCGCACTACCGGTTGCTTTGTTTCATCGAAAATATTTCATCGAGGACGAAGCGGACAATTTTCGCGAAGATCGCGGAGATACGCGAAAACAAAATATTCGAGAGAAAATTACGGTTCCAAGCGTGACGAGTCGAGCTCCGAAAGCATTGTCGTCTCGCGGGAAATCCCTCGGAACGAACAATCGGAACGTAACGTTCAAATTATCGATACGGACCGAGATAAATCGCGACTCTACGAAGAAGAATGTGAAAAATCGGATATTTCTAATTCGTGCTTAAATAACTCTGGGGATCTTAATTTGGCGAAACTCGCGGCTTGCGCTGTCGTACCGTTCACTTCAATTATTCTACTCTATCTCTACAAGTAGAGCGAATCTTCACCATCTCGAACGTCGAAAACATTCCTGCATTTTCATTATTTCCTTCGGAACCATGCCGCTCACAATCCATTTCCGCTTTTATCCGTTTCCTTCTTTCCCATCGCTGATTAGTCATTTTTCGACGTTCGAGACTCGAGTGACCATCGATCGAGACATCGATCATTCCTTGGAATTATAATCGTGCTTATCTTTACGTTTGCATAGAAAAATAGGTGTACCTACTATGGACCGCACACATCCAACATTGCGATGAAAATTTAAAAAAGATCGCTTCATCGGCCGCGTTCGTCAAATTTCATCTATTATTAATTTGCGTTTTTGTTTTCTTCACAACATTGGCATGTATTTAAATGATAAGCTTGCTAATCGCAAATGCTTGGTAATTACTTACTATTACTATACTGTATAATAGTAATAGTCATAAGCTGCAGTAGTAATTCAGTCAATTTAATATCATATATCATTATACTACCACTATATTAATACTATTAGTAGTACTCAACTGTGCTTTGGCACAGTGCACGATTTCGAGTCGTAAAGAAACATGAAGAAAAAAAGTCTCGATATTGTTAATAGCCACAAATCATCGCGGGCAGAGAATAAAATTGAACGAGTAAAATAGAAATACCATCGCGTTCGATAAACCTTTACCGGTAAAAAACGTAGTTTGCAGCAAATCATTTAAATGGAAGATAGTCCCGAAAAAAATCCTGTCCACTGTCCGCTTTTTCTCGTGTTACAATCAAATTTTTATGAAAGAAAACAACAACAAAAAAAAGAACGAAACAAATGAATCAGATAAGCACACCGCCTACCGTGACACCGGAACCAGGCCACTCGTCCGGTCCGGAATCGGAAGCGGAATTGGTCGAGGATCCCACGGAGCGGGAAAGCGTTTGCGAACGAGTCGAGGACGAGGCGAAGAAAGATCCGGCGGAGCCCCGAGTCGAAGAGCCTACCGACGAGGACGACGAAAGAAGCGAAGACATGAGTTGCCAGCGGCCACGGACTCCCCAGTATCCGGCCGTTCCAAGCTTTGACAAGGAAAAGGTCAAAGAGCTCGTGTCCACGGAGATCAGTCTCGAGAAGCAACTCGAATGCGTACAGAATCAACTTCTCGCGCTGAAACAACTACCGAGCGAAATTGAAAATCATCTGAGAATAGTGTCGGAACAATTGCACAAAATAATGGAACTTAGCGGTGTGCAGAATGGAGGTGAGCGCAGTAGTGAACGCCGAGAGTCGTCAGGTAGTTGAGATTTTTTGTTTCGTTTTTGTTTTAGTGCCCTTGTCTCGCGAATCATGTATCGAGAGAAAACAAAAAAAATACGCACAAATTGCTAATGGTAACTGCAAATTCGTAGATAAATAGAGGCCTGCTTATTTTCTTTTTTTTACTTTATTTCACTAATTGTTAATAAAGCATTTTGCAATGGACATGCAATGGACCGTTCGAAAACGTCACTATTGACTATTACAATTTGTCCGAGTGTCGATTCGTCAATGCAACAATTTCTTAATGATGCGCATCGCGAGTCGAGGGATTGATTTTGCCTTTCAAACGTGATATTAATTAGCGTTAAATCGATGTTAAATTTAGATGAGGGTGAAGGTGCTGCCGACGAACGGGCGACAAGAGAATTCGCCCGAGGTTCGCCCGAGGAGGACCGCGGTGGCAGCGAGAATGATTTAAGATCCTCGCAGCCGGAAACTAGAGAATCTCCAGCGACGGTGACGAGTGATGGGCCGCCGATAATTGTTGAACCCGAACCGGAGCCGGAGGAGGAGGAGGAGGAGGAGGAAGTGCCGGAGACGAAAGAGTTGGGAGAAGTAAACGTGAAGAGTGCCATCGAGGAGAGTCGAGTGAAGAAATGTATTGTATCGTATCAGTCGAAGGTCTTGAAATCACGAGACCCCAGTCCGGCTCCTTCTCACGGTAAGCAACTTTTATCATTTTAACACTTTTATTTGCGATACCGCATCAACGCGCAAGATACGTTCGTTATAATTGTACGTAGGCGCAAAAAGAACGAGAACGAGAATGTTTTTTTCTTATTTTATTTATTCATAATAAATGACTATCTCGTTGACGTTTAATCCTTAAACGAAACGTTGCAATGTATATTCTAGGAAGTTACGAACCGGATCCGAATCTTGACCCAAAAGATCAAGTAATACAGGAATTGAAGGTATCGATAAAAAATCGACCCGGTGTATTGTATTTGATATTCGTACCCGTCATTTGGTTATCCCTTTTGTTACATTATTTATCGTCTTACTAAAATAAAAAGAAACTAAAGAAGCCCTTTTTTTTTGTACAAAATAATAATCATATATATCGAGTCCCATTGGTTTCAAAAGGAAAACTTCAATATTTGCAAAAAAAAAAAAAAAAAAAAACATAACATTTCAACCGATTTTCCACTCGATGTACGATTTTTATTTGTTTTTACAAGGAAAAATGTAATGACAACTGTCGTCTCTTATATTGTACTATTCCGTCGTACTCGTTAATTATCATGTCGACGTTTCGACGATCTTGTGTATGTTGTACACACACGCTATATTTGAATTCTATACGTGGAATAACAAAGGTATATGTATGATCGTTCCCTCGGTACAGCACAGAGGAGGAAGAAGGCGCTCGAACGAACTATGGCCCCAGGCTAAGCAGCTGGAGCTCACTTACGGACGCAGATGGAGGTGTCCGAACGATTTCTTCAACGACGAGATGATAGCCGAGGTCTTGTCCTCCCAGGCGGAAGTTATTCGTGGACGCGCTATGGGGTAAGTTAACATTTAAGCTTTCGCGAGCGTTATTCGATTCGAAACAATTTAAATGAGAAACGCGTTAAATCGCAGTGTAAACTTCAAGAAGTTCGAGAAAAATTGGTTACCGAATTACGATCATCTGATGGGCTCGAGCGTATACAAAATGTTGCACAAAATGGAACGCGAACCGAAGACGGGAATTCCGGTGAGACCGCCGAAGGTCAATGCAGCCGAAGATATAATCGAAAGAGTGGTGAGCGAATGTTCCCGGCGCGGCGTAGCCAATAAAATTTCATAGCTCCCCGCCTCTCGTGGCCTCACCGCCGCGATGGGAGGCCGCCACCGTATTATACATACATAATATACCTACCCGATTAAACGAAAGCGCATGAAAATATGCTAGCTGAAGTTAAGTTTTCTTCCTGTTACAGAGATCACCGGCATTAAGCATCGCCGACGATAGGAGCACTCGAGGTATCAGCCATTAATTCACATTTACTCTACGATTCAAAATCAACGACAAAAATTCATTTAGTTATTATTACTCTATAATCTCGCTGATGCATATCGCTAACAATCGATACAATCCGATTTACTTTTATAATAACTGTATACGTTTTGAAAACAAAACAAAAAACATACATCTTGTACATAAAAAAACAATACAGAACTAATTGCTATGCAATGTCTTTGACAAATGTTTTTCATTTCTTTCGTCATCGTTGAAACCCTACCAGCGAAGAACGAAAACTCTTTTAAAAAACTGTATAACGTCAATAGTCGCCAAGGAAAATTTAATCTCTTTAATAGTTGACAGCCTGGTCGCAGTTGCCATTTCATCAACGGTAATGTTACGACGGGAATGTAGCCCACGGGTCCCATACGAATTTTCCCGAGTGGCCCTCAATGGCATGCATCGGTTAACGTTTTTTTTTTTTTTTTTTTTTTTTTCTATTTTGAAACATTCCTCCAACGAACCTGGAGACGAAGCATAACAAGTGGCGAAGCATAACAATAACAAAACCCGCATTCTTTAATTCCGTTTTTCTTTCCTTTTTTCTTCAAGACCGGAGTCGCTCCCGGACCTTTCTATGTTCTATGTACTTGGGAAAAATTTCACGGCTATATATAGTATATTTTGCACCAAGGGCGGAAAGTTGGACATTCCTGACGAGTCTGTTGGGTGATGCCAGAGGTGGGAAAAGAGGGTCGGGGGCCCGAGGGCCGAAGGCCCGAGGGCTTTCCGGGCTTCTTTGCCCACCGAGGGCAGAACCAAACACACGAGTTGGAATGCCAACTCTGCCCGCGGTGCAAATACGATTTTTTCACATACCTGCATGGTAAGTTCGTACTTGGCTCGCTGATGAAAGGGGAGAAAGTGGGCACTTTCCTCCCTAGGGAGTTACTTTCCGCCCTTGGGCGAAGATATCTCCCTAGGGAATAAAGTACTCACTTTCTCCCCTCTCATCGGGGAGGAAAGTACGAACTTTCCGTGCAGGGATGTGAAAATAGTATATTTTGCACCAAGGGCGGAAAGTTGGACATTCCTGACGAGTCTGTTGGGTGATGCCAGAGGTGGGAAAAGAGGGTCGGGGGCCCGAGGGCCGAAGGCCCGAGGGCTTTCCGGGCTTCTTTGCCCACCGAGGGCAGAACCAAACACACGAGTTGGAATGCCAACTCTGCCCGCGGTGCAAATACGATTTTTTCACATACCTGCATGGTAAGTTCGTACTTGGCTCGCTGATGAAAGGGGAGAAAGTGGGCACTTTCCTCCCTAGGGAGTTACTTTCCGCCCTTGGGCGAAGATATCTCCCTAGGGAATAAAGTACTCACTTTCTCCCCTCTCATCGGGGAGGAAAGTACGAACTTTCCGTGCAGGGATGTGAAAAAATACTTTTATCATCAAAAGATCATTGTGAAATTCCATCTCGTAGAAAAATGTCAGATTTTGTCCGATTGTCGATGCAGTTTTAACGCAGTTAAGGGCGAATGTTCTACTTATTTTTTTCCCAATCCATTGTTTTTTGCATGTAAATCTGCGCGACAGTCTTGATAAATTTCCATATGGGAACATAACAACAAGAAAAAAGAGGGTCTTTTGTCTGTCCGATGAACGGGTGCCTAATTCATCCGCTTCGGAAACTAATATTTAGACGACTGATCCGCTAACGATGACAGTTTTGCCAATTCTTCGAAAGATTGACAGAAAATTTGACCGCAATGTTTAATCGATTACGAAGTCTCCTAGGAATGTTGCAACTATCCAAGGACTGGTCTACAAATAAATTCTTCCATCCGAGTCGTAATTCATTTTGTCCGTTCGTGTCCATGAATGAACGTGTTCACCACGGAAATAATTTAACCGTTAGGTGGACTATACGCGGCAACCGCACCGAGAAGAGGATTCCCGGCCTGAATGATGCACCGAAAGCGCGTAACCGCGCGCGTTCACTGTTGAGTCTCTCCGTTGAGTCACGCGTTCATACCTCTGCTGTAGTATCGCGTTCTCACCGGCCGTTCAAGATGCCCTCGGCGCAGCTCGAGGAGTTTTCGTATATACGGGAAGAAAGTTATACCCGCGTACGTTAACGCAGTGGGGGCGAGTCATGCGTGTAGACGCGAGAGACGAAAGAAACTAAGAAACTAAGAAACTCACCGCTCGCGAGCGTGATGACGTAGCCCCCGAACAATTTATGTAAAGCATTCTAGGCATGATTCACCAACTAGTTGGCGGTCTCCCTCGTGACCGCCACGGGCGCGCATAATGCAGCTGGCCAAGAGGAACAAGAGGAACAAGAGGGTGGTCTTCCCATTCCGTTCTCCATCATCTCGAACGACTACGACACACACGCCCCGTTTTTAGACCGTTCAAGACCGTTACACTAAAACATTGCAACGTTTAACCGCAAACAGTAGGATAGTAACGGTAGGTATTCTTTTGTGCGCTTTGTCGCAACGAGTTTTTCTTTGTCTGGCATCATTTTACGGCAAGCATTTTATCAGTGTGAGAGCCGAAGCCATACTCCCCGGAGCGTGTTGATGCGAAATAGGCGAGTCGAAGAAACAAAGGGAAAAGAAAGAAAAGAACCCGCGAGGGAGTCGCCGAGTATCGAATGTAAAAAAATAAATAAAAGAAATCGCCCCTTCCAACAACGTGTTTTCGCCTTGAAGAAGATCTTATTTGCTTTTGTCTTCATTGTCAGGAACTCCCGGAGAAGAAAAAGCGCATCAGGGACGAGGACGCGGAATGCTCGGTAAGCGTGTATAATAACGCTTCAAGAACGAGTCTCGATCCCGCATATACGTGTTACAGCTACACCAACGTTGTTACCTCTACTACACTCCTACTGTCGTCTCTGTACGTTCGTAAACGCAATGTACTCACTGACCGCGCGGTTGCGAACGAGAGGGAAAGAGGCTCCTATAGCCGGTCAAATCGAAACTCTCTGTATAATCGCCTCGCGCACATTGTGGGAGCGGCGCGCGCTCGCGAAAAGACGAGGCAGAGATAACGATTCTTGCACTCGACAAGCGCGCGTTAATATATTTGCGCACAGACTCACTTGTACAAAACTGCGCACGAATACGCGTACATACAAGAGCAAAGTATTTTTTTATTTTTTTTTTTACATGCGTAGAGTACACGGTGGTACTGTGAAACGCGAGTTTATCGTTTAATAATTTGCACATGCGGGCAGATGGCGAAAGCAAAACGGGAAGCTTAAAGTCGAGGGCCATCGCATCGCACTTACACGACTGTTGGGCGCTAACGTGCGCCGCCGTGCCCTCCTTCGCTTTCTTCCGACGCGCGTACTCCGCCGTCGGCCGTATCTTCGTTTTCGAAGAACGATGATTGTAGGAAAGGCAGAGAACAGCATCCACAGCACGGAGAAGCGGACGGAGCGTTCATGGAGGAGGGATATAAGAGTGAAATGTCGAGAATGCCGAGCTGCCATCCCGGTACCGCCACCACCACCATCACCACCACCACCAGGCATCGAGAACGGAGCGGCGAGACGCACGCGCTCTTCGCTTCTACCGTTCTCGCGTTCGCCTCGTTTCAAAACGCATGGAAAGCCCTCCTGGCCGACTAACCGGTCAGTTTTACTTACACTTCGCTTTTTGCGTTTCCTCGGGAACTATCGCGTCGCGACGAATTCGCTCCTCATTCACCGCGTGACACAATAAACGAGAATACATATACACCTTTTTTTTTTTTCTTAAATAACTAAATAACGTAAACGAGGCCGCGGCTTTGTAACTCTACTGTACGTTATATATAAAATATAGATAGTATACAACCTGCGGCTCCAGCGACTCTTATAGAACGTGTGTACATATATATATAGAGTATAGGTTTTCACGGACGGAAAGCCACGAATAGACTCGCGGGATTTTAGTTTGAGAGATAGAGCGAACGGGACTCAATCTCCGGTGCCGAATAAACAGAGGAACTTTGATCGTTCTCGGGACTCGTCGAAGAAGACTCGTGCATCATCATCTTCGTATACATTTTTTTTTTTACATTCTTCGTCATCACCGCTGTTGTTCGTCAAGGGGATACAAGGAGTCTCCGAAAGCGTGAAAGTACACTAATTCTCGTGACCGTCTTCGCCTCGCCGTGTGCGTCGTATCCGCGGCACGAGCGTTTGTTTGTTTTTTTGTTGTTGTTATAAAAAAAAAAGGCAACGAAACATCGAGAGTCAATCGAGCGCCGAAACGATCGCGTACGATCGACAGATTTGGAAAATTCTCGTTATTCCGTATCTCGTTAAATTTGGAATTGTACACGCGCGGGTTTTGCGTATAATTGAGTGATGGCGCAGCTGATCAGCGTCAAGTTGTCCCGCTTCGACGGATCTCCATGGGGCTTCCGACTTCAGGGCGGAAAGGATTTTGGCACCCCGCTCATCGTTCAAAAGGTACGTTAACGAAAAATGTGCGAAAAACGTGAAATCGAGTGAAATCGATCGATTCCGTGATATATTCGACGAGTCGGCGACGATTAATCGACCGAAGATAATCATTGTATGTAATAGATTTGAAGGAAAAGTCAATCGCTCCAATTTCGACTGATTTAATAATTATCTAATCTGATATAATAATGTAGATAAATAGCTATGTAGATCCGCGAGTTTTTTCGAAACGTTATTTTGGCCACGCGGGGACGAGACGCATCCCCGGGAGGATGAATACGAGTAGAAGCCGAAGTAAAAGAGAATCGCTCTCGGTGGGGTAGACGGGAAAACTCGCGCCCCGTTACGTAAGATCCACGATGAACGCCAAATTTCACGCGCATCGACACAAATCGTTGCCAACTCTACTCTCGAGTGTGGTGGTTTAACGATACGAAATTTGGCAGGATGTCACGCTTGTAACTCGAGATGGGTCACGCGACGACTTGGACTTTGAACGCTGATATATGCTATATTTTTTTTTACTTTTCAAATAAATATTCGCGACACGCAAAGTTTGCTTCTTGCCAGAATAGAAACGAATACGTCGTCGCAATGATGTCAAGTTTTGTGTCAGCATGTGTTTTCCGGTCGTTGAGAAAGTTGCGATAAACTAAAAGGTGTTGTGAAAAAAAAAATATATATATATATATATATAAGAGTATCAGACGAAAGAGCACGAAATCGTTGATTACACACTTTGCGAACCAAGTACAATGAGCGAAGACTATATCTCGGAGCGTTTTGCGAATTACGAGAAAACAATGAAAACTCCAATCTGGCCAATGACCGGGGGATAATCGATGCTAAAGATGTGGCAATAAAATTAGCGATGACGATAAGATAACGACGATGATGATAACGTGTTGCGCGGCGTCGGAGATTTCCCGCGAACGTTGAGAAACGGCGCGCGTTACCCCGCGTTATAGGCGGCGTCGACTGGTAATACGAGGCAAATTATTTGGGTGTTCTATTTCGAGAAGGTGCCTTTGCGAAACTCGCGAGCCGGGGCCAGGCCAGAGTCTTGGTTCTTCCTGCCCGCGCGTAGTCACCGCGAAAATAAATTTTACACTTCGGGTATACCCTGCCTTCCTCTCTCCGTTCCGTTCGACTCTCCGCGGCGTCTCAGCTTCCAATCCTTCCCTTCGCTTCGACTCCACCTACGGGAAACCCGTTTCTTCGCGAGGCGGCGAAAACAACGATCGACTAAATTGTTCAACTAATTCGCGACAATTCGGAATTCACGTGTGCGCGTTACGATGTTTACAGCGTTTGACTTATAAATAAAATATATTAATTTTTCTCACTCGGCGGAATGAATTATCTTTGCTTGTCTTCCATTCGAGAAGAGACAAAAAAAAAAAAAGAGACTAAAAATCGTAGGAAAAATTTGGTCTCGTGCCAACGGTATATACACTCGTAGTCGGGTACCACGAGCGGTTTGACATTTACTTGACAACTATGGAATCATGGATCAGACTTATTTTATATAATTTTTCTTCGAATATCGAAAATTTCATACGTTTTGCTTGAATTATGCGACAGTCTGGTCGAGTCGTATTATCGTTTGGGTGGTGAGTCGACTGTAAATAGCTGTAATTCCATAGCGACGCGATACGTCCGAGGCTTCGGTGATAAGAAAGCATTTTAACTGCGGTGACCGATTCATCCGCAAGCATGTACGCGCGTGGAAGCGGAGACCCACTTCGAAGCAGTGATTTGCGAGTAATCCTTCGCTATCCGGTGACTCCGCCTTGGCTCCTCTTTTATTTATACTATAGAAATCATTTACGTCATTCGAATCATCGAGCGAATTACGTGACGCATCATCGTGTCCACCGGAAACTTTTCGGAATTTCACTATCGTGAGTCGCTGCTGCTGCTGCTGCTGCTGCTGCTGCTGCTGCTGTAGGTATAATAGGTATAAAGCGGGACGATAAAGCGTGTTTATTCTCGCCATTCATGAATCGAGATAGATGCATCCATTGAAACGTCACCGAACAAATTCTTAAGGAGACGACGATTCAGTGACGAGGATTAATCGTCGGACATAACATTAAAGTTCCATTACCTATTTTTATTCGCCTCGGCGTTTTTTTAAAATTTATATAAAAATGATATCATATTGTTTGATCGGAGTGTAATAGATGGTATTTCCACATGCAACTAAATAAAAAAGGCTTCCGATCTATTAATAGTTGATAATAATACTCTTTAAGACTAACGGAATTTTATTAAATGTCGCTGATCGATTGTGTCAATTGAGACAACGTTGCTTATATTTTAAAAAGGTCTGACCCTTGCAAGGTGGCGAACGAAAATATATTCCAAGTCCCTTTAAGGGGATCCCCCTTCCTTTTAGAGAGTTAGTTTTTTACTTTCCTCAGAGGGACTTTAAATATTTTTTGCCTACCCTGCGAAGTTGACAACAATGTTTCAAGTTAGCATTTCTAATTTTGAGGGGAGTCTATACATACCTATATACGTTTCAGGATATTTCCGTTTATACATATAGGTATACAAGATAGATATATAGGTACATAATAAAAAGAATTAAGACGCAAAGGGAAAGACGAGTATCCTCGATGAACGACGGTTTTTGACGAAAAAGCCGTTGTTCGTATTTGCCGTCCGCTTTTACAGTGTACAGTAAATAATATACAGATGAACCTCGCGAGCAATGTCTACGGTTGTTGTGTCGTTGTAAGCGGTGGTGCACACCGGAGTATTCAGATATATAGTCTCGTTACATGCCGCGTGGACGCGAACGAAGGAACAAAATCGCGCGCACGTTTCTCCGATGACTATCGTGTTTCGTTAATCGAACGATCGCGAAGATCTTCCAACTCGACAGATATATATCTCGGACTGTTTCTTTTAATTTCCTTTTCTTTCCGGCTCTCGTAATCGTTGCACGATTATCTAAGAAGCCAAGTTGTTGGCAAATATACACGAGTATGTAATCGTCTATCGAGAGCAAAATGTCTCCGTTATAAAAGTTACCATGTTGATACTATCTGTACACGCCGTACACGTTTTATAAGATACCGATGGAACAGAACGAAGAAAATAAAAGTAGCCTCCAGGCTTTTGCTACACTTTTTTTTCTTTTTTTTCGCTTCGCATTGCGATTTGTAATAGCTATATATATACATATACGAATATCATGTGTTTTTTTTTTTCTTACCCGCGGCGTTTGAGACAAATTTTCTTTCTACCGATCGGAATATACAAAGAAGATGTTTCTTTATATAAATTATATAATACCTGGCGAGAAAAAGTTTAATTTCTTGTATACATCTCAGTGCCGTCTTGTTCGTATCCAGAAGAAGGCCGCTACGCAATTTCTCGTCGCCCATCGCGAAATGTGGAGCTAAATAAATTTTTCTTGTCGAGAATAATATAAAAATATCACACCGCGCGAATCGGAACGGTATAGAACTACACGAACGATGGCGTCAGAGACGCCACTCGAGGTTCTCGTTTTGTTCGATGGTTCGATCCCGAGGCCGGTGATGCGCCGATTGCGGGATCACCTGGACGCCTCTTCTCGTAGCAGTTCTATTCGATTCTATACGACGATCGCGTTTCGTAAAGAACAAAGAAATAACGCAAAGTGACCATTTCGAAGAAATATCGCTGCGGAGGTCTCTTGTTCGCGCGGAGGAAGCGAATTCTACGTGGGCGTTTTGGCCGGGTAGTCTTGTATGCGTCTCTCGAAAGTGGTGTGTTTGCACACGGTACGAATACGCGAGAGTCGCCTTCTTCTTCTTCTTCTGCGTTCTCTATTCGCGAAACGCTTAGGAATCCCGCGTAAACATCCCTTACCCGGTGGCGTAACGATCGTACGTATTAGCGACGGTATCTCGTTTCTATACTCGACGCGTACAGCTGTATAGACTCACCCACGCGTTGTCGCTTCCACAAGAATAAATAAAAGTACATAAAAAAAAGCACTCGATCCTCCTTCAGATTTCTTCGTAAGCTTGACTCGTTATTTCGAGACGATTTTACTTATCTGCGCCAATTTTAATTCATCCTTTTTTTTTTAGACCTCACATTTTCCAGGCCTGCGATTGCATTGACCTTCTCCGAATGATTCAATCTATCCTGTGTGCCTGTGTTTTTTTTTCTCCTTAAACTCCGCACAGGTCTTTCCCCAAAAGCAATAAAGTGTATGTCAGAATATATAAAAGATACATCGTTATATATAACGAAAAAAGTTCTTGTATGTAACTTAATATTTGCATAATTTACATACGAGTCCCTCTCCCCCCTTTTGCGATCAACACCTTCCGCCTGTTGTCCAAATATCAGCAATTTCATTGTTTTCCAATATTTTTTTCATCGACGCGTGTTCGTCGGTGTTTTCTATTCGCTCACAATGGCTATGTTCCAACTATTCGGCATAATTAATTTTCGTCGAAAGAGTTACTTTGTCATTTTTCGACAAGTTGCTTCTCTTCTCTGCTAATGACTCCTGCGCCATCGCGGGTCCCTATCTTACCAAGTTTTTCCATCGCGCCGAGCGATACTTTTACCAAAAGACCGTCGAGTCGAAGCGATGCGAGCTGCAGACTCGACTCGAGACTCGCGTCCGCAAGGGAAGCCCGACTCCGCGGATATTAATAGAGGCCGAGGCCCGGTGCTCACTCTGCGCGCGTTCTCGAACGCCGCGCGATGCTTTACTCCCGCGGATATAAAAATACCGAAAGCTTTTATTCCGTAACGACGATGACGACGATGACGACGACGATGACGACGATGACGACGATGACGACGAAAACGGCGCGAACGTCGCGCTGGTGTAACTATTTGTCTGGTTATAACACTCGGTTCGCGTGTTCGATCGTGCAGAGAAAAAAAAAACATCTCGCGACTGTATACTATGAAAGCTCTCTTCTTCTCCTCCACCGCTGCCTCACTCGAAATTCTGCTAGTAAACCCTCAGTCGCTATACACGGTGTAATGCGAATGGGCAAAGCATTAATGCTTTAATGTTAGCCGACAGCTGAATCTTTTTCTAGATGATTCTTCGGAACTCGTGAGCGGGGTGAACGAATAAAACAACAACAAAAAGAAGAAAAATACTGATAAAATTTGTTGGTCCGTACGAAACAGGAAGGGAAAGAAAAAAGTGGCCCGTTTGGGTTTTTATTTAGAGTGCGAGCCCACCACTAGAATCGTCGAAAATTCGTGTAGGCCGGTAATGCGACACCGAGCTAAGAGAGAGCTATTGAGCCCGTGCGGTCCATGCCAACTCCCTTTCTACACTACTTACGAGAGACCTACCAGCTAAATGGTCGAGCAGCGCGGCTCTCTCGTGGACGCGGACGCCTTGAGATTACTCTAATAACGTGTGTGCCCATGAACTTCTCTCGTCACGGACACAGCCGTCAGCGGTAAGAGACGCGAGAAAGAAAATGAGATACAAGTAGTTATACCGGCATTAATTTCATCCAAGGATTTTCTCATAGTTTCTAGTTCCATACATTACGCGCTTCTTTGCTATTGATACACGACCGTATATATATTAACTGAAAAAATATTCCATTTCACGCCGAAGAATACAGAGAGAAAATGGCCTTTGCTTCGTCTTTCTTATCCTTCTTTATGCTATATCTGCTATACTGCAGTTACGGTATTTTCAACCTGTGTGTGTATATTAGAAAACGTTATTTGAGGCATTAGTAAACGTTATTTGAGGCTGACATTTTTTCAGATACTAATTAAGTTATAATTTTGAAAAATTTTAATAAGTATACCGCTGCTTATTCCTATTCCATACTTCCCTATTTTACTTTTTTCGCGAAATAGCGTACCGCAAAATCCGATAACTATGATATAATATTTAATGCTGCCTCACAGCGATGAACAAAGACATTTAAAGAATGTTACATTTGTCGTTGTGTATGATTATCGCATCTTTTAAAATTTCAATGTCGATAAGGCATTAGTCAACAAAAAAATTGTATAGACCTCCGCTTTAACAAAATCATTTCTTTTACCGATATCTATTTTTTTTTATGCGTCGGAAGTTAATTCGGGATATCTGTATTTTTAATGTATCGGAAGTTACGTTTAGTTTGTATACACAGTAAAAAGGAAAAAAACCTTTTCTCTTTACGTGAGTCCACAAGAATCTTTCTTAATTTTACAAACGAAAAAACATTGGTAATATTCCAAATATGTTATTTTTTGTTGTTGTTTTTTCATATTAAGAGAAAAAGTGTGTCGACAAAGTTATTAAAAATCGAAAATGAATAATATAGCGTACTTGAAAATCGATTATGTAATTGTTGAAATTATTACGAAAGAAAGCGTTCACTTGGTAATACGAAAATAAAACGGGTGAAAAAAGTTTTTAGAGATCGGATAGTCGTCGTGGATAGTCAGACTATACGTTTCGTCATATATGTGCGGCAAGCACTTATCATTAAGCGATTATTTCAACGTAAATATTTCATTTGACTTGGAATTTTTGAAACTTGAAATCATAATATACAAAGACGTGCGTCATGCGTCATCCGGGTTGATTCGCTCTTAGACACGAAGGAATATAAATGACAAACGATGAGTGGTTTTTTCATCGTTTCTTTGGTCGTCTCTTCGTCGAGAGGCCAGAGACGCGTCGAATCGTCATCGATGCTTCGTTGCCTCTCGCACCGATGAATCACGAAATATTTGTCTGAAAAATGCGCACTCGCCGTCTGGAGATTTGTCGGGAATGTGTTTTGTTTACTCAATTATTCAAACATCGACAATGAACAGAGCGGCGAGTTACTCCGGAACGAGAACTTTTTTTTTTTTATTTTCTCTTTCTTCTCTCGGTTTCTGTTAATCTGGCGAATTCGTTATCCCGTCGTTGGCATAGATGCCGAAAAAGATTATCGAATTGAACGATTTTCCCATTAAGAAACTAAGCTATTTATTCCGATCCGATGGATGGTTTTTCGATAAAATAAAATGTATTTCTCATATATTTCATACAAAAATAAATGTACCTATCGAAGAATCGTTAGACCGCTCAGTCGGCCGCTCTTCGTTTCCGGCCGCGAATGCGTGCATGTATATAACGAGAAACGCGATACGCCAGTAAATTTCTCGCCAGTTGTGCTGGGGATTTTTCTTCCGAGTGTGCATCGAAGCGCGCGCGCGCGCCATGCGAAACAAACCGACCAACAGCGGCGAACAGCGGCGAACAGCGGCGGACCGCGGCGAAGGAATTATGCGTGCGCGCACTAAAATAATAGCTCGCACGCAAGGCCATGAGAGCGCCGCATAGCTACAGTCTCATCGCGGTGTACTTATTCGCTCGTTTAACAGTGCGTGCGTTAACCTATCTTTTGCACATGCAGCAAAATCACTCCGGCATAGCGTGTCTGATAAATTATCAGCTCTATATTATCGTCTTGACACATCGCCGCTCATCGTGCATACGATTATTATAATAGTAACTAGAATTGTCTAGTCGAAGGAAAGCCATATTCGCTCAAACAAAAAAAGCCAATGTAATTCGAGATTAATAGTAGATGGAATAGCATTTTTTTTTTTTTCGGCCCGATAAATCCTGCAAAAAATCGCTCGATCGCATAATGTTAACTATATCAATATTGGTGAATATTGAAGTTGGTGCATTGTCATTCCTGGAGAAGTGAAGAAAAAGAAAAAAAAATGTTGCGACAACCAATTGACGAGCCAACAACACATCAACAATATTACTGTCCATTATATCGATATCAGTTTTCACAGATAAAGTAATGTAATGTTTTTATGATTGGTGTAAATTGATTGAATGAATTTCAAGCTCTTCGGCATGGAAATTAAGCATACGCTGATTTATATATAAGATATAGAACTTAATATTAATATTACATGTCCGGTAAATATATTATTAACGGGAGCGTTCGGCGGAAGAAAGTGCGTAAAGATTTCTTTTTTTATATACAATTGTTAGAAAGACGATAAAAAATGAATCGCGTAGATCTGTTGAATTTTGGGTACGCGACACGCATCGTGAAATCCGGACAGTAGAAGCGGGGAGTCAGGTCCGAGGCCGCGCGAAACTTGGCGTGGGCCGAGATTTCCGAGAGAGCCCCGGTGCAGGTATGACGCGACTGCAGCTTCGATGCATTCCAGCGCGGAGCGGAAGGTGGGATGAATCCCCGCCTGTAATAACCCGCCGATTGGAATGCTTACCTCGTGCACCTTGGTATTCTATACCGTGCTTCTTCCCGCGCGCGCGCTCTCTCTCTCTCTCTCTCTTCATTTTTTCGTCGCCGGACTTGTCGTTCGTGAGGCGGTGAGCGTCGCACACGTACACGTACACGTACACGCGGAGGGCCACTATTTTTAGACCGGTCCACGATTATTTTTAGTTGTGGCGTTGACGATAGCCACCACCGGTGCTTCTTAACCCTGACTTACCGTGTCGCGTGTCCCGAGGGCCGAAACCATCGCGCACTTGGGCGTTTCGCCTCGATTATCGTCTGGACAACGATAGATAATAATTAATCATTCGATAACGAGATCGTTCATTTTCACACGCGATGATAATCAGTGGAGTAAGAATATAGGTATTACGACATAATCGTTCGAAGCAAACGAATCGAATTCGAAATCGTGTGGCAGATAAAAAATTCGAGTTCGAATATGTCGAATGAGGTTCATTTGAGTCAAAGAGCGGTTGTTATATGTGTACGAAGGCGGGTGGGACGGGAGTCTCGAGGCGAAATGTGCCACCGATGTCCTCTCGATCGACCTACTTTTCGCATTCCGAGAATGAAAATTCGATATAGCGCTCGCCGTGTACTCTCGTTTCTGAATATGACGTTCACCTCGACGGAGGATGAGAAGAAGCAACGGCGCGTCGGGATTATAAGAACCGCGAGGCGCCTGCGACTGGCGAGCAATAAAAATAACGACGATAAATAACGCGAGTATATATAGAGGCCCTCGTCTGTCCCGTGCGAGATCGTCTCCGATTGGCTCGAGGCCCATTAATTATGTCCGATGCTTTTCTACGATCTCTCCCATTGAAAATGAGGCCAATCTAATACGCGAGGGAAATATCATCGTTTTTTATTTATTTATGTTTAAATTTAATCCTTCTTCATTTATCTTGTTTTTCTTTTTAAAGCTAATTTTGAAGTTTGAAAGAAATGTCCGTATTATCCTACCGTTCCACTTTCCGAGCTTTTCTTTATTTCCTTCTTCCTTCTCTCCATCGACAACGGATGCGATTCTCTCGCACGGGTATCTCGCGTCTCGTTTCAACTAAGCCGAACGGCGACTGGCGCGTGAATGTGAATGAACAGTACGGGAGACGAGAGTGCGCCTTGCGCACTTTAAGACAGAGAGTATAATTAAATATGGTGGTGGTATGGAAGGAATACGGGGGAGGCAAAGACGGCTATGCGTAAAAATAGAAAGCACAGCGTTCAACGAGAGGATCGACTCTCTGACTGTATTGCGAGCATGTTAGCCCTATAAATTAAGACAACTTATTACTCGTAAGATAACGAGATGCGTGGATCAAGAGTTTTTTCAAGAGTTTTTTCAAGAGTTCGCGCGTCGATTATTATGTCGCGAAGTATAGAAGTAGTATAGAATAGAATCTCAATCGCGTTCGTTGTCGATGTTGCAGGTGAACGGAGGCTCGCCAGCGGAACAGGCCGGTCTCAGAGCCGGCGATGCGGTCATCAGAGTCAACAGCACCGATATGTTCAGTCTGAGGCACAAAGACGCCCAAGACGTTATCGTCAGATCCGGAAACAGCTTCGAGATGACGGTACAGAGGTAAAGAAAACTGTCGAAACAATATTTTTCATCCGTCGATTCGATCAAATTTGGAGAAAGGCTCGAGGAAAAAATGCATCGTAACGACGAATAAATTTGCAGGGGTGGAAGCACCTGGAGACCGAGCGTATCTCCGGTAACCGCGTCACTTCCATCGCCACAACCAAGCGCACCGGCAGCTTCAATTTCTCCGGTAACGAAGACTTCGTTAGCCGCGAAGAAGCAAGAAGCGCCGCTCATCGGTAGCGGACACAATTTTACACCGAAACCCTTCGTAAGTGTCGCTTTTTTTTTTTTTTAATTTCATCGACGCACGTCGACGTGTCAAAATAGAAACGCGTGGTGGAAGAATGAAGAAACAAAAGAAAAAAAAACCATTAAAATTCGTGTTAAAATAAAGCTCAACGGAAGCGGCGAAGGACCGATAAAATCGATCGTTAATAAGCAGTACAACAGTCCAGTTGGAATTTACAGCGAGGAAACGATCGCCGAAACACTGTCGGCTCAAGCCGAAGTCCTTGCCGGCGGAGTACTCGGGTAAACAAGTTAAACAATTGCGACCGTTGCGATTCTTCGTCCCGCCGATCGCCTCATTGAGTCTTCTATTATTTTTCAGTGTTAACTTCAAGAAGAACGAGAGAAACTACAACGCGGAGAACAGCGAGGTCTTCAAAATGGTGCAGGAAGCCGACAAGGAGCCGAGGAGTCCGGAGCCCGGTTAGTAATATCGAGATAAACCAGATTAATAAATAAAAACTCGAATGAGTTATTATCCAATGAATTATCTAGATTAGATTATTCGAGTAGTCGAAAATGATAAAATATAGAGGGAGAAAAAAAAAACTCAATAATCGAGTCGATCGGATAAAATTTCAATAGCTTGCGCGTCATTTGTTATTCCGTTAAATGAATGAAAAAAAAAAAAAAAAAAAAACGAAAAAAGAACAAAAACAAAAACACACGCACAAAAACAGCGGAACCGGCCCCCCACAGCGGCGTGATAACGCCATCGTCGCCGGCTCTAGCGGGACTACGATCGGTTTCGGCGCCGGAGACGAAACCTCAACCGACAACTACGCCGCAGAACGCTCTACCTCCTGGACAGAACATTTGCGCCGATTGCGAGAGGCTCATCGTGTAAGTCGATCGACGAGTTGCCGCATCGCCGAATTTTTTTCGTTTTCTTCTTAATAATAATTTCAGAATCTGAACAACGTCGAACACCATCAACGTAATTCATTAGTGTTTATTTACAAAATTACAAGTTGCGATGAAATTGTCGCGCGTAGGCGAGCAGGGCGCGGATATTATCGTCGCGTTGACGGGCCACCGACGAACGCGATATTTTCATTAAATTATCGGACCGAGTCAAGGTTTTGAACTTGATGCCCGTAGTTGCCTCGCGGACCGAATTTTATTCCTCGGTGAGCCACGCCGTGGGCGGACGTGCGACTTCACCGAGGTCGCCGACACCCCTGGGTCGTACGTTGGGCAACAGCCAGCCGTTTTCGAATTCCTACGAGGGTGCGGGCGGGCCAACGCACGATAGACAACCGCCGATCGATCATCGACGACGAGACGACATGTCTCAAGGCGCTACAACGCCAACCTCTTCCTCGTGTCGTCAACGAACGCCCGAGATTACATTTTGCAACAACTGCGACAATCCGATCGTGTAATTATGCGACGGCTCAGCCCCTCAAGGCTTCCATCCGACCTGCGAACTAAAGGACGAATTCCCATCCTTCCGGCGTTGAACCGACGATATCATTAGTGTCTCCGCTTGTTCCTGTTGTTGTTATCGTTGTCGTTGTCGTTGTTGTTGTTGTTGTTGTTGAACTATTCCTCCTTAACGAGAGACCACAATGCATGAGCATCAAACTTGTCAGAGATTCGTCGTGAATCATTCGAGAAGCTCAAAAGACTCGCGTCCCTCAGCAAGGACAAATCTTTGGCTTATTTCATCGTCGCGTTGCGATACATCAATTTATTTATTTTCAACACGAATCTATATCCGTTCGTACACGCTTCGATGAAACTTGTTCCTCGTTCTTCAACCCGCATATGTAGTACGTGTACCGATCTCGAGAGACATTTTTTGGCAATGAATCTCATCGAATCCCCCCGACTTTTAGTCATCATCACGGACATGGCTGTGACCGATCGTATTAACGTCTGTTCCGACACAGAGGTCAATGATATAATACGGCCAATTATTCGAGGCGTCCCTCGAAATCTTCCATCTTCAACCCCCTTCCCAATTCTTTGCACTTGCAAATTATTAACTCGTGATTTATTTTTATCAACCCGCGTTTTTTTTATTACCCGACCGTTGTCACATTTTTCCATATCGATCCATCTCTCGTAGTTTTTTCCGCTTGTGTAAACTATATATATATATTTATAAACTCTCATTTTTTTATATACTCGGTGGATAAGACGTTGTTCGCTTTTCCCGGGTGGTTTCCAATCGATTCGAACGAAATCCTTGGCAACTGGATTTTCGCGTAAACTGCATTGTTTTCCATCACCGTGTATGTTGCTAAACATCGTGCGAATAACGAGGCGAAACTACCCTTATATATATCGTTGAAATATCGTATTCCGTAGAAAAACGTTAACTTTCGATAATCGAATTATCTTTTTTACCTGCAATCCAGTGGAGTGTTCGTGAGAATCAAGGAGAAGAATCTACACGTCGAATGCTTCAAGTGCTCGACCTGCGGTACATCGCTCAAAAACGTAGGATACTACAACATCAACAACAAACTATACTGCGACATTCACGCGAAACTCGTCGCTAGACAACAGGCACCTTCCGGATTCTCGCCCATCACCGTTCCACCGTAAGTCGGATAATTCTCCATTCGGAACTATTCGTAACTAGACAGATGCTCATTGAAACCATAATAATTATACGACTCATTATATTATATAGAGTTATTAGTTTGAATAACGTCGCTTTTAGTTTTTTACAAATACGAAAAAATGTTGTTCGAATTTTGTTCTATTTTATAATTACGTATAACAACGATTGGTAATATTAATGATAATATTAACGATCGATCGAATAGGGGTGGAAAAGCTCCAGCGGGAACAATATCCGCAGCTCTTTCTCATCTCGGTGGAGGCGCGCCGTTGTCTCCGCCCGTGAACAGTCACGGCTCTCCGCAACCATATTCCGTAAGTTTCATAATAGTTTTTCGGCAACTGGTTGTTTGACTCTATCGAAAAAAAAAAAACAGCGGTTTTACAACAACTGATACTGATGTTTTAAAAGCTTAAATAAAAAATTAACGAGTGTGCGAGCCGCTTGTGACAATGACGTACAAACCAAACATAATTAAATGCCTTTCGTCGAGTAGTAGAATAACCGCTAATAAATAATAAACAAAAAAAAAAAATGTTAAATGATAGGCCGATGTGTGTGACCGCATTTGGATTTTGCCCACTAATCGTATTTACAGACGTGGAATCATCGTCGTACGAGCGCCAATCGCGTTACATCGCAGCATCTTTCATCGGGCGCTGAATTATCGTCTAACGGGACAAGCCGATGTGTCGGCCTCGACGAGCGAGATTGTTACAGTAAACAGGATTGTTGCAACGCTAAAACTTACACGAGTACCATCACTATCAGGACCGGAAACGAGGTTGGCGGTTTCGATGAGCGCACCGACGAGCTTTTCCTCGATGATAATCGTAATCCTACTACTAACAAAATGTACGTTTCGCGTGAAAACGTTTTAACAAAGTGTGAAAATAACATTGCCCGCTCGTCAACGACACGGAACAAGATTAACGGTCACGACGCCGCGTTGCCTTTTATCGTTTACGAACCGTTGATCGTCGACGACAACAACGACGACGACGACGACGACGACGACGACGACGACGACGACGACGACGACGAGAACAATCGTAACGGAACAAGCGACGAATCAACGAAGATTCGTGATCGCGAGCAAGAACCGGCGATCGTCAACACCTGTGGCGTTCTACGTTATCGGGCGACCAGTCAAAGGCTCAAGGCCGGCATTTATTCGTCCCATTATCCATTCAACGAGAATCAAAACTCGACCGCGAAACCGTTTCGTTCGAATAACGACGATCGGAACGGCGGCGAACGGCCGGATGACTCGAATGCAGACATAGCCCATCGCGGTATTGCCAAAGCGATTAGCCAATCGAGTCACGATAATGGCCATCATAGTCGGAATAGTAACGATACCAATGGTTTCAACAATAAAAATGATCGAGTCTATCGAGTTGCCGGAAGCGAACGTACGGATTCCTCTTGCCGGAGCATTCTTCCCGACTCGGTGTCGTCGATACTGCCAACATCTTGGTCGCCACAATCAGCATCACTGGTGCGAAGCCCGGCATATCTATATTTATTTATGTGTACAATTAATTACCTATACGTGTATATAGTCTCTTTTAATTATTTCGATCGCTTGACTAATTAACGAACGAGCGCTTTCCCCCTCCGAATCTCTGTCGCAACGAGATTATATATTCCGTTACGATTGGGAATTAGAGGGTAGGGCCAGCGCGTGATCATTGTGTCTTGTGTCGTATTGCATTGCAGCCCAACCGCCTTGGCACCCCGCCCGTCGATACATCTAGTTTTCGTCCAGTTCAGGTAACGTCCCCGTACACATCGGCCCACAACTTCGCTCGTCGCTCGTCGCTCGTCCGCGCGAGCGAGCGACTTATATTCGTTCTCGTTTGACGCGATCTTTTACTTTTTATCCTTCTCGATAAGCTAACGAAATCCGTAATCGTATCGTTATATTTATTTTCCAAACAATTCGAAATATTCATTTCCTCGAGACTTGTTCGTTAATATTTTCGTTAAAGCAAACGAAAACGAATCAAAGACTCAAACAGAGTTCGGTGTGGCTAACGAAAAGTTTTATTCTATTGTCTCTGCTAGAGTCACACGTCAAACAACATCAGCGGACCAAAACCATTCGGGGCTTCTAGCGTAGTTGCGCCCAGCAGCTTTGCGCCTGCGCCCGTTATCAACTCCGGAAGCAACACCTTGCCACGTCCTCAGAGCCAAACCGTTACCGGTAAGTTGACAAATCATTTTCTTTTTTTTTTTTCCTCACCTCACATATTCTCTAGAATCGACGATTTTTATTGAAAATCATTCCGCGTATTCGAAACAACAAAGTTTCAATGAAATCTATATTTATGTATATACTTTTCTTTTTTCTCGATATAACGATTGTTCTACTGCGACACTCGAGCGGTCCGAGTTGTGCATGAAAAAAAAGTTAAACTATTTCATCTAAACTATCGCTGCGTGCTTGCGATCCGCTTTCGATGTTCGATGTTCGATGTTCGATGCTATTGCAGTATCTCTCACAGAGTCTCAGTGGTAAACGTTTTCAACACTCGTTCATCTATGTTTAGTATTACAAATCGGGTCAATTTATTCGGTCCACGTCGTCGCACCGAGTAGTATGCGATCGTCTTCTCGTGTTCATGCGATACGTTTAGTCTACGAGTACCAAAGAGTATCTATACTTAATCTACCGCGCTGCCAGTCTCTCTCGGCAAGCAACGCGTAATCTTGCAGCAGCGGATGTGTATAATCGGTTAACCACGCATAGAGTAGACCATACACAGTAGAAAGAAAAAATAATACAACATATGTATATACGGTGTGGTAAACGTGTTAAATACCGTTCTGTGCGAATAGATCGTCGTTACTCTACCCAGCCAATGCCAAAAGTTCGGCCTTTCCGAGGTACGACGATAGTTATTTAAAGACGATACATAATCAACAAAGCGGCAACAAAGGCATTACTACTTATCATCGACTGACCTCGGCAATTTGAAAAGACTTGGAAAAAGAAAAAAAAAAAATCGCTTATTCGATTTGTCGAATAACACACTTACTTACGCAGCGCGCTCATACATATGTAAATAAATATTAAGAATAATTTTGAATCAATATCGAGAAAAGGGAATCCCAATGGATTCTCCGGCATAATAACTCCTAATAGAATCTCATCGAGTCCGTGACGCTTCGGGTCGCGATCGGAAACAACGCTGACAACGCGAGGCGTTACGAGCTGCACGCCCGGTAGCGCGCTCATGATTGAAGAAAAAAATAATCAATATCGGAAACATGACTTGGACTTTCTGTTCCCGTAGTGAGCACACCTTTCTCTTGCAATATTCTATACTTCTTTTTGTTTGTTTGTTTTCTTATCTTTTTTCAGCAGCTCCGTCTTTCAACCCCAAGCCCCGACCTTTCTCCCTGACCCTCGCGTGAGTGCGGGCAGCTCTCAACGCGTACGTCGTCAACGCTGATGCACACGTCGTGCTTTTATTTTTTATCTTTTCCTTTCTTTTACTCGCAAATAATAAGACTTTGTTCGTTATTCCGAACAAATGTTCTCTATTCGTTTACGTTACACGCTACAATTACATAAATTATTATATTTATTATTATAAATAACTTATTTAGCGAACCGATGAAATATTATAATAACGCGATGTTCGAGATCAATTTCGTTTGTGTAATCGGTCGTCGCAATCGGTTGCTGCCTGCATTAGGAAAACGATCGATCGACTTTACTTGTATTTCTTTGATGAGACTAAATCATTACCAACACGTCACAAATCGATCATGTTATTTTCTTCATTTCATTTAATTCATAATCACCGATGCTTTTTTTATATTGCATTTATAACATAAGAAAATCCGCGTATCCGGTCCGATTTCCAAATTCTCACCGTATCCTCGAGGTGGCTTTGTTGCCGAAGCTTAAGCTTTCAAATGAAATGTGTGGCCTTTAAGCAAATCCATGCAGTGCGGTCGAATTAATCGATTACATTAACTCGACTGTACCGTAAGGACTACCGCTTAAGCTCGTAGCTTGCTATAAATTATTCAGCGGCATTATAATCTGCTTATACTAATTGCATAATTTTTCTCTTTCTCTCCTCTATTTGTTCTCGAATTAACGCAAACTAACATTTCCGTACAATCGCTAATATCCGTCAAACCGATGTGATCCCTTTGTGATCCCGTTGGAAAAAAATACCTTTGACTGCTCGTTCCTTTTGCGGCGGGGGCTCGATCTCGGAGTAGAAAGATATTTCGAAGAATCCGATTATTACGAAGCGATCGAGGCTCCGGTGGACTATCAATCGATATCTCGGTGCGAACAAGAGGAGGATAAATATCAAGAAACGTGTGGCTCATCGGTGAAAAACAAGAGCCTAATTTGGCCACCGGTGAAGCCGATCGAGGACATTACATATCCAACCGCGAGTCCGATCTGGATAGATCCAAATCCGGTACTCGAGAAACGAGGCCGTCACAACGTGCGCGACAAGCGAGCGAGTATAGTGCGAGAAGGTGCGGAAAGTAGTTGCGGAAGTCGTTGTGGTAGTGGTTGCAACGGTAGATACGAGGAGCGCGATTACGAGCGATATTCGTCATTGTCGCGGGTGAATAATCGGGAGTCAAGCATGGATCGCGCTAGTTGCGCTCAACCGTTTTATCGCAAGACCGAGACGACGGAAAGGCGACGCGAGTGTCGGCATGCGGTTTATACGCCGCGTCCGAGTTCCGCCGAGGGTGTCCGCAGGTCGTTGACACCGACGCGAATTTCCCAACCGATTCCGCGACCTTGGATGGCGACCGTGACCTCGGGAACGAGCGTTTACGGTCACGTCGAACCACCACCACCACCTCAGCCCGAATCCGAGACGATCTGCACGCAAGTATGTCGATGTCAGATAATATGCGAGAGAACATCGGGCCCTCAGGGTCCTGAGCACGAGCAGCGTCACACCTATCGCGAGGTATCCTGCGAATTGTGTCGACCGAAGCCGCCGCCGCCGCCGCCGCAGCCGCAGCCTCCTCGGGCGGTATGCCCGTACGTCAAGTCCGAGGAACCCGAGGAACCCGAGGAACCGTGCCGCCTCGAGACCGACAGCGAGGTCGTCGATCTTTCAAAGGTCGTACCACCGGACGTTGCAGTGTGTCCCAAGGGTGTCGAGAGTCAACACAATATGTTTACGGAAACGATGGAAAAAGACGTCGGCGACATACACATAAAGAAGACAACGATATACGAAAAAACTGTCGAGCTTCTGTCGCCCGAGCGTGCCGGATCACCGGAATCGGAGAAGCAAATGATGACGGCCGAACCGCCCGAAGAACCGATTTGTCAAGTAACCGCGGACGCGGAAACTGTTCAACGATGTTCCGCAACCCTCGATCGTGAAGTGGAAAACATATCCGATCGCAAAACCGTCGTAGAATCAACGGAATTATTGACATCGGCCATCGATACGGCGCGGATAATGGAAACAGCGAGAAAAGAGGAGGAAGCGAAACGTTGCGAATACGAAAAAATATGCCGGGAGGAGGAGGAGCGTCTTCGTCGTCAGGAAGAGGAGTGCCAAGAGCGAGAACGTCGCTACGAGGAAGAGAAAGCCCGTAGAAGGGAGAAGAAACGCGTCGCCTTCGGTGGCGAAGAGATGAGCCAAGTCATAGAGGAGAGTTGCCGACCGGAGGAGTGTTATCGATGCGAAAAGTACGTAAAAGACGGTACGGAGACTCCTCCGTGCGGAGAGGAGCGCTATCGTCAACTCACCGAGGAGATCGAGATTCAAGAGAATTTCGAGCGTCAACAGACGGAGGATCAGCGCCGTCAGAGTTTGAGGGAACAGGTCGAGGTGCATCAGAACATTCGCGAACAGACCGCTCAAAATCCCGAGAAACGTCAGAGTCTTCAAGAGAGACGTCTATGCGCGAGATTCCGCGATTCACCGGCGGAGAGAGAAGCCCGACAGCAAACACCGACAACGGATACTTGTCAGAGAAAGCACGTACAATTCGTCACACGGACGCAAACGGAGACAACGCGACCTTTGCCACCGAGCGCGATCAAGAACGCGACTGCCAAAGAATGGAAGTCCGAAATGGTTAACGCGCTGACGACAGCTCCATCGTGTCCGTATGCGTCGTTCGACGCTTCCGACGACGGCGAAACGACTTCGAGAACTGTTTACAAGAAGGAGATGAGATACGAGGAAACCTGCCGACCTTGTCCGTATCCGCCAAAATGCGAGGATAGGCCGGTCTCGCCGTTTCAGGATGCTCTCATGACGGCGCCGGAACGTCCGTACACGCCGCTCGGTCGCGAAACCGGCCAAGCTTTCGATAGTGTTGTCTGCGTCGACAGATCGCAGACCCCCGTTAATTCAACGACTCAAGAGGGCTACTGTCACCCGGCCGAGATTCTCTACGTCGACGATAAAACGCGAGAGGCACGCTCTAGGGAAAGAAACCTGCGTAAGGTCGAAGGACCAAGACCATTGCCAACACCGCCGATGGATCATCGATTGAGAGATTCCTCGGCATCGCCGGCAAGATCGTTATCGCGACCGGGAACACCGAAGGATCGTTCGATGATGACGGGCCTCAAAAAACCCGGTACTATACCCTCGTATCAGAGATATTTGGTTTCGATGCAGCACGACGCTGTTGAGGGATGTCCTTTCGTGCCCAGTCGTTCGCCGACGCCGAATAGATCAAAATCTCCGGCCCAAGGACCACCCGAACCTCCGGCGTGCTTCGTCAAAGCTCAAGCGCCGAGAATTCGTGAGGTTCCCGCGACACCGGTCCAGCCGGAGCATCATCGGGAGTGTGTCTCTTATCACATGCACGAGGACACTCCTTGCGGTCATCGAGCTCAGGCTTATCACGGCATACGTACGTCTTATTACACCGATGATTCACAGAACGTGTGCAAGAACAATCGAACCGATGAAAATTCATCGATCGCCGTACAAAGGGATCACGAGGATGCTCCGAGCTGCGGAATCGGCAAGGTTAATCGCGTTCAACCGTCGCTAGCGTGTCCTCTGGCTCATTGCTCGGCTTCGGAGAAATTCCCGAAGACGGGTGTCAGAGTTTTGCCGCCTTGTCCTCCGCCCGCCAGCGCGAGTCAGTCCTACGAGGTCCGTCGAATCTGTCACGAGGAGCGTAGTAGCGCTTTTACATCGAAACAATCGCAGGAGAGTAATTGTCCGAATTCCGGAGTAACGATAATGCCTTGCAAAACTATCTCGGGCTCGGGAACCAAAGCTGGAATAGTTATCATGCCTTGCGAATCTTCCGACAATTCCTCGTGCAATCGCGCGGGTATATGCGTGACGCCAACACCCGACAGATCGGGTGTTTGCGTTTCACCGATCGCTCATGGAAAATCATCGGCTAATTGCGCCAAGTCATCGGGCGGTCAACGCTCCGGCGGTTGTAACATCGATATAGGAAACTGTCCAGCCTCCGGAGTGCGCGTTGCCGCTTGCGATGACGGTTCCGTCTGCGTTGCACCATGCAAAATCCCCGGTTACGCGCCGGTTCAATGTCCAAAACCCATCTTGAAGAGTCCTTGTCCAAAAGCCGGATTGCCTTATCCCCAAATTCCCTTGCCGAACGAACCCGACGAACCCGTCAAGCCCTGCGATGGTTGTCCTATCAAAAGTCAACTGGCCGCTTGCGGGGATGATTCGACCTCCTCCCATCCTACGAACGATCAGAGCTTTCAGCCGATACGCGAGCCTCGAACTAATCTCGGCAATCAGCTTACGCGACTAACGGTACGACGTGACAAACACGTTGTACAGCTTTTCAAGCCTCAGGCACAGTCCCAATCCCAGAGCCAATGTCTCATTACCGATACTCAATGTCGATCCAACACCCAGTATCGTAATATCCAAAAGAACGTAGACCCACCAAATTTGTCGTCCCAACCGGATTTAGGTAGCGGAATTGGTGGACCAGGAGCTGGCGGTAGAAGCGGCAAGTTTGCGGGAAGTACCGCCCCGAAGCGCGGAAGAGGAATCCTCAATCAGGCCGGTGGACCCGGATCGCGTCAGCCGCTTTGCGGTCATTGCAACTGTCAAGTCAGGTAGTACTTGACACGGTGGTTCGATTATCGTCTTTTCTTTGCGTGCTTTGTTTTCTTCTTCTCTTTGCTTTGTCTTGTTGACTTTTCTTCTTCTTCTTTTTTTTTTTTTTTTTTCTCCAATAACAAAGATAAAAAACACAAGTGTCGAAGCGAACGGGAGGCCCTGCGAACAACGTTACGGAAACTCATGTTCAATTATTGTTTTATTTTGCAACAGGACTTGCATCAGTTTTTTTACTACCACAGTGTGCGATTTGTTCTTTCAACTAACCTAAGATTGCACGTTTTTGTTTTCGATAGCTAACGAAGAAAATACTAACAGCTCGAGAAACGGACAAACCTTGAAGCCAGTTTGCTGCACGTGCAACAAGGAGATCGTGAGGTTTGTAATTTATTAATTACAGCGACACATTAATGATATATTAGTGAATCTTTTTTGCACGTACATTCAAAGTCTGGAGCATTAACATTATAGGTAAATTAATATCTTTTCATATTGGAAAAAATGATGAGTTTCAAGAAGAAATAATCGGTTGAAAAAAAAGTAATGAAAGAACAAAAAATTTGTCGTGTCAATCAACTATTAATATTTTTTAAACGCATCGTGTTCCTTCTTCCGACTCGTAATTTTTTCGATGTAATTACGGCAATTATCATTGCTCTTGATATAAATTTGATATAATGCAATAGAATGGAAAAAATGATGCATGTTCCATACTAGGGGACCGTTCATCACGGCTCTCGGGCAGATCTGGTGCCCGGAGCACTTTGTCTGCGTCAACTCGCAATGTCGTCGGGCCCTTCAGGACATCGGTTTTGTCGAGGAGAAGGGTCAACTTCACTGCGAATATTGCTTTGAGCGTTTCATCGCACCGGGATGCAACAAGTGTAACAACAAAATCAAAGGCGTAAGTATCAACGCGCCGAAACTTTTTCAAGTTTTTCGGGAAATTTTCAAAATCGAATTTCTCATTTTTAGGATTGCTTAAACGCCGTTGGAAAACACTTCCATCCCGAGTGTTTCAACTGCTCATACTGCGGAAAGCTCTTCGGCAACAGTCCATTCTTCCTGGAGGATGGTTTGCCCTATTGCGAGGCTGGTAAGTTGCAAAAAACAAACAATACGAATAAACATTTGCAAGTTGCAATAATGATGATAATTATATGAATTATTCTTCCAACAGATTGGAACGAACTCTTTACAACGAAGTGTTACGCGTGCGGTTTCCCCGTCGAAGCTGGAGACCGTTGGGTCGAAGCCCTCAACAACAATTACCACAGCCAGTGCTTCAACTGCACGGTAATTAAACCTCAAAAAACTTCATTAATGATGAAGCGCAAAATAACACCTGGAATATAATAATGTTTACAGATGTGCAAGAAGAATCTCGAGGGTCAGAGCTTTTACGCGAAGGGTGGTCGTCCGTTCTGCAAGAATCACGCACGCTAAACTCGTATAATATTTACCCGAACGACGAGTATACATCACAAGCTCGTTAAACAACCACGAAGAAAAAAAGGAAGAAAAAAAACAATGTCACGTGTTTGTACCGCGGTTATTGTTATTTATTGTTATTAATATTCATTTTATTCTCTTGCATAGTTTTAAGCCAAAATGAATTTTAAACTAACCCGCTGCTATGCGGCGAACGAGCGAGCGAGCGAGCGAGCGAGCGACATGAGATGTTGGATGAAAGAGATCGATGATCCCGAAGACTGCGAAAGGGCATATCGGCGTTTTTTTTTTTTTTTTTTTTTTTTATCAACGTTTATCGTACAAAGACGTACATTAGTAGAATGATTTACTCATTGGGCATGCAATTACGCTTTGTAACAAGAACGCTTTTTTCCTCGTTCTCAAACCGTTACCCGTGTTTAACTTGTGCACACAAACGAAACGAATGGCATAAAATATCGAGCTTCCGTGACGATTCGCCTCGGAGTGTAATAAGAATAGTGCTTATTCGTGGTCGCGTGTCTTTGTCGTTCGTAACAACAATGCGTATAATTAACCGCGAACTTAGCCCGGTTTATAAAACGATTTTCGACTCGATATAGTCGAAATCGTTAGCTCCGGTAACCACAGGGTCGTTACAAAGACGTAAATAACATTGAGCAAAAACGGCTCAAACGGCTATATACCTCTTAGACAAACCGTCTATCGAGCGATGAATCACGCAAAGGTCATCGGTACAATTACAAATTACGCTAAATAATTAATCCTCGGTGCATCGCGCGATTGCGCGCGCTACTTTGCTAATCCGATATCTCGATCGTTAAACGGACGTGACTCCGCGCGAAATCCGCCGACCGCTAAATAGTTTCGGCAGACTCGCTCGCTCGCTCGCTCGCTGGCTTTAAACTTTTCGAATATTTCGTTATCGTCGAGACACGCGACAGGGACGCGACAGCGATGAACGAATGGACGCGAGAGTATGTGAGAAATTTCAAGATTAAGAGATATTATTGTTGGGAACGAGTGTGATTCGAGTCTTCGATTGATTATTTTTTACTGCGAATGCGCAGTCTAAGATTTCATTCAGATTTGAGTGCGATGTATACGCGAATAGCTTTAATTAACGATTATCTTTTCAATTAAGAAAGTGTGCAATAACGGCACGACGCTGCTGGTAATAGTCTCGAATTCAATGCAAACACATATAATTTCCAACTAACGCGATAACGATTGCTTTGCGAACGAGGGACAACGATAAACCCGCTAAATGCTAAATTCTCGACGACGTTGCTAATCGAGATAACTTGCCAATACAGTCACAAATTAAATGCGTTTACGCGTTAATCTTTGGCATGTTATATATGTACGAGTATAATTTAGTTGTTAAGCTTTTAAGCTATTCTATATCTATTGACGAACCGAAAGCCGTCAGGCTGAAAGTTTCGAGTGAAAGAGATGCGTACTTGGCAGAGGAGAGAAAGATCGAACGCGACTTTTTTTTTTTTTTTTTTCGCTTCGAGTAAACGATCGAACAATCACGTAGATCCTAGACGATGAGTGCAGTCGCAAATGATGGCGACTGTGAGCCAAAATACGAGTGCCGAACATTCGGGAAAAGCCTATGTAGCAGTGTTACGTGTTGCTTAAAAATAAACTGATTCAAATGTCAATTTTTGTTTCATTCTCATGTAGATAAATATATTTAATAGAAATTCTCTTTGCTTTGAGGAAAAAATATATTTAAGCTCGTAGTATTATTGATCAATCCGGAAACACGAATAAAGAGTAAACGACTATTTTCCACGTTTTATTACGTGTTTCTGTATGCAAATTATCTCCTCGAGGATCATTTTGAGAATTTCGATGTTATCGATTCGATCGAAAAGAAAGAAAAGAAAGAAAAGAAAAAAAAACAGAAAAGCTAAAACGGAAGCTCGAATCTTGAAGTTTTTTCTTCTTCGCTGTCGTCGCGAGTTCGAGACGGTAAGAGGGAGGATAATTTGTCGAGGAAAAGGTCATTCGCCCATCGTCGTCTGAACGATTTCGAAATGCCTGCAGAGCCGGTGGCACGAACCGCGACAGAATCGGGGAACGTCACCAGTCTGTCGTACTTTGCGTTCGAGGAAGGAAGTACTCGTCGTTCGGTCTCTGAATAGGTACGATTCATCGATCTGCCGTAACCGTAACCTTCGACACTACCCCGATAGGAGCTGCACGCAAGAGGAGAACGAGACTCATAGACAAAACTCCGCGCTTTCCAGCCTCATTTTCAAATATCTCTATCAACCTTTTCCTCGTGTCGCACAATTTTGTTTGTTTGTTTGTTTCCCAATGAAACGCGTAATCGCCTTTCATTGAATTTTTTTTACCGACCCAACGCAATTTTCATTTTACGATTTAATTCATACTTTTGAAGCAATTTATTTTCAATTCTGTCGAAAAAGTAAATAAATATCTATTATTTCTGCGGCATAAAAAGTGTTTGAATTATTTCGTTTGTATAGGAGTTCCGATGACGAATGTAAAAACGATGTGCAACAATTAATAAGACAATCCACCTGACGTTTTACAGGGATTATACAACGTTTCATGTGACTCGTAACGTTTAATATGACGAAATAAACCAAGTGGTACGCGGTACTTACTGTCCGCGTCAGCCGTCACTGGGGCTACCCTGACCTTTCTAATAATCGTTCATGCGACAAAGAGCTCCACGCGACGTAAGAAAAAGTTTGGCAGTGATACCGCGGCTGTGCCTGTCTACTTCGATGTCATACTGCGGGACAATAGTTAATATTATGCCGGTATGGCTCATTCGTTTCCACGGTGAACAAGACGAAACGTTCTTCCAGTTATACTACTTTTGCAACATCCTCGCCAGTCACTGTTTTCTCACATTCGCTACTCGACGGCTCGCGAGGAGCGCGCTATTGCAGAATATCTACATAAACAAAACTCGTCGTAACAATCGAATGAAAATCTTCAGATTTTACAATAAGCACGAAATAGAATATCCAGTATAGTGAAATAACAAGGTGTAAGTAGATACTTGTGTGAAGCGGCATTTTACAAAAGCCGGAAACTTCGTCAAAAGAATGCCATTGCGTGCCTGGAACGCGAGCGTGTTGCTTCCGAAGCTTTCGTCTATAATATATCCATTCTCGTGGAATATTCATTGTATCCGCTTGTGTATCTACTTCTCGTATAATTTACAACAGAGTTTTTACTTTCGCCAAGTAAAAAAATATTTCTATAAATTTCTTTATCTTATTCTTCATCATCGACATTAGACGCATGAATAATTGCTTACAATTCCTTTCAATTAAAAGATCGCGCGATCAATTTTTTTTCAACATCGATCTCAAGAGCCTCTCTATATACGATCGTCGAGTGTCTCACCCGAGCGTGTTGGAGAAATATTGAAAAACAAAGAAAAAGTTTAACCTATTTGTGGACACGCGCATTGTATTTTTGTTCCGTATAAGCTCGTGAAATCTCATTGGGTGCGTGCGTGTAACCGAGTTGTTCGCAACGTGACCTCTTTCGGGCGAAAACAAACGTGCATTGACGCGCTTCAACACACTTGTGGCTCGAGGTCGACGTAGGACTCGTTGCGAACCGACTTTTGCCAATTCCCTCTCGTCGTGATAACCGCACCACTTCACCTCAGTACCACTACGTACGAGTAGACTTTCATGCCCTATAACGCCGCCGTTATACCGACTACGCGGCACCGTTGCCTTTTTAACCCTTTCAAGTATGGTAACATGACGATTATCGATTATAGACGAGAATACCCAATAATACATTGTTATTAACGCGATGAATATCGAAAATTACGAACGAATAAAAGAAAAATGCTTACGACGATTGATGTATCATATACTTCGAAGGGTTAACGACACGACACTGGGAAGGGTTGAACGTAAACAAAAAAACAAGCCAATACACGAACAGACGAACGTGTGACTAAAGAAGTAAACACTTTGCAGGCGATTCAGCGATTCTTTGCCTGGGATGGCAATGAACTGTTCGGAGGGTCCGTTTGTATTCAGACTAAACGAAAACGGCAGTGGACCGCATCTTTTGGTACAGGTAATCTTTATTTTTCCACCGAAATTTCACTTTAAATGACGATGGCACAAGGAAATTTCGCGTTCCGATCGAGGAATATCGTCGTTGTCTATCGGAGTTTTTGTGGCGCGCGTTGATAAAATCGCGACTGACACTTGTAACGAAATATTTCGATTTCACGATACTATGTACCTATTACACGGATAGACGAAAATCATTTGATGACGACGAAAGGACACCCGGAGCCTGTTTACGCGAGCGAATATCTTTGGAGCTGTCATGCTGCTGCAACTGTCGCTCACGAATAAACTTGCTCCATATTTTCACTCCTCGCTACTTCCGGCGCCACCGAGCCCGAAGCGTTTCGCGTTTCGCGTTTCGCCCCTTTTTTGGTCTTTCAAAGTGGGGGAACATTTTTTTTAACGCAATACAGTGGAACACGCTTCCGTGAGAAAAAAAAATTTCATTTTCATCATTGCAACGCAGATTATCCAATTATTCAAACGAGAGATTGATTAATTTCAAGGAAAACGTACTCGTCCAGTTGATCGCTATACAAACTCTGTAAAGGCATTTGTCGATCGAAAAAAAAAACAGCGTCGTAATAACGAATTAATATGGTACGATGAAGAAATGATTTATAGATTACGTATAATAAGGACATTGCTGATTTGGTTTGTCGATAAACCGCGAGAAAGTTGTG
The DNA here is from genome assembly GCA_934046635.1 of Buathra laborator. NCBI lineage: Eukaryota > Metazoa > Arthropoda > Insecta > Hymenoptera > Ichneumonidae > Buathra > Buathra laborator. The sequence goes on from OW203894.1 coordinate 24,678,383, forward strand.
TTTCGGGGTTAAGGGAATAAAAATAAATAAAAAAGAAAGAAAATTGTCTGAATCGAAGGGAGTTGTTGTTTCGTGCAAAGCAAGTAGGGTAGCGTGACACAGCGTTTACCGATTTAATTGTAATTACGTAGCCGCCCCACTCGCCAGATATATCCCCGTCAGAGCTTAATGCTCTAATGACACGACAAAAAAATCAAGGACGCTCCGTTCCACTTTTACAAACTTGTACCTCTCGCTTTCATTAGACATGCTATATGTTATATTGTTAGATTAACGAATAATCTGCATGGATATAAATCGAGAATACGTACATGCAGGTGTGCATCGAACGAGGCTGGCGGGAATATCCGGCGGAAAACAGCTCGTTGAACAAAGATCGGTGGAACCTGTGGTGGAAATCCGGAGGTTTTCCATCGACGCATTACAAGAGTTTACTGCCGTGGCAGGTACTCGAAATAAGGGTTACGAAAAATATAATCGTTTTTCACGCTTATATGATAAATTATTTCGCAGTTTGTCAATCGAATACCAAAGGGAAGTTCGATCTGCCGAAAGGACAATCTCGTGAGGCATCTCAAGTGCATGAAAAAAGTTTACGGTTCTATTTACGATATAAGTCCTCTCGGTTATAATTTACCTTCGGAATACACGAAACTCGCGGCGGACTGCAGTCGTTTCGAGAAGGACGAAAGAGTTTGGATTTGCAAGCCCGTCGGCCAGAGTCAAGGCCGCGGAATTTTTTTATTCAGGGTGAGAAAAAAAACACGAGCGACGCGTTGAGAAAAGAAAAAAAGAATGAATAGGTATTTATTGTTTTTGTCGATCAGAAACTGAGCGATCTCACTTACGACAGCTCGGCCGTTGTCCAGAGATACATCGAAAAGCCACTTCTTATCGGCGGCTACAAGTTCGATCTTCGCCTGTACGTTTGCGTGCCCTCTTATAGACCTCTAACAATTTATCTCTACAAGGAAGGACTCGCGCGTTTCGCGACTGAAAAATTCTCCTTGGAAAGTCTCGACGATCCATTTCGCCATTTGACGAATTTTGCTCTAAACAAATTGGGACCGGGTTACTCGAGAAAAAAAGAACGAATCGGCGCTGGGTGCAAGTGGAGCTTTCGACAATTGAGAAGATATTTGGAACAATCGCGCCAATACGATTGGTTTATGTGGCAAAGAATCGCTTGTCTTGTCAGCCTTACGATATTGAGTCAAACCGCCGGAGTGGCCAAATCATCGAATTGCTTCGAATTCTTTGGTTTCGACGTTCTCATCGACGAAAACCTTAAACCGTGGCTGTTGGAAGTAAACAAAACAAAAACGAAATTCTGCTCTTTTGTTTTTTCTCGAAATGATTATCGATTATCATACAACATTGGATTTCGATTGATCGACAGGTGAATGTCAGTCCCGCCCTCGGCAACGATTGCGAAGTAGATTCCGAAGTGAAGAAACCATTGCTCCACGATCTGTTCGATCTACTCGGACTTCCGGTTTGCAATACGGGACTGTCGCTTTTCAAGATATGGAGTTCGGCAAGTCGAATTCCCACGGGAAACGAGAACGACGAGGAATATTACAATTGCAAGTTTTTTCAGACACGTTCAGAGTCGAAAAGGAGAATGAATGGAGAAAGCGTAAACGGACTCATCGACGATTCCAGTCCGGCGGAGACTCGTCGCATGGTAACGTCCGGATTATAAATTCGTTCGAGTTGGAAGTCGTAAGTTCGTTTTGTTATTGTTATACACAGCTTCGAGATTCGGACGATGGCGGCCCGACTCGGTACAATCCCCTTCTCTTCGTCGAGAAGAGCTTTCGTCGAGGTTTCAAAGGGACGACGACGACGACGACGACGACGACGACGAGGAGCAGCAATGACGGGGTATCGGGTGGTGGTACGCCGATATGGGACAACGGTAAAGATTGGAGAAATCCAACGACGAGCGAAGGTGGTTGGATTAGAATTTATCCGTTTACGAGTCACCAATTGTCAGAGACTACGGAATTTGGCCAATTTCATTCGGCGCCAAGAGGTCCCAGCGACAGAGAGGTCAAAAGCAGCGTTCTTTCCATTCAAAAGTAAATAATCATTCTTATCTCTGTCCGACTATGATAACTTTTTTCACATTACTGCCATTACGGGGGGCTCATTGGTTAAATTTATTTTTCAACATTATTTTATTATTCTCGTCGCAGATTCGTCAAAGTTGCCAAAGACGTTAATCGAGAATTCGGTAAACAGGGAGACGAGCGATGCAACGAGATTCTAAGAAGAGCGTTCGATATGACTACGGAAATTTGGCTCCCGGAGAAATGACCCTCGAGATTTCGTTGTACATACGCATCGCTGTAGACTAAGTTGGTGTTTTTTTGTGTTTTTTTTTTGTTTTTCTCTGCGGGTCTCTTCGAGCGGATCGATCGTAAACTAAACGGAGCAGCTATTTCACTGTCGCGTTCGAGATTCAATGGAAGCTTTAAAAAAAAAAAAAAAAAAAACGAAAATGATATACGTGCAACTCACTTGCAAGGAAATACTCGATTTATTCGCACGAATAGTTTTATTACATTGTTTGTTTTTCGAGTTAAACTCCCTTGGCAGCCAATCTCTTGTCGCGTTCCTCCGCGATGGAGAGCTTGACACCCTTACCCTTCGGTAGACTGACGTAAGCTTTGGCTCCCTTGCCGATTATGAAGACGTTGTTCAACCTTTATGGATGTGAAGAAATCCAAATTATACGATACGCGCGCGTTTACGGCGTTAGACCAAAAATCTTGTTATAATTAACGAATTTGTGCTCTCCTTGGGTAGTACAAAAGGACCATTGTATCGGTCGATCAGTGACCTTTGAGAAGAGTACTTTTTATGTTGGCCCAACTATTGACTGCGTTCAACTTTTAAAACTCGTCGACACAGCTTCGATATGGCCAATGAAAATCGTGTTCAATGAAAATAATAATAAACAATAAAGAAATAATGTAAATTAAAGAAATTACCTAGTAGCGAAAGTGTGTCCTTGAGAATCCTTGATGTGGCAAATGTCGAATGATCCGGGATGACGTTCGCGGCTGACAACGGTACCGACACGTCCCAAATTCCTTCCACCAGTGATCATACACAAGTTACCTGACGAAAAAACACCGCATATTAAGACAGATACAGCGCGTGGTGTTTATTCGTGGCAAAATCAATTGCAAGGACTTGTCGATGGTATAAAAATCGGAAAAAATTCATGCATATTAAAGGTACTGAAAAGAGATTCATTTTACATAATAATAATTGCAAAATGTTATTGACAAATTGATGAAAAAAAAAAAAAAAAAAAAAAAAAAAAAACGCACAATTGTTCAACACATTTCTGGTAATCCAACCCCGTTTTCATTTCGTTCGTTTCGATTCGTTCATTTTTCCGAATACGTATGAATTTTTTCAAATTTTCATCTTCAATTTGCAATGTTTTTTTTTATAAGGAAAAATTCATGCGTAAAAATTAACGAATCATTTTCATAACAAAAAAAAAGTTGGCTTACCAGAAATTTGTCCAACAATAATTTTTTTCCATCAATTTGTTAATAACATTTTGCAATTATTATTATACATTAAGGAAATTAGAATTGTCGCTCACCAGAGTCGAAACGAATGGAGTCGAGAATTTTGCTGGTGGCAATGTCCAGCTGGATAGTGTCGTTGACCTTGATAACAGGGTCCGGGTAACGAACGGTCCTACCGTCGTGCGTTACCAGGAATGGAATTCCCTTGGGTCCCGTCTGCACTCGCTTGACCTTGCAAAGCTTGTACTGAAAAATAAAAAAAGGAAAAACATTTAAAAAAAAAGTATAGAAAAGACGAGAGAGGCGTGTTTCTAAACGCCTCTGTAAGAATGGCTAAAAATGTCGATCCGTCGGACTCGCCTTAGCTTCGTCGTCTGTAATTCTGTGAATGGTGAAACGTCCCTTAACATCGTAAATCAGACGGAAGAATTCGCCAGTCTTTTCGATGGTTATCACGTCTGAAAAAGATTTTTATTTTTCAATAGTACATAAATTATGGATAAATGCATTTTTTAAAATTGTTTTGTATCCTCCTTGGGTAGTACAGAAAGAATAAGGAAAAAATTCAATCTGCGACCTTTGTGGAAGGAAGGATTATTCTTGGCGCAATTTTGACTACGACGCTTTGAAAAAGAAAAGGGTATAGCTTCGAATCGGCCGTTTTTTTTTTGTTCTTTTTTCTTCTTTCGACTCACCCATGAATCCGGCAGGATAGTTGGGGTCAGTACGGATTTTGCCGTCGACTTTGATCAGACGCTGCATCATAATTTTTGTCACTTCGGAGTTGGTGAGAGCGTACTTTAGCCTGTTACGCAGAAAGATGACGAGAGGAAGCGACTCTCGTAGCTTGTGAGGCCCGGAGGACGGTCTGGGGGCGTAAACGCCTCCCAATTTGTCCAACATCCATGCCTTTGGCGCATTGAGACGCTTCAAGTGCTTTTTGGGTCCTCGGGCCTGAACAATTCAATTCATTTATCGATCTGTATTCTTCGCATGTATCCGAATTTTATTCCACTAAAAATATATTTTATCCGCCTTTTCAATCGCGAGTTAGCTATTTAACAACGCTTTTTACTGTCATCAATGAAATTTCGAACGTTAAGCGCGCAATGCAAACCGCAACGGGTGTACATACAAAACCACGAGAGAGAGAAACACCGTGATACACGCTCGCGTTTACAACGATTTATCGCTTACTTCGTTTCGTATTTACGCGCAAATACACAAACGTAATTGCACTTTGATATATTCACAGTATTTTCGACAATGTGTTACAACTTGGAATAACCGCACGTGAACGATGTCGACGGATTTCGTCTTATCGAGACGAAGCAAACTTACCATCTTGGATCTCTAAACGGAAAAGACTCTGACGGACCCGGGTATGGGAGAAGAACGATCGCGGCGCCGGTACGATCGGCCATTGCGTTGCGGTTGCCGCGTCAACTAAAACGCAGAGACGGGGCGACGGAAGTGTTAGTATTTTTTAAATTCGCTATTGGCGCGACGAGTGTTTCGACGTTTCTCAATATTTTAATTAGACGAAAAGCTTATCGTATTATGATTAAAAAAAAAAGCAAAATCATTCGCTCTTCGTTGATAATGATTTACGATTCGACTGGACAATAAGAGAATACGGAATACGGGAAAATAAGAACTGGATAACGCGACGCAGAGTTAATTTAGTTGCATGTTTCATATTCAAGATGAAAAAAATACAGACGGTATAAATAGTTATTCGATCGCTTTGACGATATCGTCGAGTAGACTGGAAGCTCCGATGCGAAAGTAACGTTTGTTCAACCATCGATTGCCCAATTCTTCTTTGACCAAAACTAACCACTGTAGAGCTTCGGCCTGAGTCTTTATACCGCCAGCGGGTTTGAATCCGACCTGAAATAAACTAAATTAAATTAAATTAAAAAAAAAAAAAAGAGATGACAAAGGAAGAAGAAGTAAATAAAAAAAATAGTACCATTCTGTTTGTCCGTCTGTAGAAATCTCGTATAGCTCTGCACATTACTATACCCACCGGTAGAGTAGCATTAACGCTCTCTTTGCCCGTAGAAGTCTTGATAAAATCTGAACCTGCGTACATAGCTATCATAGACGCCGCGTAAATGTCACCGAGACTCGGCAATTCTCCGACCGCTAAAATACTCTTCATGAGCGCATTGCCGCAGACTTTTCTCATAGTTAAAAGTTCTTGGTAAAGATCATCCCAATAGTGCGCCAAAGCCAGAGATCTGTCTATCGCAACATCTATTTCGTCGACTCCCAACGAAACGGCGTATTCTATTTCTTTGAGACGCGAATCCAGCGGATACTGTCCCGTTGGAAATCCGGCTGCTACTGCTCGACGAAAAATAAATAATTTTTACAAAAAAAAACGTATTTGTATGATTTATTTGTGTATCCGTACCGGTAGCCACTTTGACACAATTTTCTTTGTCAATCTCATCGGCCTGAGCGGCCTTCAGCGCGTCGATCGCGACTGTCGCTTTAGCCGGATAAACGCACACGGCGGCCGTGCGGATCGTCTCCGGCCAATGAAAGTTCGCTTCTAACGCGTTTGCCGCCTGTAATAAGTCGGAAAGGTTATTCGATTATCGACGAATGTACGAGACGTTGTCGAATTATTTCGCACCTTTTCGCACAATGCTTCTACATTTGTCGCGGTATCATCTCCGCTCAATGTAGTTAAATCTATGCATGTTATCGCTCTCAAGAGCCAAGCGACTCTGTTATCTCCTTGTATTGTACTCGCTTTGTAAACGATCTGCTTTGCTTTGTCATTCACAGCGGGCTCGTTGATGCAAACATTTTTCCATTCCGAGTCCGGCAAATCCATCAACTCCGACATTACCGGCATTATTAATTAATTCTTTTTTTTTATTTCTCCTCCTGAATTTAATAATAAATTCACCGCCGAGACTCGATGCGCGAGGACTGTGTCTAGTCTATAATCGTTCTCGTCTCAGCTGATCTCAAACTGCTGATAACGATAAATGGCGGAGAAACACGCGCAATTGTCGAGAGCGCGAAATTTAAAAACTCGATGAAATAGTTGTTATGAATAATTTTCTATCCTCACGTCGAAGATTCGATTACATCGGCTAAATCGACCATTTCAATTTATTTCATATTTACAGACGCAATATTCTTCGTACACGTAATAAATAAATAAATAAATATCTAAAGACGGTATATTGAGGTATGTACGTCGATATAATAATGAGCATAATAATAACGAAATCAAATGACTTTTCAAACTACTCATTCGTCCGAATCGGATAGTTTCTTTCTATGGCGCATCAACGTTATCTCTGTCGCTCCCACTGATCCCAATATTCTTTCGTTTGCATTTCCGAGAGCCTGGAGACCGTTCGATCGAAAGCAAACAGTTCCTCTTCGCCGGTAAAAATGTTTGATTTGTGATCCTCCTGATATCGAAGCGAATAATTCCAATTAATTCTTTCAACGCAATAGAAAAATTCATATTTCTCGCCGTTTTTTTTTTTTCTTTTTTTTCCCAACTCACCGAACCCACGGAAATTTTTAAATCGTCCATTAGCATTCGTTTCTCATCGGTATATTCGACGTCGTCTTCGGCAACGAATAATCTAGTGTGCGGCGCTGCAGCCGATACAACGACTCTGACCTGCAACATTGGTGATAACGATCGTATTAAAAATAGATAAATCGTTATAATCCAAGTGTCATAACTAAATCTCACTCTATTGTCGTATAGCGTATCAATGAGCGTAATGAATCGTCTGGCTTGAGACTTGAGCTTCAAGCTTAACAGTGGAACGTCTCTTATAATAATCGTGTGGAAGGCTTGAGACATTTCGAGATAGTCGCTCGCACCCAGAGCCTGAAAATTCAAGGGATTAATATTTCGTACGAAAATTCGGAGAAAATTCATATGTGTACGAAATATTTCCTGTTTTCTTACCCTATCGCACAGCTCGTCGAACGTCGAGTCGATAACTTGGCCACAAGTTTTTTTGAACGACACATTTCGTCCTTTTATTGACAAGACTTTTGGCCGCACTATATCGTTTTCCATTGAGCATAAATATTTGAAAAGTTTGTCAACAGAATCATCGGCATCTTGTCCCTTTCTAAAAAAGTATTCGCGACAATATTAATCATCGTTCTCTCAAATTTACAAAATTTTCATTGAATCGTTACGTACACAAAGTAACTTGAATTTTTGCCACCGCTTCCCTTCGATCTGTAATCGACTCCCGAATCCAGAGTAACGCTTTCACAGTGATCTTTCAATACTTTAATGAACGGCACAAAATTTCCTCTTTGCAAGCCATTTTTGTATAGATCGTCGGGCGATCGATTACTCGTCGCAACGACTATCACACCGTTGTTGAATAACTCGGCGAAGAGACGCTTCAAAATCATAGCATCCGCGACGTCCGTTACCTGTCAAGTTTATTTCAGTTTATAATACGTTACTCTGACTTTGATCATTATTTCGTTATCGTTTGCGTGCTTCTACCTGAAATTCGTCGAAGCATAGTAGCCATGCTTTCTGAATGATGACCGAGGCTACCGGGGGAATAGGATCGAACGGTTCAAGTTTCGTGCTGTGAGGATCTCGCGTCATGCCTTTCTTTGCTTCGTGTATCGCGGCGTGTACGTCCAGCATGAATTTGTTGAAGTGAACACGTTTCTTATTTTCAGTCTAGCGAAGGCGGAACAAACAAATAAAATGTTACATCCCAATGTTAGTTAGCTAAGCGCGATTGGTACTGCATATGGAAAGCCATAATCTCATAGAGGCACCTGTACATCTCACAATTATTTCTTTTTTCTTTACATTCCCCCCCCCCCCCCCCTTTCGTACTTATTATTTCTTTTAATTGTTGCAAAACATTCTCCTAATTGACAATGAAAATGACAATCGCTACAGTTTTCATTATCGACAGTAGTATTTTATGTTGACTTGAAATACAACTGAGTTGCGCCGCTTTTGCTTTTTATCTTTGACCGAATCTTTGGCTCCCCATGTGCAATAAAGGAGAAATAAGAAGTGAGATACCTGACAGCAATTATAGAATAGGTCCATCAACATTGTTTTACCTCCGCCCACTGCTCCGTAAAGGTAGATTCCCTTTGGCGCTTTTTTCTTTTTCTTTCCACCCCAACCCAGCAATTTGCCCAATAAATTAGGCTTCTGCGGTTCGTAGTCTCGTATCTCGTTGAATACCCTTTGCAGGCCCTTTGCAACGCGCATTTGATAATCGTCCTCTATGAGATCGCCCTTTGATATTTTGTCTTTCAAAACATCGATAGGGCCGCCATTAGCGATTCCTCTTGAACAAATAACTTGTCGAGAATGTGCCAATGAGTACGCGACACGATCCAAGCCTACGCATTTGGTACGCATAAAACACGCCATTATCTGCGGCATTGCCTGAAAGATTAAACGTCAAATTTCTCGTTACATAAGTCACTGGTTATTACATTTTTTATCAAATTTATTATACATTTTTTTTTTTTTTTTTTTTTTTTTTTTTTTTCATTTTTCTTAAAAAATCTAAATGAATCTCTTCGGATTGGTTGAATGAAAATGATAACGAAACAATACATGGACGAAACTTACGTCCGAAATGTGTTCTTACCATCGTGTGTCGCACGCCTATGTCAACGTATCACTTCAAGGAAAAACGTGCGCAAACATTTTTCATCCAAGGTGATTCATTTTCAACACTTCCCGAGTCAATATCGAATACATTTTTTCATTTCGATAAGTCAAAGCGGCTCATAAATAAAAATTGGAAATATTATTTCTCGATTTGTCGACTCCGCTCTGAGGTTTGCGGATTCTGGCGGATTCATTCGAATCTGTCACATGCTTTTTTTTTTATTGTTGCATCTTCTTCTTTCTCCTTTTTGCTGGTTTTATTATGCCTCCCCCGGCCAAGTACCATTCGAGAGATCTTCTTTTCTTCTAGAGCGACGTCCTTCTGGAGTAGGGATTTTTTTGTTTTTTTCTTTACGTTACCCCACATTGCGCCCCAGCGCTCTTCGGTCACGGCGGGACGGTTCGCAGCTTGACCGACGAGGAGCGGAAATTCGAATAGAATAGGATGTGGAAGAGTTATTATTACCTTGGGAGTATGTTTACGATTTAACAACTATTTTCTAATTTAATAGCAGCATTTTTTTTTTTTTATGTTTTAATTAATTAATTTTTTTTTCAAATTTATTCCTTCTTTCATTACTAGCTCTCGTGCCCTATAATCTATGGCGCTGTCCAACGATTCTAGCGCAGTCCTACCTTAAAAAAGACATTGCGATAATATATCGATATATCGAAATCGTGAAGCCAGTTTTCGTAGCAAATCAGAATCGTGCATTACAGTTTGAAGTGCGCGTTGGAAATTCAAATAGTGCAATGGCGGGATAAGTGGCGGCCTTATTACGGTTAACAGCGGATCGATGTTGTGTCATAATGATATAAAGAGGTTAGGGTTCGAAGGGAATGGCAAAATCGTTCGGGAAGACAGCAAAGAAGTACATACAGTAGCTAACTTTGGTGGACCTCGTAGATAATTCGATCATCAATTATTAAAATACAGACGCCGTCAATAAAATTTAGTTCTGTATAGTGCGCGAAACATCTGATTTTTTCGATTCAATAAAATTATTTTGTACCGTTAAATAGCTACATTATCGATGGACTCTTATTACAATGTAGAGTGTAAGAAAGCAGCCAACTTTAGGGGCTCGACGGAATGTTTTAGTACAAAAAAATAGGTACTCCATATACACGATTTCAATCGATCGAAGAAAAAAAATAGGTGCGCTGTTGACAGACTTTCACTGCTATGAAGAGTATAGAGAGCAGTCCATGTCATTGGCTCGGTAGACTTTTTTTGGACAATAAAATAGATACACTGTCATTAGGATGTTAATTGTGCGAAGAGTCTAAGATATGGCTCATTTCAATGAATCAAAGACAAAAAATTCTTTGCATGAAATATAGGTACGTTGTCGATAGACTTTCTGTCCTACGTAGAGTGTAAAAAATAGCCAATTTCACTTACCCAATAGACATTTTTTTAACAATTAATTAGATACTCTGACACTACAATGTCAACTCTGCAAAGAGTCTAAAATGTGGCTCATTTCAATGAATGGAAGACAAAAAATTCTTTGTATGGAAAATAGGTACGCTGTCAATAGACTTTCTGTCCTACGTAAGAGTGTAAAAAACAGCCAGTTTCAGTTATGCGGTAGACATTTTTTGAACAATTAATTAGACACGCCATCCCTACAATGTCAACTCTACGAAGACTCTCAAATGTGACTCATTTTAATGAATCAAAGACAAAAAATTCTTTGCATGGACAATAGGTACGCTGTCAGACTTTCTGTCCTACGTAGAGTGTAAAAAAACAGCCAATTGTAGTGACAGTCAAATTCTTTGAAGAATAAATTGGCCACTGCTTTTTACATTCTACTACATCGGGCAGAAAGTCTGTCACGGCATACCTATTTTACCAGGTAAAAAATTTATTTTCTTCGATCCATGAAAATGAGCCGCATTTTAAGTTATTCGCAGAGTCCTTAGAGTTAGTATGTTTATTGTTACCATAAACATATTAACTGTGTGTGTCTATCTGCAGCGTACCTGTTATATTTGATAGATACGCTGCCGATAGACTGTCAGTTCCACGGACAAAATAAAAAGCAATCAATTGAAATAGCTCGATAGAAGTTCTTCGTTTGATGGAAGAAGTAGAGTAGCAATAAATCGTGAGTTCCAAGTAATCTCCAGAATAACTAGGTTGGCGTGGACAGTAGAATTGTTCCGTATTATAAACTAGGTACACTGTTCACAGTACATGGATTTTACAAAGAGTCTGAAGAAGAGATGATTTTAGTGAACTGCAAGGGAAGCATATCATGAAGTAGCAATACAATCGCATATTAAGGGAATGGTTTCAAAAGCCTTTCGTTTAATGAAATATTGATGCACTGCTGGCAAGACATTTTGATTTGTGTCAACGTTAAAATGTTAAAAAAACGCTTAAAGAGCGCGAGCGAAGCGAGTGCGTTGGTGCTAGTATGTGTATAAAGCAGCTTTCGCTCGGCAGAACCATCATCGATAAAAACCGTCGCGGAATACTTAAAAAGCGCTCTGAAGCTGCGAGCAAAGAGAATCTAATTTTAAAAGAAGAAAGAACCAATATTTACGTATTAAGGAATCTAACATGTAAGAATGACTAAATATAAGATGATGAAAAATGTACCGAATACTATGAATAAGAAAAATATGTAATAATTTCTGTCAACGCCGAAGAGATACTCCAACAATGGAGATTTGTATGGGATTTTTATCCCAAAAACAAATAAATCACTTTATATATAGGAATTACAACAATACATATTAAAGATAAAGTAATTTATTCAATTCTAAAAAATATATTTTACAGAAGACAAGTTTTCCAACGCCAATGCTTACAGAGCCATTATAGCTCTCTTGAGTGCACGTTCTTTGTTTTTCGTAACTTTTCGCTTCTGCTTTCGCGTTCTGGTTGCGTCTCTGAATAATTGTACACCCTGACGTTCCTCGATGGCGCGTTGGGTGTACGCCAAACCGTAAAGATTATAGCCGATTGTATCCTGCAAATAAAGGACGTTTTAATATTTGTGATTTTCAAAAAAAAGTCCTAACAAACGCGTGAAAATGATAATAAACAAATGCAAAACTATGAAGGTAATAATTTTTCTTTCAATAACACAGAAAAAGCTATTTCTTTGTGAATTTATATCAATAGTTGAAAAAACGTCTGAAAATATTTAACATTACAATATCTTTAACACTTGTGTAATGTCAAAGATTTTCAGACGTTTCTTTAACTGTTGGTACAAATTCGCAAGGAATATTGAAAGAAATATAACGCGTTCGTTAATAATAGTTATTAACATCCGTTCTTTAAAATTATTACTATTATAATATAAATTTGTGGTATTTAAGGATTTCGGAACAGTAATGTTTACCCTCAAAGAAGATATTCGCTTCATCGCTAAACTCCTGACTTCTTCAAGTGTCGTCAAGAGTTCCGAATTCGCGACGATCGGTCCATGATGAGCTTGTATAAGACTCAGAGCCAATCGCCCTACCATTTCCGCCTGCGACTCGCTTTTCAATAATGTTGGAAGCGCTTGCAAAATTTCACATGCCGCCGAGTACGGTAAGAGCATTAAGGTCTCCTCGAGATCGCTGGAAGAAATTTAACTCTATTACGATCATCTATTCGTTGCATCAATTATTCACTATATTGTTATTAACTTCTTTTTCTTTCGATAAATACCTCGCCCTCACACGTTTCAGTGTTTCAAGCAAAAACTCTTCGGTGGTCGAGCAATTGTGGGCCTTCATAAGCATAGGACAAGGTGGCGGTGGATTCGGCGGTTCAACAGCCGCCAATTGTTCTCTGTATTCTTTAGTCACGTCCAGACATTCCAGTATAAGTTCAGCTGCTTTTTCGGCATTAGCGGTTTTTCTCGATGGCAATAATTGCTGTTTTTGTCCTTTAACCACCGTTGTTTCGCCAGTAGCCAAATCATTTTCTTGCTTCTCACGTTCTTCCTCCGCTTCGTCTTCCAGTATCAACGGCTCTGACGAACGTTCGTACAATCTAACGACTTTGTCCGAACCGCAGGATGCGACGAACATACCATTGGGAGAAACAGCGCAGTTCCAAGCCTCTCCGGAGTGTCCCTACATTTTTTTTTAAACCTTTGGTCAATATATTCGTTCGACGAATGTGCAAAATATAATTTCACGTCCATCGCTACGTACTTGAAGCGTTACGATCTTCTGAAAACTGTCGACGTCCCATTCCTTGATTTTGCCATCTTTGCCGCACGTGAATACATAATGAGTTTTCGGAACGAATGACAAACCGGTGACGGAATCGTCGTGCGCGAATATAGACTTGTGACAGTCGCCGAAATCCATTCCCCAAATTTTCATGTTTCTGTCCGCCGAACCGGTCGCTATTAAAGTCGAATCGCTCGATATGTCCATACAGAGGACCGGTAATTTGTGGCCATACAAGGATATGAAAAACTGGCGAAAACTCGATTAGACTTTTATCAATTATGGTATTATTGTTATTATCAACTGTGTTATTATTATTATTATAATCATCTACCTTGAAGGTGTCCAAGAAAAATATTTTTACTGTAGAGTCCAGCAGAGCCACGGCTACGAACCGATTGTTCGGACTGATTCGAACGCACAGAACGCTCTCCTCGAGCTTCAAAGTTCGCGAGTGCAGCAACGACAGCACTTTGACCTTTGTCTCGCTTTCGGGATCTTCGACGAGCTCGAAATTCCAGAATTTCACGCTTTCATCTCCACCACCAGTCGCAACGCCTTTCTGTCGATCGAATTAAGTATTTTTACGCATTTACATATTAACATTTTTTTATACAATAAAAAAAAAGCATTGATAAAGAACATCCGATAATTATTTTCAGCAAAATGAGGTCTCTGAATGCAAGATGGTTAAAATTTTCTTTCGCTTACAGACTTGGAAACGCAGTTTGCTAATTATGCATATAAACATTTTTTTTTTTTATGATAAGGCGATTTACCATGTCGGGAAAGATTGTGACGCTCCACAATTCCTTTGTGTGCGCCGGAATTTCTTCCAAAATATCACCAGAAGCGATATCGATAATCAGTAATTTTCCGTCCTTGAGGCCGACGATCAAGTGTCTGTCGCCGGGAACGAAAGTTGCGGTCAATGCGTATCCGCACTCCACAGTTCGCAAACACGCCAGCGATGGTCTAGAAAATGTACGGGTCGAGTATAATAAGAATCAAATAATCGATGCGTTACTCTAAAATGTTTACAACAGATGTTTATACCTGTTCCATAATTTCACGGAATCACCGCTAACCGTAGCGAAAGCCAAATTATCCGAACTGAAACAAATAGCTCTGACGTCCGTTCGATGTCCACTCGCCGATATCGTTCGCAACAATTCGGCTTGTCGATCCTTCTCCTTGATAACTAGCGAATGTAATTCCAATGTATTGTTGTTGACGCCGATGCAAATCTATAACGATGTACTTTCGTAAGAAGATTTTCTTTATCGATGCAATGACTTGATTTAAAAAAAAGAAAACATTTATTTACCCGAAGTTCGCCTCCTTTACCTATCACTAAATCTAGTGCTTTTGCTTTATTCGCTGTTTTAGCAACGGGTAGACGTTTCACTTCGTCTTTCAGGAAAGTAGTTTCCTCCGGAATGGGTTCGTCGCTGTTATTTTCTCTAGTACTATAAATCGATAATGTTCAACTATCAAAAAAACAAAGCAAAGCAATCGGAAGAATAAGATTAAAAATTCACGGTAAATTGTTCGAAATTAATGCAGTCGAGTCAATTTAAATGATAGCGGAATAACGGCAAATCCAAAGTAATTATACTGTTTTAATAGACAACGAAGCGGATATATATATCAGACAAGAAATCTCGGACAATGAAGGGAATAGAGAATAAATAAATGAAAATTTCTCGAACCCAACTCTTTTTTCTAATAGTTTATCACCGCGAAGTATGTATGACGTACTTAGCTTTCAGTCTCTCCTTTTTCAGTCGTTTGGCGACTTTGACTTTGACCTCGTCGTCGGGTATAAAGTGAAACAATTCTATCGTATTTTCGGTTCCGTGACAACCAACGATGGTCCGCGTAGGATCGCATTGCAGTGAAACCACTCGGCCTCTTGCGGCTCGAAGTATACTGCCCATTTTTTCGCAGCGCATCGGATATTTCTGTGTAAAAATGTGTACCACTGTTTAAATTCATTGTTCATAAAGAATTCAAATAATCGATCGAGTCCTTTAGAGTAGATACAACGAATCGCTTACCGCGTCGTTGACGTCGTCCTCGGAATTAACATTCAAACTTTTCAAATTCGCGACTATGTCGATTTTGTCGCTATCAACGAAAAATATCTTCCAGACTCGCAGCTCGTTGTCGTTGCAACCGGTTACGAGATATTGATCGTTCTTCACAAGCGCGATACTCCACACTTCGGATCTGTGACCGACGAGAGTACGAAAATTGTGCTCCGTGTCGAGATCCCAGAATTTCACGAATGTGTCTTTGCTCGAGCTTACGATTATGTTGCGTTCGTGCATAAACGACAATTGTGTTATGACACCTTTGTGACCTGCCAAACGGCAGATACCGCTTTCGGCGACGACATCCCATACTATTATATCCGTGTCCTGAAAAACAAAAAAATATTCAGCGAGGATTAAAACAGAAGAATCGACTATATCTGATGTTATTATTCGCAAGAAAAAGAAATTGGATGCATGAAAGAACAAAGAAAAATCATCATTTACGAAGTTTCTAATGGTATTAATAGGAGTTTAGAAAAATTTAAATCGGCTCCCAATCGTTTTTTTCAAAATACAGGATTGGAAATTGAAGAATTCTCATCAGTTTACAGAGAAATTCCATTCAATTTTCAATGAAATTGAATGATAATTTTCAATTGATATTTCTTTGACGGTTCGCAGAAGTTTGCTAAGGGATCAAGCGCCGTGAGTAGTTTCCGAATGTAAAGTCTGCGCGAAAGGAGTCTCGCTGAGCATTTAAAAAATGTTTAAAAAATTATCAAAGGTACGGCTCACCTTGGATCCAGAAGCCAATCGATGTCCCAAAGCATCGTAAGCCAATGTTGAGATTTCAGATCTGTGTCCAACAAATACGCCGATATTTTCGCCGGATCTCAGATCAAACGTTTTGACCGTTCCATCTGCGTATCCCACGGCTATATGTCGTTTGTTTGGCGAAGCCGCTAAGTACGTGGCGTCCGATGTTTCGCCGGGCAATACTTGCGCCTGTTAATTTATTAAATATTAATCAATTGCCACTAAAAATAATGAGATCTACATTCATTATATGCAATCACAGTTAAAATAAGCATAAGTATACTTTACCTTTTCTCCGAGTCTGAGATCCCAAATGAATACATGTTCACAGGCGCCGACGGCGACGAATCTCCCTTCTTGTCCTTCGAGAGTAACGAATATTACATTGCACTTTGGATTGGTAATAATATTCAAATTTCCAGCCGGAACGTATCTCAGATATTGTTTGGTTAATCCCATTTTTTTTTTTCAAACGTAATCACCCTTTTTCAGTATTCGATGTTTTGA
The DNA here is from genome assembly GCA_934046635.1 of Buathra laborator. NCBI lineage: Eukaryota > Metazoa > Arthropoda > Insecta > Hymenoptera > Ichneumonidae > Buathra > Buathra laborator. Next base: position 24,695,158 of record OW203894.1, read on the forward strand.
GATTATTACGAAACACGAATAACGTCTTCCAGCGGTAATAAAGAAATTTATTTATTCTAAACACACGTTGTCTTTATCGATGCACAATAGTTCGATATATTCGTCGACATTCGCGCACACATGTGTACTTTCCAAGCGTCAGGCGCTCTTAATGTTACGAACAATTGTTTCACCGTTTACAATAAATGCAAAGAGGTTATGATATTTGTGACGGGCGGGGCGGCAACATGCGTTCGAGAATAATACGTACACCACCACGTGGATGAAGCGGGTCAGGGGTGTGCCTTTCGAATGACGAGAGAGGTGTCGTGGTGGTGTTGTCTTTTGGGGTGGTGGTGGTGGCTATCCGGTTGCTGTTACGAGCCGACCGGGTTGGTCGGCGGATTAATATTATTATTATTCGGACATCGAACGCTGATTCGTTGCTGCCTGGCGAATAGAAATTCGGCTCTGAGCCCGGGAATTGTTAGAAGATTTGAACACGTGATATTCAACAATTAATTGAATAATGTAGTGGTTCAACATCAGAACACTACAAGTTTATTATTTAACTTCAAATCAATAAACTCATCAGCAAGACACACTTATTATTAGTATTGAAACGGTTAACAAGAGATCATTATTTACAATAAACACGATTTGCTAAACTTATAGCAACTTATCCGTTTGTATAAAGAACCGAAGATTGATGTTAACAACACGAAATTTACTAAGAGACTACTAGTTTTTGCGACGTGACTTCGGAGCGTCTCGATTTTCTATCTACACATATACAAGTTTTTGTAAACGACTGATCGGGGATAAAAGACTACTCGCAACGCAAGCGTTGATTGGTCGAGCGGGGTGTCGCCCGCTTACTATTCCCTTGCAACAAAGACCTACCGGTCAACTCGCCGTGTCAAGGGTTTTCTTACGTTGATAGGAAAAGCTTCTCCGGCCGGCCGTATGCATTTTTTCAGATCTTTCAATGTGCTTAAAATTTTGTGTTCTTTCAACCATTTTTACCATATAAAAAAAAATTCATACGTATTCAGAAAAATGAACGAATCGTTGTCATTTAAAAAAAAGTTGGGTCCCCGGAAAATTTGTTGATCAATTAATTTTTTCATCAATTTCTTAATAACATTTTGGAATTGTTATTATGCAAAATTAATCTTTTCAGTACCTTTAATATGTATGCATTGTTTTAGATTTGTTAGGCGAACTCGAACTTAGGCGAAATGAAGACGAGGCGACGTAACTACCTTAAGAATATTGTGCATAAATGTCATGGTGAGAAAACAAAAGTTGTAACATTTATGGGTGAGATTTAGCGACGGCCTTGAAGCGGTCGAATCGCCGAGGTGTCGATTGTCGGTTGTAAACATATACCGAAAATGGTTAGTTTTAATACAGTATTGTCGGATACATTTTCTGTTGCGCCGCGTAGGATTTTTGTAGCCAATAAAATAAGCACAAATAAAAAAAGAAATAGGTAAAGAAATTGTACACACAAAGACAAACTTAAATTTCAAACTATCGCCATTTTGTATGAAAAGAAATGAATGAAAAAAAATTGTACTTCGCGCTATAGTTTCAACACTATATTTCAAGAATCGATTTGGTTTTTTTATTTCGCTTCATCCAGCTATCCACAATCGTGACAATAACGGCGACAGATCTTGATGAAAAAATCGCTTTACTGCAGCCACGATAACGGCCCTTCCGGTCAATCAATTTGTATTTTAAAAAAACGAATACCATACCGTTTATATAAAGTTACTAATTTAAATAAAGCTCGAAAAAAATCTTCATATAAACCCACTTCTTAAATAGTTTTTCAGTAATACGCGGGGGTATGAAAACTCCGTGGACCTACTGAAAATTGGAATTACGATTGTCGACCGCAAAATAACAGATGAAAGTCCATCAGTGATCGCGCGCTTGTATCTTTATAACCTTTAGTTTGATTTTTTTGTGGTGGAGCTTTTCCAAAAGCTGGAGGCTGGTCTAAGAGACTCTTCTTTTGTCTTCTCACAATTGAACGTCATTCGAATTTCGTTTGACATTTTGTTTGTCGAGACTGTAATAAAGTTCGGGTAAGTACATTTTATCGTGATGATAATTTTTTTTTATTAGAAAAAAATATACAAAAGCTTATGACAAAATAGCGCAGACTCAGAACCTACGGTTCATAGACGTCCATGGATTAAAGGCATCCATGGTAAAAAAAACTCTATAGAAGACAAAGGATTTTTAGAATCAAAATTACGGTAGAATTTGCTCCTTTCGTTCTGAAATCCTTTGTGCTCTATAATTTGCGGTCAGGTTTTTTTAATCAGCATTCAATATTTTTCAAACACTTTACAAAACTCTCACTTTCCTCGAATATTTTCTATGGAGCGGCGCTAGTTGACGGCATCTATGACGGTGCACAGATTGCTCCAGAGTTTTTCCAACTCCGGTTTGCCAAGTCCAACTTTGCAAAATCCTTCCAGCAAATCTTTGTTGTCCTCGATGAGTTTCTCGTCTTTTGATTAACGTGAAAAATATATATAAAAAAATAAATATTTCGATATAGGAAGAGATTAAGAGAACATTTAGCGTCACATGAGATTTGCTCACCGGCCTGTATAGGATCTATGGAAAAAATATGTTCGATGCGCCAAGTTCTGTCGATAAATTTCGTGTACCACCGAAACTTAAATAAGATTTTTTCTTCGGTTTCGGGCGGATGTGCGTAGACCAAAATTCCACCGCCCTCGTCGTTACACTTTTCCACCGATGCGTAACGTTTGGACTCCAGAGTCCGCAATATCTTGGTCCGTGTTGTGCTCGTTTCGCTGTAATCGGAAACGGCTGAAACAATCGCGCAATCCTTGAATGAGAGTAACAACACGGTTGCGAGATTGAACGGTACAAAACTGCACTGATCAAGAAACGCGGCGGCGTCTCAATAGTAAGCAGGCGTAAAAAATAATTAAATGCTAAGTACCGGATATGAGTTGAGAAAAGTTTTTGTCTTTTGCGAATCGAAGGGTCCAAGGAGCGATCTCCTCGATAAAACACCTGTCGAGATCGATGAAGTGACACTTTATGTCCATAATCTTATGGATATCGTGGGACTGAAAAAAACAATAACAAAAAGTCCGGTAATTCGAAATAGAAAGAACCATTGTTTCCTTTTTTTCTTTTTTTTAGAAAAAAAAAAAAAAAAAAAAAAAAAAACGGCCCGACCGGAACAAATATTTCACAATTCTTTAAAGTAATGTGAAACATTCACCTGCCAGCCACCGTACGCTCGGGTGATAACAAAACCTGTAACGATCGTCATTTTGAAAATAGGTCCACGCAATAGATAGATAAGGGAAACACAATTTTATTCAGCGTGAAATGTTTATGATTTCAAAGTGGCAGTCATTTTAGTTTTTGTTACCGATAGGGATATTCGCATTACTTTAAGAGGATGCAGCGTCTGCGCACAGTATTATCCAGATTTATTATAATTTAGAATAAACATCTCCCTGACAAAGATAGAAACACAAGTGTGCACGGTTAATTCTATTTTTTGATTTTACAACGAAACTGAGTTGTGATAAATCATAGATAATTTAGCGTCAGTCCGCTTACAGACACATGTCAAATTTTTATTTTTACCTTTTACAAAATGGCCTTCTGAAATGAAACTTGATTAATCTTTCAAACAAAATTAACAGTTTTACCTTTGATTCGCATTATTTTGATGTATAAAATGGTTAGCGGTCAATTGATTGCGACGCACCTCGTTATTGACTGTGAGCTCTATAAGAAACTGAAAAGCTTTTGTAACGACACGAGCGTCGTATCGATGAACACCATCGTGAATCCAGTTTCTGTCGATGTCCTCAAACTGTATGCCGAGTATCGATTGAGAAACATTGCAGAGCCTTGCCATGGTTTTTTCCAAAGATAGCCAATTATCTGGTTTATCGGATGGGTCGTCAAAGATTTTTCGGTGAGAGCTGCGAAAAAAAATTGTGCATGTGAAATTTTCTTTCAACGCATAAATAACAAGTTTTATTATGAACAATAATCATTTTTTTTTTTATGTGCCAAATGAATGAATTACTCATTGAGAGCAACGTTCTTGACTCGGCGAGGAAGCGTCTCCTCGACGCGTAGATCATCACGTAATTTCGAGAGTCTGTCGACGAGCTTTTTCTTAAGACGTTTCAATTCTTTGATTTCCAGATCGGCCATATTTGCATTAATTGTTTATTTTCTTCACTTAAACGACAAACGAAATGAACTGACAAAATGAAAGTTGTTTACATTGTTCAGAGGCGGTCGGCCATTTGTTTTCTTCTTCTCAGTGGGCTGAAACTCAATGCTTTCAGAAGTCTTGTTAAGTTGAACGGTAAAGGGTATGCAATTCCGCCAACCTCGTGCAACGAGCTAGGTACTTTCTTGACGGGTGGTGAAATTTTTGTTTTCTAGATTTGCGACTGAAAATTTCTCAGTCCTCAAGTTGCCTGATTGAATTGTCCAAAAATATATCGCTTGAATTATTTCGATAGATTTAGAGATATCGATATTTTCGGCGGTAAGTTTCGAAAAATAAAATGCGTCCTATTTGAATATGAGAACAGTCATTAACGTAATGAATTTTATTAATTTAATTTTTATTTCATTTTCTAGAAACAGCTTGACAATTATTTATACACTAAGATTTACATTATATCCTTATATCTATAATATTTATTGTATCCATAGCTCGGATTCCGAAGTCCTACTAGCGATACTGGCGATTTCTTAACGTTAAAACCCGATGTATATAGATGTGCCAGCAATGCTTCAAACACTGAATTAGCATGAAATTAGCGTTATTAAATCTCTTGTTAGACTTCGGGACCCCAGCTTATCTAATCAATTGTTTTTTGTTGCTCAATTTCTGTCACTTTCAAAAACAGTTTTACATTTACTATTAGTTCGTTCATTCGGTTTGATAATAATTTCGTATAAATGTAACGAAACATAACGTTATTTCGTATTGTCTTATTACTATTTATCGTGTGTACAATTTATTACTATGTAATGCCGAGAATCTAACAATGTATGCGGAAGCCAAGGTACAAGTGAATGATTGTATAAATAATATAATAAAGGTATAGGATACTACACTTCCTAAGCTTAGTTTCATTATTAAAATAAATTAATGAAAGCATCGGAATGCAATTGCAATGAGATTAAAAAAAACAGCTTTAAACACAGTTAGAGGCGGTGACTTAATAAAAGTGATGTGGATGGTAATAGAGACAGCACGATTGCAAGTCAAAATAAACTGTATGATCATGAGACCAAAGAATACAATTGGATCGAGGAAAAACAAGTATCGCATAATAATTCGGAATCTATGTTGCGAAAACATAATTGACATTTATCAAGTTATTGGAAATCGATGGCGATAAAAAAACAGAGGTTTTTACGATATTTAACGGAGACTGCCATGAGCTGTGGTAATATCGAATGTGCGAAACAGGGAACAGAGAAGTTAAGTGCAGGCTGTGTGGGAATAGTATATTACGATACGAGTACGAACGAAACTTTTTCTGACAAGTGCGAATTTGCATCACCCGCCGGAGGCGAGTGTTGCAATCACACGAGTTGAGAAAAAGTTTCTTGCACGAGTATCGCAAAAAATTTTATTTCACGAGTGCGATAAGTGCGTTTCCTCACACGGAGTGAAAGTAAAAAGTTAACAATGTGGAAGGGAAATGTATATAAATGGGTGAAGACGTCAGTGAAAATTTGCATATCAAGTTACTTGTATAGTATACTATACAAGTAACTGTACAGTACAGTATACTGTAGTATAGTATTATACGTATACATAAATATAAAATGTCGCATATCAATGCGAATATTTATTCACCTAAACATAAACTTCACATATATGCGTTTACGAAACGTTTTTTTTTTTTCGTGAAAAGCCTGTCTCTTTTCTGTTTATCGTATTACATTTTTTTTCGTTTTTCTGATAACGATTTCTCGATTTATCACTTATAGGCATTTGTCATTTTTCAAATGAAATCCCGACGCATCGGCCGATACACCACCGCCGAAATTCAAGTAATCCCGATCTACTCGTCAATGAGTTCGATGCTTTTGTCGGGCATAGCTGGCAACTTTCCATCCGCCTGAAGTTCTTGCTTGGTTCGACGAAGCGGGAAGGTTCGTGGTCCGCTTCGTTTTTGTTGTCAATCCAGCGTTTCCAAACGCGAAGACCGTCGAAAGACGAACAACGCAAGAATTTCAGTATCGAGCAAAGATCCATTTCTTTGTTATGAATCGGCATTCCTGTGAGAGCCCAGCGATTTATTTCTGCGTGGCCGCAGACCGATTCGCATGTTTGAGTTTTATGGTTTCTTATAACATGTGCTTCGACCAGTAATATTCTCCTCCAGCGTATCTGCAAATTCAAACACGGATGAGAGGATAACGAAATAAATATTCATAATTGTAATAATAATGATATTACTATTAATGCTAATCATCTATGTTGTTTAATTAAAATTTGAAGAAAAAAAATATATTTGGTAGAACCGATACTACATAATTTTTTTGTTACATTGAAAAGCGCTCCGTTACTTTTGAATGCACGCGACACAATATTGTACGTTGTTATGACTATATCGTTATTCGCCAATGTTTTCGTTACCGTTTCACGATTGTTACCGTGATGCAGTTCAACCAACAGTATACCGTATTTGCAGTGATTCTTCACGTCACACTCCCACTGTACCGCCACCGATGCCGGAATGACGACAAGTGTACCGCCGAGATATCCTGTAAAAATTAGAAAAACGGTTAATATTTTTCTTTAAACGTTATTTTAAGACGAAATTATTTATTTGAATTACAAGATATTCGCTCGTTTTATACGTACGCACGTCTCGGACTTTGAATCACCATTCTTTATTATGAACACTATCGTCACTGGCATTGCGCTGTTGTTTGGCAGTCATCACCAAAGAAATCAGTAAGCGTTTTTCCGAGTGCCATATCGTCGGCTGTTATAAAGTAGGAACATTAATTAGATATTATTTTGGACGCGTTTTAATCGTTTGACAATACAATACCCACCGACCCACGGCGCCGCGCGGCTTTTGGCTCTCGCGCTAGACCAACAGAGGATCTTTTAGACCCCGAGGATCTCTTGCTCGCTCGTCTTCGGCGGGACGAGCCACGAGCGAACCGTGCAGTGCTTGAAGTCTCTCGACGGTTAATGATTGTTCGCGGTCCAATGTTGCTTTGCCAACCTTTTTGCCCAAGTCTTTGTTCGAATTCATAGTCGGATGCAAATAAGCTGTATCGGTATCCAAACTATCTTGTTTAAAAAGAAACGTCGATTTCGTCTCCTCTTTCAACTGACGATTGTCGAGACTTTCTTGTAGAACGGCGATCGTCTTTAATTCATTGAAGACTTTCGTCAGTTCTTTCTCAGTCGACGCTATGCTAAGTTTTAACTTTTCTCCACCGTCCGGAAGTTTGTTGATCGCTCCGACGTTATATAATTCCTGTAATAAAAAAAAATGATTATTTAATTTTAATTCGCATGCATGAAGCGTTCAATTTATAAGATCATCTCATAAATTGAATGCAAACGAGAAAATATAATCAGGAAACAAATGTTACCTTTGATTTAGCCAATTTTGTCCCTAATTGCTGCTAATTGTAAATGAGTTCGGCACTTTTTTTGGGCCGCTTTTGGATCGAATGCGGTATCATCTATCTTTACTGAAGCCATCGACAAGGCGATATTCATCGATGCCGAATTCGCCGATTTTTCGGTCGCCAGATTTCCCCATGTGTTTTGATCCGCCATACTATCGTCTGTACAAAAAATATTTGAAACATTATATTAAAGGATTATATTAAAGAGATTATTGTACTCTTTTATGAAAAATTAACCGTCGCACAAGCGGGAGATTATGAGAAAATATTTATTACTACCTCATTGACTCTTCGACTTCGCAAGAAATTCATCGATGTATTAAAACTGCAGTCTGCTCATCGAAGTGTATGTTGCTTTCGATAAAAGAAAGTGTTTTCATCGTCGTTATTAAAATTCTAGAAGATGTGAAAATCTATTCTTAATAGTAGATTGTGATACTAGTACGGGAAAGCGGATATTCCGCGAAGGTTAGGAAGCGGCGCACGAGCCGAATCGAGCGCTACAGTGACACGAGGCAAAGCCGAGTGTTGCTTGTAGCGCGAGAGAAGGCGAGTGCAGCTTGCTTCCTAACCGCCGTGGGATGTCCGCTTTTTCGTACAAGTACCACATACTTTTTTTTTTAACGAATGAACAGTATGTCCCGTGGTTCGTGTCTGTAAAGCGTGAGCGAAAACCTAACCTCAAAGTTAGTTCGAGTGTCAAAGGAGGGGAAAAGTGTGAAATAATGAAGGAAAGTGTGAAATAATGAAGGAATTTGAGGATCTGCGCATGCGCAAGAATATTATTTCACGCCTTACTACAATACACTACTTCGCGAACGCTTTGCAGGCACGGAATGCGGGACATTCTGTGCATGAGTTAAAAAAAAATTTTTAAATATCATTCTTCATCAAGAAGCACTCTTCTTTACAATAAAATTATTTTTTCAAAGGAAATATGATAGTTATCAAGAAACCATAATCTATCTACTATTTCTTGTAAAAATTTCCAGATATTCAGGATCGTTGAAGTAGTATTAGAATTGATTTAGCATTTGAAAATGCTCGGTGACGCAATTTCACGTTGAAGAAAGAAATCCATAAGATCGTTCATTGTTTTCCCATCGTCATTCTCGCAATTGCTACCTCTACTGTGAGGAGCGGACACCTTTGAAATGATTGCTGATTTCAAAGCTGCGACGAAATGCGTGCTCGTCGGATTATCATTTGTCACGCCATGTTGACGAATGATGCCGAAAAGATTTTCCAATGGATCTTGATTTAGTTGTCGTTGAATCAACGTTGTGAAACCTTTCTTCATTAGATCCTGCCATAAATCCTGCATCGATAACGTCGTAATGAGACCATCTTGACACGGAGGTCGAAATTCGGTGCCGTTGTATCGTAAAAATTGCATATCGGTGAGGTGTTTCCGAAAGTTACTCCACTGGTCGATGTGTTCGGATGTCGTTGTTACGATTTCCCGCTGCGTCTTCTTGCGATCCTTCATGTTTGCCGGTCCATTAATAAAATCGAACATCGCGTCCATATCCGAGACGAATTGTGCGGTTTGTAAGCCGTCCGGAATTAAGTCGGCGTTTAGAGTGCAAACGCACCTTAGTATTGCTGCTGTGGTGTTGCTTAGAGTTTGGGCTGCAATTTTTACCCTCATCTTCTCTCGCGACTTGGGAAAGACGTGACTGTATGTGAGTTTGTTGAACTTATATGTTGACGTAACCAAGATATACATATCCATAATATGTTTCCATTTCGCTACTTTATTTTTCCAGCGAACGCTCTGCCCGGGATAATCGGATACTGCCAGAGTCTTGTTTTTTTTTCGCCCAGTCACCGAAGTTTCCCATAAAATTATTACGTATCGACTTGAAGAGGTGCGGAGGATCGAATAACGTGTAGACTTTCTGTTCGTCAACTTCAAAAAAAGGTCCTGGTCTGGCCGATCGTGTTTTTTCCTGTAATTTCTTTAAAGCTGAACGGTTCGTCGTCCCTTGGTCACACACCGTTGCTGCAATCGTAAGCCCAATTCCGGTCAAAGCGCTTGCTCCCAATCCGCGATCGCGAATACTCCGAATGTGTGATAAGAATAGCGAGTCTCACGGGTCACCATCCCGGCGGGACGTGCAGAATCGGTCAAAGCTCTGCAGACTCCGTCGTCGATCATAAACTGAGGTATATCCGCAAAAAAAAAGAAAACCTCTCGAACTAACAATATAATTCGCTTTTTTGTTAGATTTTTTAAAATGATTTTCAGGGTTCATGGTATAAAAAACTTGAGAATAATGGATGCCAGTGTCTTACCGACTCCGATATCCGGTACACCGAATTCTGTGATAATCGCAATGGCAGAGCGGGCCGTTGATTTTATTTTTAAACGAAACGCGAAAGCTTCGTTGTTCGAGTAAAACGAAAAAAAAAAAAAAAAAAAAAGGAGATTTTCAGCACTTATGAGTCCGAAAAAACTGTTTTTAAATAAATAAAACATCATACAATGCATTTTGTAAGTGTGAATAATAAACAATGCTGTACGCGAAGTTCTTTCATGGAAAATGTTCATGGTCTATGCACTACGTGATGATGCAAATCTGTGAAAAAGAAATTGAAATGATTATTCATGAAAAAAAAATAATATTAATTGCGGATAATAAAAAATGCTTCAGTTTTAAGTGTTCACTACTGTTACTCACCCAAGTATCGATTTAGACAGTACACAACACTGAAACCAAAAAGTACGGAGAAGAATTGCACGAGACTGGCGTAACGACGAGTGGTTCTGTGCCAACGCGCCTTTTCTCTCGGCAATACTTCGCTTACTGTTACGTAAAGTAACGTTCCACCAGCGAGTCCTTGAAGTACCGGAATTAAAATGGCGGCCCAACTATTTTCCACCTAATAAACAGTTTTTTAAATTCCGAATCGTTACGACAATCCGATACATTGAAATGGGAAAGAAATTTCTAATTTCTGATTTCTGATTTCTGATTACCTTAATCGCTAGCATTCCGAGTCCGATTCCGAGGACGGAACCACCGGAGAAAAGAGTTATTGCGAAAATGTTTCGGCAAACTGAAGTCACCGAACCGGCGAGTTCCAATCCGAGGCAAAAGGCAATGACGAATTTATGGGAAACGACGGCACCCATCAGAAGCAAAACCTGAAGAAAAAAAAAGAAAATAGTATTGTGATAGCGGAAATTTCACTATTACTGTTTATTCGTTTCACACAATTTGTTTACTTTTTTTTGTTGTTTTTACGATGCAACAATTTTGGAATCGTTGCCAAGAAAGCTGAGAAAAGGAACAGAAGATTCGAAGAGAATTTCAAATGTACATATGAAATGTTTTAGAATTTGCGACATCGTATCCAAAAATAAAAATTTTTCATCCATTTAAAAAAAAAAAAATGTATTCTAAAAAAATCTATATGTATTCAGAAAATTTGCCGAATCAATTTCTGCCAAAAATAAGGTAAGTTGTCGAATAAAGTATAAACAATTTTTGTTTTTCGATTTTGTTAATAACTTTTGGCGTTATTATTATGCAAAATCTATGCTCTTAGCACCGTATATATGAACGATTGTTTCCAGATTTTTATCCCATTGCAATGTATTCAAAATTCTCTCTGAAAATTACGGTTAGCTGAAAACATAACGGTCCCCCGTTTTCATATTGTAACGAATATAGCTGACTAGCTAACGAATGTAGCTGACTATTTATTAAGATCGATACGATATCGATCGTCACGACAAAAAGAGTCTTCTGGACGGGACTTTAAAAGCGAGCAGACGTGTGACATTTCGTGATCGGGATAATTAACGTTTATCATTAGTAATAATATCCGCCCCAAAACCAAATACGCTTGTTATACATTCGCTCGGTCGTTACAATATATTCGCTATACCTCGGAGGAGTCTTTCTGCAGTCCAATGGCGAGTCCCTCGAGGGCCGCATGAAAGGTCAACGCGAGGGAAAGCCCTACGTGTCCAGTGCTCGTATTAGCACACGGTTCGGTATGATTTCCATGACAAAGAAAAGTTTCGTCGTCAGGACAACAGGACGAAGGAGCGGGCGAAAGTGCCGAAAGACTTCCGTACTGCGTGACCTTTGGTTTATTAACGGCAGTACTGGTACCCAAAAGATTGGCTCGATTGGTCGTCGTTTCGTAAGATAAACTTCTGATGCCTTCCTGTCCCGAGGTACTCGCGATATTTCGGTTGCCGGTGTTGAATCCCATATCATAGATATCGTCGCGATCGATCTGTTCCTGATAACGCTTGCGATTCGGTAGACCGTGATAGAGACAAGTGGACGATGAACGCAAGTGCGTTTGACTACAAAAATTCGTTGCGTAATTTTCAAGTAAACACATTGAATTTTGAAAAAAATTATTATATTATCAAAATAAAACGAAAAATGTACGTTTTATCGTTAACGTACGTTTTATTTTGCATTGGTTCTTTCTCCAGTGTTAAAATACCGTGAGGATGATGAGTCGGTACGTCTTCCTTTATCCACAAATAGTGAACAATTTCGTCGATAAGATAAAGAAGAAGAAAGCCACAACAGAACGTTAGTTCCGCGTATTCCGGCAAAAGTTCACGAGTTTCGGGAAGCATATGAAGAATAGACGTAGCCAAAAGGACTCCGCCACCGAAGCAAAGTAGAGAGGATATAATCAATTTGCGCGAAATGACACGTCCACGCGATACGAAACACGCGGGTATTACACCGATCACAAAACTACCGATGCCCACTATGAGCATCGATAGCCACTTTGCTTCATTCGACGATAGAGGCATTTTTCATTATTTAATATTTTCGATCGATTTCGAACACAATTCCGGTATTTCACTGCGTTTCGATAGTTGCGGTATATTACGTCTGTAACGTTCGATCATCGAAGTTATCGACAAAGTTTTAATCTTTCGCGATAAGGTGGTTTGTATATCCACAATTTATCTATGAGATTATATGCGTCTCGGCGTCGTTGTGGAATTGAATTTTTTTTTTAACGGTAATACAATGCGCAAACATGAGAAAAGCCGCATTGCAGAGTCCACGCGGAACAACGAAAATAAAATGTTAATTGTTTATATCTTATTTATTAATAAATCAGGATGATATTTTTACTCGTAAGGTATGAAAAATATGATTGTCGCTCACGTTCTCATTGGTATGAGGAGTGAAGAAATACTAATAAATGACATGCATAAAAAGAAACAGCATAATAAGATAGACATGTCATCATTGTTGAGTCAATGATAACATTATACATACGTATCGTGATCGTCGCTACTTAATTTCAATTGCTTCGGTTTATTTTATAATAATATCAAGAAGCACATGCAGTGTTGACTGCAGGAAACTTTTTTGTATCGTAATTCGAAAGTTCCAATTGTTTTTATTTAATATTTTTTTGTTAATGCGAAAAAAACGTATCACGCGAAAAGTCACAAAAATGTTGTATCGCGATCGACAGTATTTGACTTCAATGTTTTCTGGTGTAACCGTTTTAAACGCATAGACGATCGCAAGACATTTTTGTATCGTTATTATTCGTGCAATTGTTATTTATGTATATCTGCCTGCCATGAGATGAAACAAAATAAAGATAATAATTTCTTACGTGTGAATTCTGATATTAGTTCTTATTGTTAGCAGTACAGGTATTGATGAGGCATAATTTGTGAAGATTTGAGTTTATTATGATCCTGAGAAGGAAATTTGGAATTGCAAACAGAAGCCACAATAGCTGGTAAGTCGTTCCTGAAATCAATATTTGATATGTCAAACGCTGTAACACTGCTGCTGAAGTGACTCTGGGCGGCACCATTCGTTTTTGCATTTCGCCAGCCGGAAATTTAAGTATCTTTATTACCGACCGCCACTCGGCGCCTCTATAATAGGCAACGTCTCTGACTTACCATGTCGAAGAAGGCTTGAAGATACTTGAACCGATATGGGTTCATTATTAGTGAGAGTCGTCGAATTATTGGATTGCCAATAATTAGGGTTGTCAGTAGAGGCTACTGTGTATATGCGAAGTATATATACTGTGTATATATAAATAGCGTGATGGTATGGTAGTGTAGTTTTCTCGGGTGGGTATCAAATGGCTGTGACGAGCGGCGAGCTCACACGAATCCCTCACTTATGGCGCGGTATTTGAAATAAGATTTTGTCAGTTTGATCGACGAATTATTACATACGAAAGCCTCTGTGCTCATTTGCAATATCGCTGTGATGACGATATCCCATAATTTAGAGTTGTTTAAAAACATTTCAATAAGTGCTTGTAAAGCGTACGTGACTTTCGAGCATTTCAAAAGATTAACGTTTTCCGCCATCTTCGGCCATCTTCCGCCATATTCCGCCATTTTCCCACAGTTTCCGCCATCTTCGGCCTATTGGTTTTAATCAAGCAGATAATTATCGAATAGAAAAGAACAAAGTTTATTTGCGAGAACAGAATCTTTCTTTCGTACAGATTAATCGGAATCTGACAGTTGCTAAGATAAATAAAAATATATACAATTGACAAGCTCGATAAATAAATGAATCGTTGTGAGTCGTCGCAATTATTTCAACACTCCCCCTCGCCGGCGATGAATACCTCGGATATTATTTCTTCGTTTCATGCCAATTGCGTAGACCAATCTCTTCCCTCAGTTTCTTAAGTTTTACTGCCAAGAGTGGTTTTGTTAACATGTGAGCCAACATATATTCGGTTAGGCAATAATTGAAGAACACCTCTCGTTGCTCTCCTAAGTCTTTGGCGTAAAGAAATTTTGTGGCAATGTGCTTCGTTCGATTACTAAATTTTGAGTTCTGCAATGCCTTAATACAGCTTTGATTGTCTTCTCGGATCTCGATGGGATTTAATTGTTCTTCCTGCATATCTATAAGAAGTCTTTTTATCCATTGTACTTGCTTGCAAGCTTCGGGCAGCGCGATCGTTTCTGCTTCCATTGTAGATAAAGCAATGTAAGATTGTTTTCTACAGCTCCATGAGATCGGTGCTCCGTTGAATAAAAATATATATCCACTGTTCGATTTTCGCTGGTACCTATCTTGTGCCCAGTCTGCATCAGCATATCCATTGAGCTTTAGTGAATCCGAATTCAAGGTTGGGCCTAGTTTTAGTTGTAACTCTATGGATCCCTTCAAATAGCGAACTGTCCGTTTAGCTTCGATCCAGTCTTGTGCCGTAGGAGCAGCGGTATGCTGTGCGAGTATACAAACCGTCGCCATTATATCCGGTCTTGAGTTTACTGCAAGATACAGAAGTTCTCCTATTAATCTTTGATATTTCTCGTTATTCTCAAAATTCTCTGTACGCTCCAGTCTCAAATATCCAGGATCCATGGGAATGTTCGAGGGTTTGCACTCTTCCATTCCGAGATCTTTGAGACCCTTGATATATTTGCTCTGATCGATGTAGAAATGCGAATCTTTATCTCTTCGTATCCTTAAACCGAGATATTGCCGTACCAATCGCAGTGTTACAATGCAGAACGACTGTTGTAATGCATTTATTACAGCATCCATTGCTTCGTTAGTATTTGAAGCTACAAGAATATCATACACATAGACTATGAGGTATGTATTAGCTTCTTTTTCTTGTTTTATGTACAAACATGGATCTGCTTCGCCTTGTTTAAAACCGTGAAGCAGAAGTACGTCATTCAATTTGTCGTTCCATGCTTTTGCTGCTTGTTTTAACCCATATAAACTTTTATTCAGTTTGCAAACTTTATCTTTGTTTCTTACATGTTCATATCCTTTTGGTTGTGTCATATAAATTGTTTCGTTCAGATCGCCGTTGAGAAAAGCGGTTTTCGCGTCAAATTGCTGTACTATTAATATTCTTTTTCCTGCTATAGTAAGAAACGTTCTGATCGTTGTTTGACGTGCTATGGGTGCAAATACCTCATCAAAATCCACGCCGTATTTTTGCGAAAAACCTTGTGCCACTAGACGTGCTTTATATCATATAATATCACCTTCTTCATTTCGTTTAACTTTATATACCCATTTGTTTCCTATCGCTTTTCGATCTTCCGGCAAATTGACGAGTTCCCAGGTATTATTTTTATAAAGCGAATTTAATTCCTAGTCCATAGCTTTTTTCCAATGTTCTCCGTCGGAGCTATCGAGAGCTTCACGAATATTCCTCGGTTCAATTATTTCTTCGACAATTTGGCATGCAGAAAATCTCTTTGGAGGAATACCCTTCGTTTCACGAGTTGATCGTCGTACAAGCTGTGGTGGACTTTCTGGATCATTAAATACAATGAGATGATTAATTACATTAATTTCTTGAGGGACATCCGCGTTGATGTCATCAATGTGATTGTGTTCTTCTTGAATATTCGGATGTTCGGTATTTTCTTCTTGTTCTTCGAGTTCTATATCGTCGGAAATCCTTACTGATTCACAATCTGAATTTTGTAGCGAAACTTGTACCTCGTTTCGTATATTTTCGTGTCTTTTGTTCGCTTTATCTGCTAATATTTTTTCTTTTTCTTCGTATACCATTTTAACGTTTCGACTAATCGTAATCTTGTCTGTTTTTGTATCCAATAAACGAAATGCTTTCGATCCTGGTTTATAACCTACGAATGTTAGTTTGTTGGCTTTAACGTCAAGCTTTCGTCTCCTTGCTTTTGGTATAAGTGTATACGCTGTACATCCGAAGATATGTAGATCCTTGACGTGAGGAACCTTGTTCTCCCAGAGTTCATAAGGCGTTTTCTCTGCTCCTTTAGTCGGCAAACGATTTTGTAGATAATTCACCGTGTTCATCGCTTCTCCCCAATATTTTTCTGGCATATCTGCATCGAAAAGCGTACATCTTACCATCTCTATCAAAGTCCTGTTTTTTCTTTCGGCGATGCCGTTTTGTTGCGGCGAGTGTGGTGCAGTAAGCTGCATCTGGATACCTTCTTCTTCCAGCCAGTCAGTTAATTTTTTATTCAGATATTCTCCTCCTCGATCCGATCGTATGACCTTTGGTCGTCGGCCAAACTTATTCTTTACCATTTCGATGTATTTTTTCACAGCATCCGCTGTATCGGACTTGTTCTCGAGTAAATACACATGAGTGAAACGACTGTAGTCGTCAATAATCGTAAGAGCATAACGCTTACCTCTCGGAGTATCAACTTGCATAGGGCCAGATATATCCGTGTGTAGAAGATCCAATACAGCCGTTGTTGTTGTTTCTGACTTGTTTGGAAATGGCAATCTAACCATTTTTCCTTTGATACAACATTCACAAGTTGATCGTATACCGCAGTCTATAATCGTCAATCCCGTAGCTAATCCATCGTTCAGTTTTGAGATCGCATCGTGGTGACGATGACAAAACTTTCGGTGCCACGTATGTCGGCAGTTGTCGGTGTGTGCCTGATTCAATCCTATAGCAACATTTGCTTGATGAAGTTTGTATAACCCCAAAGTTGAGATGCTCTGCGCGATTGGTTGACCGTTCTTCATAATTTCACATCCGTCTTTACGGAATGTGACTTGCAATCTATCCTTGGTTAGTTTTCTCACCGATATTAAACCTTCTTCGAGAGATGGGACGAAAAGAACATGTTCGAGGACGAATGTTGACTGTTTACCGTCTCGTTCGAAACATTCTACGTTACCTTTTCCTATTCCTTCGATGGGAGCTTTTTTTCCGTTTGCTAATTTAACGCTTCCATCCATCGGCATCATTTGGATAAAGAACTCCTTATTTCCCGTCATGACTTGTTGCTCCAGAATCAATGTACCAATGTTCAGAGATTACCGATTCTTGCCGCACTGAGAAGCATAAATGTACGCTTTCCTCTTCGTCGCTGTCTTTATCTTCGGATATTCTTTCGGCTTTTTCTTTATTCGCCTTCCATCACTTGTATCCAAAGCAATCCTTCTTTAAATGTCCTGGTTTCTTACAGAAGAAACAAACTGCTTCGTTCTTGCTATATCGAATTTTCATAGCCGTTTCAGTTTCTCCCTCTTCTTTCGAAGATTTTCTTCGCTTGTATTCATCTATTAGCTTCCCTTTTACGAGAGTGAGTGTAAGATCTTGTTCAGATCGACTTTCAAGCGCTGTGACTAAACTGCTGTATGAATCGGGCAAACTTCCCAATATAATCGCGATTAACAAACTGTCGACGATTTTCTCACCGAGAGCAGTTAATTTATCTACCAGATTCAAAAGTGCTGTAAGATGCTCTTTCATGTCACCATTTTCTTGTAATCTCAGATTAACAACGTTCTTGAGAAGAAATACTTTACTCGATAGGCTGGATTTCTCGTGATAAGCCTTTAACGCATCCCATGCTGCTTTTGTTGTAGTACAATCTCGAACGTGTACGATTTGATTGTCTTCGATTAATAAGCATATCGTTGCACGTGCTTTATTACTTTTTTTTCGTCCAATCAGCAGTTAACTGTGCCGGAGGATCCTGTTCTACTATATCCCAAAAATCTGCTTTGATAAGCAGTAGCTGTACTTTATATTTCCATATTTGGTAGTTGTCGTTATTTAGCTTCGCAATTGTAATTCGCGTTGCTTCCGTCATTATTCTTTCTCTACGAATTATTGCAAGACTGGGCCCATAACCTATTGGTTTTAATCAAGCAGATAATTATCGAATAGAAAGGAACAAATTTATTTGCGAGAACAGAATCTTTCTTTCGTACAGATCAATCGGAATCTGACAGTTGCTAAGATAAATAAAAATATATACAATTGACAAACTCGATATATAAATGAATCGTTGTGAGTCGTCGCAATTATTTCAACAGAAACCCTGTTAAACCCCGTTAAACCCTGTTAAACCCTGCTAAACCCCCCTGAAACCCTGTTAAACCCCCCTGAAACCCTGTTAAACCCTGTTAAACCTTGTTAAACCCTGTTAAACCTTGTTAAACCCTGTTAAACCTTGTTAAACCCTGTTAAACCCCCTGAAACCCTGTTAAACCTTGTTAAATCCTGCTAAACCCCCTGAAACCCTGTTAAACTCTGTTAAACCCTGTTAAACCCTGTTAAACCTTGTTAAACCCTGCTAAACCCCCTGAAACTCTATTAAACCCTGTTAAACCTTGTTAAACCCTGCTAAACCCCCTGAAACTCTGTTAAACCCTGTTAAACCTCGTTAAACCCTGCTAAACCCCCTGAAACCCTGTTAAACCCTGCTAAATCCTCTGAAACCCTGCTAAACCCCCTGAAACCCTGCTAAACCCCCTGAAACCCTGTTAAACCCTGTTAAACCTTGTTAAACCCTGCTAAACCCCCTGAAACCCCCTGAAACCCTGTTAAACTCTGTTAAACCCTGTTAAACCCTGCTAAACCCCCTGAAACCCTGTTAAACTCTGTTAAACCCTGTTAAACCCTGTTAAACCCTGTTAAACTCTGTTAAACCCTGTTAAACCCTGTTAAACCCTGTTAAACCCTGTTAAACCCTGTTAAACCCTGTTGAACCCTGTTAAACCCTGTTAAACCTCGTTAAACCCTGTTAAACCCCCTGAAACCCCGTTAAACCTTGTTAAACCTTGTTAAACCCTGCTAAACCCGCTGAAACCCTGCTAAACCCCCTGAAACCCTGCTAAACCCCCTGAAACCCTGTTAAACCCTCTTAAACCCCCTTAAACCCACTTAAACCCACATTTCCTCTTCGTCCTCCACATTTCCTCCAGATTTCCTCTTCGTCCTCCACATTTCCTCCAGATTTCCTCTTCGTCCTCCACATTTCCTCCACATTGCCTGTTCGTCCTCCACATTTCCTCCACATTTCCTCTTCGGCCATCTTTCGCCATCTTCGGCCATTTTCGACCATCTTCCATTGTTAAACCCTGCTAAACCCCCTGAAAGTCTGTTAAACTCTGTTAAACCCTGTTAAACCTTGTTAAATCCTGCTAAACCCTCTGAAACTCTGTTAAACTCTGTAAAACCCTCTTAAACCCTGTTAAACCCTGTTGAACCCTGTTAAACCCTGTTAAACCCTGTTGAACCCTGTTAAACCCTGTTAAACCCTGTTGAACCCTGTTAAACCCTGTTAAACCCTGTTAAACCTCGTTAAACCCTGTTAAACCTCGTTAAACCCTGTTAAACCCCCTGAAACTCCGTTAAACCTTGTTAAACCTTGTTAAACCCTGCTAAACCCGCTGAAACCCTGCTAAACCCCCTGAAACCCTGCTAAACCCCCTGAAACCCTGTTAAACCCTCTTAAACCCCCTTAAACCCACTTAAACCCACATTTCCTCTTCGTCCTCCACATTTCCTCCACATTTCCTCTTCGTCCTCCACATTTCCTCCACATTGCCTGTTCGTCCTCCACATTTCCTCCACATTTCCTCTTCGGCCATCTTCCGCCATCTTCGGCCATTTTCGACCATCTTCCATTGTTAAACCCTGTTAAACCCCCTGAAACTCTGTTAAACCCTGCTAAACCCTGTTAAACCCTGTTAAACCTCGTTAAACCCTGTTAAACCTTGTTAAACCCTGCTAAATCCCCTGAAACCCTGTTAAACCCTGCTAAACCCCCTGAAACCCTGTTAAACCTTGTTAAATCCTGCTAAACCCTCGGAAACTCTGTTAAACTCTGTTAAACCCTGTTAAACCCTGTTAAACTCTGCTAAACTCCCTGAAACTCTGTTAAACCCTGTTAAACCTCGTTAAACCCTGTTAAACCTCGTTAAACCCTGTTAAACCTCGTTAAACCTCGTTAAACCCTGTTAAACCTCGTTAAACCCTGCTAAACCCCCTGAAACCCTGTTAAACCCTGTTAAACCTTGTTAAACCCCCTGAAACCCTGCTAAACCCCCTGAAACCTTGTTAAACCCCCTGAAACCCTGCTAAACCCCCTGAAACCCTGTTAAATCCTCTTAAACCCCCTTAAACCCCCTTAAACCCACTTAAACCCACATTTCCTCTTCGTCCTCCACATTTCCTCCACATTTCCTCTTCGTCCTCCACATTGCCTGTTCGTCCTCCACATTTCCTCTTCGTCCTCCACATTTCCTCCACATTTCCTCTTCGTCCTCCACATTTCCTCCACATTTCCTCTTCGTCCTCCACATTTCCTCTTCGGCCATCTTCCGCCATTTTCGGCCATTTTCGACCATCTTCCATTGTTAAACCCTGCTAAACCCCCTGAAACTCTGTTAAACCCTGCTAAACCCCCTGAAACCCTGTTAAACCCTGTTAAACCCTGCTAAACCCCCTGAAACCTTGTTAAACTCTGTTAAACCATGTTAAACCTTGTTAAACCCTGCTAAACCCTGTTAAACCTCGTTAAACCCTGCTAAACCCTCTGAAACCCTGTTAAACCTCGTTAAACCCTGTTAAACCTCGTTAAACCCTGCTAAACCCCCTGAAACCCTGCTAAACCCCCTGAAACCCTGTTAAACCCTCTTAAACCCTGCTAAACCCTGTTAAACTCTGCTAAACTCCCTGAAACTCTGTTAAACCCTGTTAAACCTCGTTAAACCCTGTTAAACCTCGTTAAACCCTGTTAAACCTCGTTAAACCCTGTTAAACCTCGTTAAACCCTGTTAAACCTCGTTAAACCCTGTTAAACCTCGTTAAACCCTGTTAAACCTCGTTAAACCCTGCTAAACCCTGTTAAACCTTGTTAAACCCTGCTAAACCCCCTGAAACTCTGCTAAACCCTGTTAAACCTTGTTAAACCCTGCTGAACCCCCTGAAACTCTGCTAAACCCCCTGAAACTCTGCTAAACCCCCTGAAACCCTGTTAAACCCTCTTAAACCCCCTTAAACCCCCTTAAACCCCCTTAAACCCACTTAAACCCACATTTCCTCTTCGTCCTCCACATTTCCTCCACATTTCCTCTTCGTCCTCCACATTTCCTCCACATTTCCTCTTCGTCCTCCACATTGCCTGTTCGTCCTCCACATTTCCTCTTCGTCCTCCACATTGCCTGTTCGTCCTCTACATTTCCTCCACATTTCCTCCACATTTCCTCTTCGTCCTCCACATTGCCTGTTCGTCCTCCACATTTCCTCTTCGTCCTCCACATTGCCTGTTCGTCCTCCACATTTCCTCTTCGTCCTCCACATTTCCTCCACATTTCCTCTTCGTCCTCCACATTTCCTCTTCCTCTTCCTCTTCCTCTTCCTCTTCCTCTTCCTCTTCCTCTTCCTCTTCCTCTTCCTCTTCCTCTTCCTCTTCCTCTTCCTCTTCCTCTTCCTCTTCCTCTTCCTCTTCCTCTTCCTCTTCCTCTTCCTCTTCCTCTTCCTCTTCCTCTTCCTCTTCCTCTTCCTCTTCCTCTTCCTCTTCCTCTTCCTCTTCCTCTTCCTCTTCCTCTTCCTCTTCCTCTTCCTCTTCCTCTTCCTCTTCCTCTTCCTCTTCCTCTTCCTCTTCCTCTTCCTCTTCCTCTTCCTCTTCCTCTTCCTCTTCCTCTTCCTCTTCCTCTTCCTCTTCCTCTTCCTCTTCCTCTTCCTCTTCCTCTTCCTCCTCTTCCTCTTCCTTCCTCTTCCTCTTCCTCTTCCTCTTCCTCTTCCTCTTCCTCTTCCTCTTCCTCTTCCTCTTCCTCTTCCTCTTCCTCTTCCTCTTCCTCTTCCTCTTCCTCTTCCTCTTCCTCTTCCTCTTCCTCTTCCTCTTCCTCTTCCTCTTCCTCTTCCTCTTCCTCTTCCTCTTCCTCTTCCTCTTCCTCTTCCTCTTCCTCTTCCTCTTCCTCTTCCTCTTCCTCTTCCTCTTCCTCTTCCTCTTCCTCTTCCTCTTCCTCTTCCTCTTCCTCTTCCTCTTCCTCTTCCTCTTCCTCTTCCTCTTCCTCTTCCTCTTCCTCTTCCTCTTCCTCTTCCTCTTCCTCTTCCTCTTCCTCTTCCTCTTCCTCTTCCTCTTCCTCTTCCTCTTCCTCTTCC